>CANSNZ010000163.1:0-416606 GCA_947646795.1 Beta lomatogona | reverse complement strand
TTTTTCATTTACATAGTCTACAAAATAAGATATTTAAAGACCCTCTCCAGAAACTCCTTGAAAATTAGTTGTAGAACCTCAAAATGACAGATGGGGGTGACAAGAAGTATATGGTTCAACCGCTTTGAAATCAAAGTATAATCAGACGTAACCGATAAAATTCAAGTCAGATTGGCTCTCTCGTCGGTATAAAGATGCTACTGTAAAGATGCTACTATAAAAATAACTATTATAATATGCTACTATAAAGATGGAATATGGATCACATGATTTGAAGCATCCAATCTCCATAACCATAACTCTCCAAAAATCAAGCACACACCAACCAATCTCCAACCATTTCAATTCGCTTAGCATCTCCTTTACCACAAGAACAACAATAATCACTGTATGAGTATGAGCATGAACCGCCCCCCTCTTTCACCAAGAAGAAGATAACGAAAATAAACCCTGAGGTTATTTCGTAATTATCGCAAGATCTAATCTTAAGGTGCTCAAACTTCACCACTTAAATCAGTCAATTTACACCTCTAAACAAAATATGCCATCACCAGAGCTCAGCATTGCAACTCTTACAACTTGTTGTTTAAACACCTTACCATGAACATCTTCAATATGGACTTCATTCATCCCACTTGACTAATCTAAAACTTGGAAACCTCAAACCCGTCAACATTGCCAAAAAAAAAATGTTTTAAAAAAATTATTTTCTAAATCTTTTCCTCTCTCTAAGTCCAATCTTCCAATCCTATATCTTTACCACATTGTACTCCACATGTTAACAATCAATACCCTTGAAGGAATTTACCTACCCAATTAACTTAAGAGCATATTATGAATTACATTTCCCAAGAAAGGGTGTACCCATTAACAAGGACAAAGCTAGGCTTCAATCCTAAAGAGCCCAAATCAATCTAAAAGTTTGATTTATGCAGAAGCTCCCTACTCATATGCATATATGATTAATATGCATTAGGTAAGCACATAATAGGCAAAAACTCTTTGTTAAATGCTATTTACATACCCCCTTGCTTGTTACAACCTCTTGTTTTTTCTTTTGGATGCTTAGAAACAACGAAGTACATACCTTTTTCCAAATATCTTTTTCCTCCTCATAATATAAGCATTCTTTCCATCTCTCTTTATTATTCCCTTATCATTTACCTCTTATAAATAACCAAGGATCCCTCTACATTCGAACTAAGGGGAAAAGAAAGCAATGAGAGAGCAGGGATTATATATTAAAAAAAGGTGTACCAAGTACTTAACTATGAATATTTCAAACCCTTATCTTACAAGTAATTTTTGTGACTTTTTAGATTAATATGATTGACATTAACGTAGTTACTGCTTGCTATAAATATAAGCTAAGATGGTTTACTCTTACTTTGTCCACTCCCTAAAGGAATTTGCAAAAGTCAAGTAAATGAACAATTGCTGGAGGCATCAAATAAACTAATAAAGTAACTAAACAAGAAGAAATTTCTGGTGAGCTTCATTGGTCCACTAGTTCACAAAAATTGCTCTCAAATTTAGTATCATTATACCAATGGATATCTGATAAGAATTTATGAACCTAAAATCTACAAATCTGCCTTCAAAGAAAGCACCAAAGCTAATTTTAAATTTAGGCGATACCTTTTGGACTCATGGTACCATCCATCAATCAAAGCCTTACAAACTACAATTTGAAACCCTCCATTAGAGACTTTGTACAAGTTGCTTTCAAAAAACATCCTCATGTGTAGTCCTAATTCATCGAGAATTTCATTTGCAAGGACTTCGAAAAATCGATGGAACATTGATAAATATTCTCAATTAGATATGATGTCATTATTATATGTTATTAATTTTCGTATGTTATGTAAAAGAAGTTGTACCGTGAGGTCATAAGTTGAGTGCTTGTAAACACAAATCATGCATGAAGAGTTGAAGGCAGAAAATTACTCCTTCTCTTTCTTGCTTAGACTTTCTTATTCTAGCCATTTCTTCATTCATACCACGCCAAATGTCCCTTGCTTCGTTGGAACTTTCAAATTGAGAAAAACTAACCATATTGGGTTATGTCAAATCGAGGCTTATTCTATATCTTAATCCAAAATGGGTTTTCTTCGGAACACCACTCGGTAGTTCAAATTTCAAAAAGGGGGTTAAAATACTACCTTAACAGTTTTGATTACTGGATTATTACTTACGAAATAGGCAAGACCTCATTATTATAGTCGATAGCAATAAACATTATCTAGCACAAGATTCATACTACTAGGGGTCACAACAATTTGGATAACGCATACAATATCATCACACATAGAAATTCCAACTCCCCACACAATACCTTATATGCAGAACCACATTCTCGATACAATTACGAAGCAAGAAGGTCAATTCTTACCACGCAACTCCGATATCGTGGAAGGGCCAATTTCCTGCTGGCTTCCATCAATAATATACCATCTCAATTCAGCATTTTTTGGCAAAGTGCTTGACTTATTAGCCTTGCTAACAAGATGATACAATTCATAATAACATTCACATAAACATGAAATATGACCTTCCCCGAAGAAAACCCACAAGTTTCGGATGAAGCAAATACATGTATTTCCAATTACATATAAAAGTGCATATCAAACTTAAACATATTCAAAGGCGATATAAAAATTTTAATCATCTCCAATGATTCTCTAATATCACAAATTTAACTTAATTGATTCTCTTTTAGGGTTCAACACAATCGGAAAACAAATCCCAATTCCCAATTTCAACCAAAAGGGCAAAAACGCATAAAATAAAATCTCTGGATTCCAGGGAAAGGCACTCACAGCAACAAGCAATGTACAGCTTAACCATGATTATACATTTATACTTGAAAAGTAAACGGTTAATATTACTCACTAACAACACTACAATTATCAGGTAAACAACCACAAAGTAATTCAACAACCAACTATTTGGTATCCAATTACTATCAATCATTAATACTACTTTGATAGATTATATACCTAATCAGGTGATTGACAAAGATAGAAGTGGCAAGCGACTTAGCGACTTCTCATCTCGCCATATGTTCCTCCCTCTTTAGTGATGAACTCAATTGCAGAAAGCGGTGTCTCCAGTATTTAACCAATAGAATTAATTATATAACCATATATATTAATTTTAAAATAGAGAATTCACACAAGTTTTTTTTTATATCCTTACCATGAGATCTATCTCATACTTGTCTTCTCTGCAATATTCTTGCTCAACCATGGACTTATTTTCTCCGCATGATTAAAAATGAAAATAAGTGAAAATTTAATCTGGGTAAGTAAGGTGGGAGTAATTTGTTTGTTAGGAGAATCCAACTTGAGACGAGGAAGCTTCCTCTACTTGACACACTCTTTAATCCTTTTAGTTTGTAATAAGTGATTATATGACACAATCAAAAATAAGAAATTAAAAGTAGAACCCACAATAGAATTTTCACTAAATCTTGATTTTGGAATATTAAAGCAGAGAAAAGGGAATTTCTTGATCAATTGCAAAATAGAAAAGAACACTAAATTCCACTTTGCAAACTTTGCTCATCGATTTCACGGCTCCCACCGCTTGGAATTGGTTCTTGTTGCTGGAGGTGAGGATCTCGTAAACTCCATTGTTATCGATTTGTTCATTATTCGATTGACTTACAAAGAACCCTTAAAGCAAAAAAACGGAAATCAATAATAGTTTAATTTCTAGTAATTTTGATTTTGATTTCAAAGATGATCAAAAGAGATCATACCTAATCGCAGTGATATAAAAAAGGCTAGATCTACGACGACGACGATTGAGATTACTCCTTCGAAGATAATACTTCCGGGAGTGGTTAGCAACTTGAGTTGGAAGATGGGGGTTCGAGGAAAACCGAGGAAGTAAGGCCAGCAAGTACTTTATCTTATCTAAATCTATATTATTCGATATTATCTTATCGTATCTTAACTTATCTAATGTGAAACAAGCTCAAATTAGTTGAATAGTTATGTTATCCTATCCTATGTAAACCCATATTGTCCCGATATTATCCTACTTTTTCTTATATTTTTTTGCTAAAACAAGTTAAAACTGAGCCTAACAGTATTTGTAAATATGAACATATATTAGACATTTTTAGGTAAGTTACTTATACCAATTTTGAGCCGTTACGATAAGATAAGAAATAACGATTAATGTTTCTATGGCAACAACCCATGATTTCAGATACGAGCTTATAGAAAGGACTTAAATGTGAAGTATATTCAAATGTAAGCATACTAATTCTGTAATTCAAGTTATGGTAAACTAAGTTTAAATGATAGTAATACATGTTTGGAGTATAACAACCCATGTTTGTGTTATTTTGTTACTTATATTACTGGATGTATCATTGGATTTTCATCAGTCAATATTTTTGAAATATATATTCTGTCAACTACATATTCAATTTGCAAAATTTTATTGGTTAAAATTCGTTATTTAGAAAGCCATGTTTGTAAGAGATTAACCTGTGTTTTTGTTTCAAGTACGGAGTACCCATGTTCTTATACCTTTTACCCATGTTATAGCGGTTCCAGTTGTAGGCTTGGCTTCAATACCATATTATATATGGGTAATAGTCCATTTCTGTAAAAGAGTAACCACTGTTTTTGTTTTAGCTAGGTACCAATGTTCTTTTTCCTTTTACAAATGTTTTAATGGATACAAAATATATTTTTGATATTTACCCACAACTCCTAGGTGATGACCCATGTTTGTGTCACAATGACCCTTGTTTGTGGTTCATTGACTCTTGTTTGTGCTGCATCAAATATCAATATTGGTTTTTAGTACAACGACCTTGATTTTTTGTGCGACATCACCTTTTACACGTGTTTTAATGGATACTGAATATAGTTTTGACACATCCATAAGTACTCTTAGGCGATAACGCGTGTTTGTGTCGCAATGACCCTTGTATGTGCTTCATTTACCCTTGTTTGTGCTGCATCAACCATGATTTTCACTAATAGTACTACTAAAACCCTATATATACACTTGTTACAGACACTAATAGACAATGGTTACAGAAGCATACAAAGCTGCCTCGCACATTACGAATGAAATGGTACTGATCGCTCAGGACCCCCACCTATATTTTTATTTAACTTATTAGGTTCTATGAGTTTAATGGAAAATACATTTGATAATCCAAAATTATTTGTCCCTAATCAATCTATATATATTTTTTTTCATATTTCATAGCACATTCTAGTTTGATCTTGATATATCTTTACTATTATGTTAAATATAAGGTGTCTCCTTGCTAAAAATGATATAACATTGAATTATTTAAGAAAGTTAATCATTTTTTCAACCACTTTTAATAAAAAATTTAAATTAGTTCTTAATAATATGAGATTATGGATCCATTTCATAGCCCTATAGGGCCCATGTTTAATACCTGGCACAGGACCCCGAAATTATCTGAGACGTCTCTGCAAGCATGAAACCCTATATATACTACTAAAACACATGTTCACTAATAGTAAACCAATGTTTGAAAGTGTGAAACCCCGATTATACTAGTAATATGTATTTCATGTGCAAAAGATAAATTTTGACTACATTTATTAGACACTTGTTAAACAAGCATAAAACCCTATATATATTACTAAAACACATGTTCACTAATAGTAAACCCATGTTTGAAAGTGTGAAACCCCGGTTATAGTAGTAATATGTATTTCATGTGCAAAAGAGAAATTTTGACTACATTTATTAGACATTTGTTAAACAAGCATAGAACCCTATACATACTACTAAAACACATGTTCACTAATAGTAAACCCATGTTTGAAAGTGTGAAACCCCGGTTATACTAGTAATATGTATTTCATGTGCAAAGCATAAATTTTGACTACATTTATTAGACACTTATTAAACAAGCATAAAACCCTATATATACTACTAAAACACATGTTCACTAATAGTAAACCATGTTTGAAAGTGTGAAATCCGGTTATACTAGTAATATGTATTTCATGTGCAAAAGAGAAATTTTGACTACATTTATTAGACATTTGTTAAACAAGCATAGAACCCTATATATACTACTAAAACACATGTTCACTAATAGTAAACCCATGTTTGAAAGTGTGAAACCCCGGTTATACTAGTAATATGTATTTCATGTGCAAAAGATAAATTTTGACTACATTTATTAGACACTTGTTATAGAAGCATAAAACCCTATATTTAATGAAGCAATGAATTGATAACATTAATATCATTGTTGTTATTAGCAACGAAAACATATTATCGAAGGATTAAAGATACTTATGTGATGATAATGAAGCAATGAATTGATATCATTAATATCATTGTTATTAGCAACGAAAATATATTATCGAAGTAGTGATGATACTTATGTGATGATAATGAGATATATTAGAATTCACCCTCCTCTTGTAGTTGGTCTACTGTTCATACTAGAATAACATTATACATATATTTTATAACATTATACATACATTATCAAACCTTGACATAGTTTGAACTACAACAAGAGGTTAGTGACATACTTCATCTGTTTCTTTTTACTTGCAACAGTTTGACTTTCACGCTTGCCAATGCATAACTTCAACCAATAATATCTTTAATTATCGATAATTAAAAATTATTAAAAGTAAACATTTGGAAAATACGTATTGAGACGAATCTAACAAGATCCCACATGAATATGTTTATCCTTAACTATAAAACACCAAAGATAAACTAAGTGAAGTTTGTGAATAGTGTAAAAGTCAAACCGTTTCAAGTAAAAAGAAACAGAGGAAGTATATTTTGTAAACCTGTTTTATGCATTATACGTGATTCGATAGTTGCAAATTATTTATCCTTAAAAAAGAAGGTTATTTACCCTTACAATAGCAGGTTCATTATAATTAATCAATTGAACCTTCTCGAATGGTTTCTTAATAAGAACCAACCAATAAGAACACCCATATGAGGATTACTCGTTAATGGTTCATCACGATAATAAATATCAACAACATCAAAGCATTTGTATAGCATTTTATAGACCAACCCATGTTTGTGTCTCAAAACACCCCGGTCTTTGATGGACGAACCCATGTTTCGTTTGAAAACACTAGTCTTAGATAGACCAACCTATGTTTGTGTCTCAAAACACTAGTCTTAGATAGACCATCACCATGTTTGTGTATCTAAACACTTGTCATTTATATACCAACCCATGTTTGTGTCTCAAAACAATAGTCTTTGATAGACCAACACATGTTTGTGTCTCAAACCCCAAAGGATAATAAAAGTACGTGTACGTGCATACATGCATTTTAGAATAATTATTGTCTACATATTTATATACAAATAAATATGATTATTGCACATGCTTGTTGTATATATATATATATATATATATATATATATATATATATATATATATATATATATATATATATATATATTATTATTATTATTATTGCACAAGCTTGTTGTCCTATACAATCTCCTCATGTGTGAACCAAAGTTATTATAATATGCATGGCTAACCACAAGAAGTGAAGAACTGAATGCCGACAAAAAAATTATTCTCATTGTTGGTTTTTTGCCAAATTATTTCTTCTTCCCGCTAAAGGCGCGCCACATTGAAGCCCCTTATAAAACGAAATCACCCCCTGTCATTTGCCAAAAAATTATTTCTTCTGCCCTCTCCCCTCCACTCCATAATCCATAATACCCCTTCCATTTTCGAAACAAAATATAATGATTATAGAAACTGCAAACGTCCGAAAACACAAAGTGAGACGTTTACTATCACCACCGATTGCCCATGACAACCCACCTTCAACAAGACGCCGCGAATTTGTCGTATCGGACATGGCGTTTGGTGCGCAGAGCATCGCCAAGGCCAGGTGGCCAAGTAGTTCAAATCGGTGGTTACACATCCACTCAATCACAGAAGGTCTCTCCTTCATAACCTGTGCTCATTTCAGGGATTTTTAACATCTATTCTATAAGAAATCAAAACTTTACTTAATGACATACAACAAATACCTCTTCTTCTTCATCATACCCACTCAATTGTTCTTCTTCAAAGTTTTCATCCTCATTATTCGAAGTCACAGGATCTTGAACCTTACACGTTTCCATACCTCAATATATTAAATATTAATATTAAAATTATATAGGAATTAAAATGTTCATGCAACAACATTTTCTAATTTGTACCTTCTTACGCTTTCGGCCTTTTGCACCCATTTATCACCTACGTAAAATTTACACAACTACTTAAAAATCAAGTGTAATTGTGAAAAGCATGTAAATTACTTCAACTTTTTTAATAATTTTAATTCATCAACTCTAACTTAGCTCATATTCAATTTACCATACTTCAATTCAATTTTAGTTCATCTTCAATTTACCATAATTCATATAAATTTCACTTACCCACTTTCTCCGGCGACGCACGTGAAGTCAAATTCTCCGGCAACGCACGTCAAGTCAAAATCTTCACTTCTGTTGGATAACCGATTTACACAAAGATTTTAGATTTCAGAGGTTTATGCATCCATGGAAGATGGAATTTTAGATTTCTGGACAGGAAATAAATTTTTTCTGAAATGTTAAGAGAAAAGGACTGTTGTTTCTAGAGGGAGGGAGGACTGTTGTTTCTAGAGAGAGGGTGGACATGGTAGTATTTGAAAGGTGTTTTGCTCATTTCTTTAAGTTATTTAACTGATAATTGTACTTTCCAAGGGGTTTTGCTTTATCAGTTTTTTTTTTATACTGTAAAAGCCTTGGGCCCACTTTATTTTGCACTTTGGTCCTTCTTAAAGGGCAATTGTCCCTCTAACCGTAAAGGTTTATCACCCTCGTGATACTAGTCCTTGGGCATGGATAGGGATTGTAACACTCCCAAATTTCTATCTTTCTAAAAAGATATTTTGATATAAAACTCTTGAGAAACTTGAGAGTATTACCGCCACGCGATAACGTTAAAGCGCTTTAATACTAACTACTAACCGAACTTTAAACTAATGCAATGGAAATAACTAAAATAACTTATCTTTATTGATATAAACTTTATTGTACAACTATGACAATGGAAATATAGAAAATAAAATAACAACTCCTTGACTAATTATGATTCCTCACTAGCTCCCCCATATGAAGTAGGCATCATATCAACCCGTAAATTCCGCCGCCAAAATAGGGTCATCACAAGGACAAAGCCATAAAACAAAACAAACAAAACGCGTGTCGAGAAAAATACCGAGTACAAGTATACGCCGGAATATAAAATCACTTTTTTTAATTAAACATTTGAAATATTTAATTTCAAATCCTTCCTGGATACTTGATAATACTTGTATAATATAAAGTATATAACCTTGATAAAAAATCCTTTTTCCTTGCCTAGGTACCTTTCCTAAAGTGTGCACACCCCCCAAGTTTAGTATTCTTTACTGAGTCTATTACGAGGGGTTACTACCTTGTCCACATGACTTATACAAAAAGTACATGGGTAAATAATATAATGGCTACCGTTCTTGCTAATAAATAACAAGCCGTTGCCTAGGTAAATAATAATAGCTACCGTTCTTGTTAATAAATAACAAGCCGTTGCCTCTTTATAATTGCGATCATAAAAGATCATATATCTAATAAAAATCCTTCTGAATAATCCTCCTTTAAAAAGAATAGTACTACTTATAAATTTAGCCATATAAAGGCATAAATAAAATAACTTGCTTAAGAGGTAACTTTTGAAAAATAATAATAATTCAAAAACACTCCTTTTTAAATATTTAAACATGCATTTAAATATCAAACTCCTTGTAAATTATATGAATACAGATTCAAAGATCAAACTTTATAATAATATTGAACTAAAGACATTCAAACATGATACATACAAAACACATGTAGTTCATAATAAAACTTATAAAAACATGGACTTCAATCCAAAATATTTTCCTAAAAACATGATACTAAGGTTGCAAAATAATTATTAAAGATCTACATATACACGCACCTTAAAAATTAATAACTACTAGGGAGAAGAGAAAGGTAGGCTAAAAGAGAGAGAGTTTAAACTTGAGAAAAGAGATGTATTTCTCAAATTTGGTGTGAAGAATATGATGGGTGGAGACCCCTATTTATACTAGTCGGATAGGTAGAATCGGAATAGGACTAGGAAACTAAAAGATGAATTTAAGAAAAATGATAAACTAATCTAACTAAGAAATAGCTAATATTTACAATTATCCAACTAAGATTTGGAAACGATATAAATTATCCCATAATACATAACTATAGAAGGTAAAATAACTAAAAGATAAGCAAAAAGGAAAACTTATAACCAAAGTTTATCACACGCTAACAACTTAGCCGCGTGAGATTATGGCTAACAAACATTTTTTTTTCTTTTTCTTTTTAGAAACCTTTTTTTTTTTTTTTGAAATTTCTTTAAATCTTTTCCTTTTTTTTTTTTTTTTTTTTTTTTTTTTAAATCTTTTATGATTTTCTTTTAAGAAATACTTCAACTACTAAACTAACTACTTGGATTATAATTTGTAAACTTAGGCCCAATATAGAATTTGGGCTATAATTTATTTGAAAACCCCATAATATATCATAAAAGCCTATTTAAAACCTTTATAATTAATAATAAACCTCTTTAATAATTAAAATCCTTTTTAAAAATTATAATTAATAACTTACGAAAAATACGGAGTATTACAGACTACCCCCTTAAAAGAAGTTTCGTCCTCGAAACTTGAAGCAAGCAAGTAAGAAATATAGCAATTAATTTGCATATACCAAATTCTATCTATTAGAGTAAGTGGCTCGCTAATAACTCATGAAACAAGTCAAAATTAGGTCAAAATAACGTTCTAAGGTCAAACGCGGCGAAACTCTATCGCATTCTATCCCCCTTAAAAGGAGTTACGCCCCCGTAACTTGCTAAGCCTTAAAACTTGACTAAAATATTTATTCACCAACTTTGTAATACAAACAATATAAGAATCACTAGTTGACTAAGAATAACAAAAATCACTAGATAGATTATACCTTCGAAAAAAAATCTTTTAAGCTTTGAAAATTAACCTCTTTTTAAGGTAATAATAATAGAAGTATTTGCCTTCAATAATAAATCAACATAATAAAGAAAATATTTATATAAGTCCAAAAGGGTATAGTTTATGACAAACTGAAAAGTTTTATAAAATTTGAGTAGGAAAATTTTCCAAATTCTAGAATAATAAAGAATTTCAACTTAACACTAAAGACAAGTGTTGTAGGAAAAATATTTGAGGGAAATACTAAAATGTTATGAAAATGCTATAATATAATGAGAACAAAAGAATTTTATAAAACCCTTCGCAAGTTTTACTCGAAAACGCCTTTATTTAAATAAAAAAATAGACTTGTTTTCTCCTTAAAAAGCTTAAAAACTCATGAATTGAAGAACTCACAATGAATATAAAAAAAATATATAACTCATGATCCAAATTTATTACAAATCAAATCAGTTCATCATCGTAAGCAACACTTGTAAGTATAACAACACAACATATACTTTGAAGAAAATAGTCATCCTTACTTAGGTCCTAAAAACTAAAACTTCTCGAAATTCATCTTCAAATTTTCCTTGAAATACCATAATCAATATTCTCTCAAAACAGAGAGGTAGTCAACTAGGACTTGAGATAGTAAATAAACAATCTTGTGAAATTCATATAATCTATATTTCAATAAAATTAACTCCTTCACAAAATATAAACTCAATGTTTAAGTCCATAATAAAAAAGATACGACTACTATTTCCAAAATCAATTACCTTGATTGACTAATTTCTTCCCTTTTCTCCTTTATTAAGCTCCCGATTTCTCCCAAAAGAATATATTTCTTCTATTATTAGAGTCGCTTGACTCCTTTGATAATTGATATACCCAATCCTTTTATAACTCATTGTAACAACAATAATACACTACTATTCAATCAAGAGTTCAAGACTACTTCCAAAAATAATACTCCTCTTGACACCCAATAATACCCCAAAATCAACTTAGCATGGCGTTTGGAAAGCTCTAGTATCTTACTTCCACCTTTTAAAACAAAAAGGATTCAAAGGAACCTACTAAAAAAATCAAATATGGTCTTTCATAGTTTCTTCGCTTTACTATAACAACGATAACTCCTTTAAATATATATATTTGCAATTCAACATAGGGTGAAATTCCTTAATTAAATCAAACTTCAAATATGGCATCTCATATACCTATAAGGTCCTCGTAATATTCCTTATTTTGTCACCTTTTTAAGGTTAGATCTATATCATTGCTAAGATGGTGTTGACTATATCCATAAACAAAATATTTATCTTATCTAAATCTTAATAATTCCTCCAAGCTAGTATAAACCATTGATCTCCTACGTCTTGTTTCCAAAAATCATAAATTTTTCCTTCCTTACTCATGTCACTATATATTAAAGATCCCCTAATTGAATAAAACTTCAAATTACTATTTCACAATTCGTAGCACAACATAAGGAAATGTCTTCTTCATGTCTATATGAAAAACAAACATAACTACTAAACTTCTTTCCTTCAAAGGAATGGACCAAAATAGTATTCACCTTTAATGAATCTAAAACAACTGGGCTTACTTTGAAGTCATAGGTTCTTGTAACACTTATAAATCAATAAAACAAACATATAAATCACTTTGCATGAATTAGATCACATGCATACATGTCATATAAGACGCTAAATAATCAAATTCATCTTGTAGAAAATATCGATGCCAAAAAAAAAAATGCCTTAAGAGATAGTAATATCACAACTTGCAAGTAGCTTCTTAATAATATGTCATGAAAGACAGAATAATAACTCAATTCTTATAATAAACAATAAACTCTTTCTTTTGCTTATGAAAAATACAAAGATTTTCATATTAACTTGACAATAAGTCAAACCTCCTTGAAATATATTCAAAATAATCATATTTCTAATATAACAATAAATAACTAAATAATTCATCTTTAAAAAAAAAATTCAAAGTCTATCATCTTATTCTACTTATGCACATAAAATGCTAAAACCTTTCTTGCCAAAATTATTTTTTTCAACCTTTCGTTTTTCCAAATATGTTTTATAGTGAGTACTTGTTTCATGACAAAGAATAGTCGGGCCAATGAATTTCCCCAGGAAAGAGTTGGTTACACGCAACGTTGGTGAGAGCCCAAGCCTTTCCTTGCCGTAAACATTGCCAACCCAACTTATCCAAATCAATCGTTTTCCTCAAATAATAAAATAGATTTTTATGCATATTTAATATAAATATGAAAAGAATGCGAAACTCTCTAACCTATATGCCCATCCTTAAGTCTACCCATTAATTTTAGATTCCGGTCATATCCCTAGGCTTTTACTCGATACCACTTTGTAACACCCCAAATTTCTATCTTTCTAAACAGATATTTTGATATAAAACTCTTGAGAAACTTGAGAGTATTACCGCCATGTGATAACGTTAAAGGCTTTAATACTAACTACTAACCGAACTTTAAACTAATGCAGCGAAAATAACTAAAATAACTTATCTTTTATTGATATAAACTTTATTGTACAACTATGACAATGGAAATATAGAAAATAAAATAACAACTCCTTGACTAATTATGATTCCTCACTAGCTCCCCACATATGAAGTAGGCATCATATCAACTTGTAAATTCCGCTCGCCAAAATAGGGTCATCACAGGGACAAAGCCATAAAACAAAACAAACAAACCGCGTGTCGATAAAAATACCGGGTACATGTATACGCGGAATATAAAATCACTTTATTTAATTAAACATTTGAAATATTTAATTTAAAATCCTTCCTAGATACTTGATAATACTTGTATAATATAAAGTATATAACCTTGATAAAAATCCTTTTCCCTTGCCTAGGTACCTTTCCTAAAGTGTGCACACCCCCCAAGTTTAGTATTCCTTACTGAGTCTATTACGAGGGGTTACTACCTTGTCCACATGACTTATACAAAAGTACATGGGTAAATAATATAATGGCTACCGTTCTTGCTAATAAATAACAAGCCGTTGCCTGGGTAAATAATAATAGCTACCGTTCTTGTTAATAAATAACAAGCCGTTGCCTCTTTATAATTGCGATCATAAAAGATCATATATCTAATAAAAATCATTCGGAATAATCCTCCTTTAAAAAGAATAGTACTACTTATAAATTTAGCCATATAAAGGCATAAATAAAATAACTTGCTTAAGAGGTAACTTTTGAAAAATAATAATAGATTCAAAAACACTCCTTTTTAAATATTTAAACATGCATTTAAATATCAAACTCCTTGTAAATTATATGAATACAGATTCAAAGATCAAACTTTATAATAATATTGAACTAAAGACATTCAAACATGATACATACAAAACACATGTAGTTCATAATAAAACTTATAAAAACATGGACTTCAATCCAAAATATTTTCCTAAAAACATGATACTAAAATTGCAAAATAATTATTAAAGATTTACATATACACGCACCTTAAAAATTAATAACTACTAGGGAGAAGAGAAAGGTAGGCTAAAAGAGAGAGTTTAAACTTGAGAAAAGAGATGTATTTCTCAAATTTGGTGTGAAGAATATGATGGGTGGAGACCCTATTTATACTAGTCGGATAGGTAGAATCTGAATAGGATTAGGAAACTAAAAGATGAATTTAAGAAAAATGATAAACTAATCTAGCTAAGAAATAGCTAATATTTACGATTATCCAACTAAGATTAGGAAACGATATAAATTATCCCATAATACATAACTATAGAAGGTAAAATAACTAAAAGATAAGCAAAAGGGAAAACTTATAACCAAAGTTTATCACACGCTAACAACTTAGCCGCGTGAGATTATGGCTAACAAACATTTTTTTCTTTTTCTTTTTAGAAACCTTTTTTTTTGAAATTTCTTTAAATCTTTTTCCTTTTTTTTTTTTTTTTTTTTTTTGTAAATCTTTTATGATTTTCTTTTAAGAAATAATTCAACTACTAAACTAACTACTTGGATTATAATTTGTAAACTTAGGCCCAATATAGAATTTGGGCTAGAATTTATTGAAAACCCCATAATATATCATAAAAGCCTATTTAAAACCTTTATAATTAATAATAAACCTCTTTAATAATAAAAATCCTTTTAAAAATTATAATTAATAACTTACGAAAAATACGGAGTATTACGGGGATGGGCACAAACGTAATTGTTAGTAAATAATAGTAATACTCTTATCTTTTGTATTCTACTAGAGCAATAAGCCAATAATCTACCAAAAACAAGTATCTTTCGTATCCTCCAAACCCCCACCGTCGTCAGCTGGAAGCCACCCCCACCAAACTATTTCAAACTCAACTTCGATGACTCTGTCAAGAAGATTTCTCTCCACTTTCCAGTACCTCTTTTTTGTCCTTGGCAGCAGGGGGTTTTTTAATTCGAAACCATAGAGGCACCCTCATTCATGCAAAAGGCCATCAACTTAGGCACCACCTCCATTCTAGTAGCAATCGCCACATCACTTCACAAAGGTATCCATCTCGCAATACGGGAAAACATTTCCCCACCTCTATATAGAAGGTGATAATCTACAAATTATTAATGCAATCAAAGGTATTTGGAATACACCATGGCACACTCTACTCACATCATCTTAGACATACAAAGAATGCTACAACATTTTATTGATTGGACGATCGCGCACATCTACTGGGGAAGCAAATAGAGCGGCGAATAGCTAATGTAAGTCATATTGTTCATTCCAATTTGTCCATTGATGATTGTAACTCCCCTTCCCCTTTCAAGAATTCTTGTATCGTACAATTTAGGAGTTCCACTCGTGCGAAGGGCCTCCTAATTTTTTTCTATTTTCCTTACCATATATAAAAAAAAGTATCTTTCGTATCTTCTCTTATTTTTTCTCATTTGTCTTATGTGGGACTAACTTTAGCCAAGTCACATGAAACCTCTTAATTTAATATATATTACCATTAAAATAATACTCCATCTTTCGTATTCTCCGAACAATAAGCCCATAATTAAACAATCCTCTTTGATGCTATAATGTATAGTGCACAACACATGTGAGTTTCCCACATTGATAAAAAAAAAAAAGAGAGATATGAGTTCACTTTATATTGTAAAGGGGTTACTCCCCTTATTGCCATATGATTTTAAGGTGGAACCTTCTTTTGTGTTGTGAAGTGGATTATCTCTCCTTGTGATGGATGCGCCCTAGACCCATATTTAACATGGTATCAATACCCGCATCCACAGATAGGATCGTTAATTTACTTTGGGCCAATTGAAAAAGGGACCTCACATGTGAGGGGGAGTGTTGAAGCTATGATATATAACGCATAACACATGTAAGTGTCCCACATTGATAAAAGAAGAGATGACAAAGGGGCTACTTTCTATTGTCATATGGTTTTAAGGTGGAACCTCCTTTGTATTAATGAAGGGTTAGAATATCTCTCCTTGTGATAGGTGTGGTGGTTCATGCCCATATTTAACAATCCCACGCAATATTACTGTCATATTTATGCTTATTTTATGAATTCATGATTACTATCAGGCAAGTATAGCAACCAATATCAGCCATCACATTCCAGAGATTATTGTAAGATACTTTAATTAACCTATTCAGCATTATTGGCGTCCATTATAATAACTCATTACTATTAAATCTCTAAGCCATAATTTTTATAAGATGCCATATGCACATGATTACAATATGGTATTCATCAATTCAAGATTACTAACAACTAGAAGAAAACTCATCGGTATTCAAAAAGTCCAACTTCGATATATTTTTCATCTTCGAAATGGCATATCAGAATCCCATAAGGTATGTTTCTCAAAGGAAAAAAAAATCCCATAAGGTATCCCGTGTATGTGATAGATTACTACTATATGAAGTTGTTGGACCAAAGTCCAACCAGCAGAGACTCAGAGTTGCGGTTGGAGTTTAGAATTTCGAGATTATCTAAAATTATATCGAATGAAATTTAAACTAGTATAAGGTAAGCTAAACCTAACTCATTTACTTCGATCATGAAATCAAAGTTAATTCTACAAACATTAACTGAAAAATAGGTTGGGAAATAGTGAAATACCTGTTAGGGGAATATACGAAAAACAACAAGGGTCACAAGATAAACAATCTTCTAGGCGTGATTCAACTTTCCCAAAAGTAATATTTCGATCCTATTCGTATAGCACGGGTTAACGGAATTCACCTTCGAGATACAAAGAAGAAAACAATAGTGGTCACGCTAACTATGAACACTATCAATTGAAAATGAGTTTGTGAGATTTTGTATTGATGAAGAATTTCTGATTTGATCATTAGAGTTTATGTGCAAATGAGAGACGTAGTTTTCTCAACCTCCTTCATCATATGATTATTCCCATATATATAACAATGCTATGTTGTTTCGGAAAACCAAAACGAAACTTAGAATAACCGTCGAGAAAAATCGCGAATCAGCGCGAGCAAAACATGCCAAGTCAGGCATGTCGCGAGGTGCGACATCCTTCGCGAGTCGCAGGTCGCGAGGTCCAACACCGATCGCACCGTGCGATCAATTCCCTGACGATTCAACACACACATTGATCAAAACACCGCCAAGGCTCGCAAGGTGCGAGTAGTCTCGCAAGGTGCGGGCCGTGTGCGAGTGTAGGTTCGAGCGAAGTGCGAGCAACTCTTTGTTCGTTTGACGCTCATCAAACCTTGACGAAACGAAACACGAATCACACATAGCATAGTATTACATATATTGTTTGAGTAACAACACCATAACCAAGCGATCCAAACAATATAACATGAAGTAAACTTTATCCTATAGTCTAAATTTCCAACAATCCTCCCCCATTTAGAGTGTATATATATATATATATATATATATATATATATATATATATATATATATATATATATATATATATATATATATATATATATATAGATTTATTGCACAAACATCATCATAACGAAATAACCTTATGCACAAATGAAAGTGTACAAAGACTTAAACTTCCACTTAGTATAATACATATTCCAAACAGGGAAGTAAATTGACGAAATTGGTTGCTTGCAGTTTCTTCCAAGGACCGCATCAATAGATTAAAATATTACTTTTTTAATAATATTTGAACCTCTTGTTGTGGTTCCTACAAAAAATCGCAGCAATAGACTTAAAAAATAATATAAGACACGACCCGGGCTTAGGGTTTCTATCCTCTCTCTCCCTCACTTATCCTCTCATCAGCCGTTTTCTATCTTCCCCCCATCCTCACTCTCCTTTCATCCTCTCTCTCTCCTCTCGACCCCTTCGTGCTCCAACTCGTCCTCCTTCGTGCTCCTCCTCGTCCTCCTTCGTGCTCCTCCTCGTCCTGCTTTATGCTCCTCCCTTCGCACAACGCCGACCACAAGTGTAATACCCCGAACCTTTATCTCATTTGTTGGCTACTAATTATGTTTATTAGCTTAATTGCGTCGTAAATTTTTCTGAAGTGATTATGATTAAGATTATTTTCTAAAATAAATATATTTACTTTAGTATTACACAAAAAGTGATGTTTACTATGATAAATGATTTTATAATATAGTTTATGGATTTAATGAGAAAATCCTATATGTTTTCTTTATATATTTTTGAGTTAAATATTTTTAGTCAAAACCCAATGTTGGTGTTTGAAGCCTAGGCCTAGCAAAACCCAACCTTTGTCAAAGGGTCAAAGTTTAACATTTAGTCACCAACAGAAAATAAGAAAAAGAGAAAGAAAGAAATAAGAAACTGATTTCCTTAGCTCCCCACAGAACCGACCACCCCACTGCCCTTTTTCTCCTTCTCTCCTCCTTGTCTCACCCTTGCTCCCTAAGGTGAATGAACCACCAATCCCTTTCATTTCACCTCCATTTTGCTCCCCAAAATTCAGCTATAAATATGCATTGAATCTGAGCTTGAAAATCACAAACAAAATCACAAAGTTTCCCTCTTTTCTCTTAGCACCACCCCACCAACACCTGTGCACCACCTCCGGTGCGCCGCCCAGGCCACCCTCTCCCCTCTTGACGCTTTCCTCCGACCACCGTAGGCGCCGGATACCACAGCTGCACCCCTACATCTCAACCACGAGGTCAAACCCCCTGTGTTTTCTCTCTCCTCGGTTCCAGGTGTGGTAGTTGTTTCGCTACTGCTCCACCGCCGACAAATAACACCGAAATTCTGCCTCCGTCACATGTCTGCTGCTGCCCAGACGCGCCGGCGCTCCGTCGCCGCTTGCCGGAGCTTTGAGCTCCCCGCTCCTCGGCTACTCTTCTCTTTCCTCTCGCGTTCTGTTGTTGCTCGTGGGTGGTGGTGTGGCCACCGTCTTTGTCGTTCTGTCTTAGCCACCAAAGGTGGTGGTGTTGCTACTTGCTTTATTCTTTTTCCTTCCTTTGCTCTATGAGGTACTACACCCTCCTCTTCTTCTATCTTATTCTCCCATATCAAGGTTAATACTTCCTCCGTTCTGTTTTAAATGAAACGTAGGGCCTTGGCACGGGATTTAGAATAGGAGAGATAGAGAGAGAAATAAAAGAAGGGACCCATGTGATGAGGAGAGAGATAGAGAGAAGTGAATACCAAATAAGGTAACGTTTCACTTATTTTGAAAGGCCTAAAATAGTAAGTGTTTCATTTATTTTAGAACGGAGGAAGTATTAAAGTTATGAACTCAGAAATTTGGGTACTAATTCCCTTTGCTTTGGAGATATTGGATATGCTAAATCTCCTATTTAGTCCTATCTACTTTAATTTCAGTATCTTATAATTTGAGGAAATAATTGACAAGCTGGTTGTGTTGCTGTTCTGGCGAAATTATTCTAGGTTGTTCGTTGGTTGTGCATGTGTTTGTCTTAAGTGCTCAAGAAAAACTCTGTTTGTTAGAATGGAAGATAATAATTGAGGTCATAGATTGCAATTCATTTTGTCGATAGATTAGCAATAAAGGAATGTTAATCGGTTTAGTATTTAGTTATAATCAAGTGAATTCAACCGTTTTCAAATATTCTACAAATCTATAACTTAGCTCCAATGAATATTTGCTATCTTTTAAGGAAGTCACTGAAAGATAATAAATAGTTTAGCTATTACCTTTGGAGACGATATATTACTTTCAGACAAACTTGGTATTACATGATATTTAAAGTGCATTTGTTAGCCATAACAAGTTTATTAGTGTATGTTAGTAAGATAGAAAGCTAAGAAAAGTGTATCACTGGACTAATGTGAGAATTATTTAAAGTTGAATTATGTTTAATGACGGTAGTCGATTATGTGAATTATATCGCTAATAAGCTTAGTAATATGGATATGAAGGAGTATGGAATAATTATGCCTCTTGTTTTGTAAGTGATCGGAAAGTGTGAAAAGATGACTTTTGCTCTTAAGAATGACGAGTTATGAAATGTTTGCTATGATGTATGTTCATGTATTCCGAATATGCCAAAATATACCTTTTAATTCTTAAACATCTCGAAAGTATAAATGGCTCTTAAACGATATGAAGTATGAAAAGACTGTTATGCTTCTGCTATATTTCTATAAGTGATCCAGAAACTACGAAAGGATTATGATGACAATTATGCTATGTATTCTAGAAAGTACTTAAAGTTATGAGTAATGTTTACAGATTTTTGATTATGCTAAAGTATACGTTATGATTATTCTGAAACAATCTGAAAGTGTGAATGACTCTTAAATGGTATGAAGTACGAAAAATCTGCCAAGTTTCTAAGAGACAAACATTATTTATGCACACATGTTCTATAAGATCCTCATATTAGGAAAAGTATGCAATGTCTATTATTCGTATTACATTATGAATATATGGATTATGAGATATGAAATGTGTGTATGAATATGATGATTATCGATGCTATGAACGAATTTCATGGAATAACCATGATGCTACAAAAGTATGATTATGATGACGTTATGAACATGATTATGAATATGTCATGCTTATGATTACTTCCCATGATTATTATTACAATGATGTAATGTAATTATGGTTACGTTATGATGATGATTACGTATCATGATTGCAATTACAGTTACGTAATGTAATTGTGGTGCGTAAAAACAACGAAACATGATAAAGAAAAGTGAAAGATGGTTCTTGGCCGAGTATTCTTTTGTTGGTCATGCACGTTCCATTCTGGCGGTGTTGTCACCTTCTGCTAGGCGACGAAATTCTCTTGTGGCACCCGTGTTCTAACCACCTTCTGTTTGGGGATGAAAATCTCCCGTGGCATGCCACCTTCTGTTGGGCGACGAAAGTCTCCCGTGGCATTTTATGTTGGTTGTGCATGTTCCATCCCGGCGGTTCTTGTCACCTTATGTTGGGGGACTTAGTCTCCCGTGACACCCGCATATGGCTATGCCACCTTCTGTTGGGGGATGACAATCTCCCATGGCAAGCCACCTTCTGTTGGGCGACGAAAGTCGCCCGTGGCACCTGCAGTCGATTTGCCCCTTCTGTTGGCAAACTAAGGTTCTCCGTGGCTTACCTTCTATCGTATTCTCCAAGATACCAATATAATTAAGTAAAATGAAAAGATAATGATGAGGCATATGATATGAAACGAAATATCTGTTATGTAGATGATTTTATGATTTAATGCTATAAAGTATGGTGAATTTGATGTTACGAAAGTATGATTATGATTGCAATTATGGTTTATGATTTCACACATTATGATATCGATGTTTGGATTAGGAGATAAGAAATTTTTTATGAATATGATGATTAATGACGTTATGAATGAATTCTATGAAACGATTGTGTTGTTACGAAAGTACGATCCTGACTACGTTATGAATATGATTATGACTATGTTGTGTTTAAGATTACTTCTTATAATTACAAATAGGATTATGTAATACATCTATGGTACGAGAGAAACGAAACACGATAGAGTTAAGTGTAATTTTTCTGACATTGAAGTGAATGAAAGATGATAATGACCTATGACAAAACCGTATAACTCAAACTATAAGATATATGAATTTCTGATGATATGAAAGTATGTATTCTGCTTGATGTGGAAAAACTATGATGATGTTACGACTCTGCTATGATTTCTTAAAACACTTAAAAGTCAGGAAACATGATGATTAATGATGAGTAATGTGAATGTTGTTGTGTTGTTGTGATGCGGTTATGAATGATGAGGACATGATGAATACATGAGAGTCGTAGACACCAAAGCATGTGTTAAAAATGTTTTATGGGTTAGTACTCAGGATTGTGCTGGTATGTATGTCAATGTTTTGTTTTGTCACTACTGTGGCCTGTCACTTGGTGGGTGGCAGTGTTACAATAGTTACAGGTTGAAGTTCTGGAGCATCTTTTCCAAGGTAAAATCACTTACTTGCTAAGAGTTCAGCTATGATTGTTTTACGTTTCTTTTGAGGCGAGGGCGTTCCACTTTGTATTAGATAATGAATAATGGTTTAAGTTTTTATCTCTAGTTCTGGATGAGCAATAGTGCTCCTGATTCTCTTTAGCTGCTGCTCCGCGAAAGCGTTGAGTTTTGGATTTGGGATGTTTTTAATTGTAAAAGGTTTTTCAAACATTTTCCCATTTTGGGTTGTCCGATTTACAAAGGAAACTCTGCCGAAATTTCTAGAGAATATTAATCTCTTATTAAAGTGTTTCTTTAAAAAGCGACAAATCAAAGTAATGTCCCTGTAAGTTAATGTTAAATGTCGCCTTGTATTTTCCCCTAGTGGAAAGTACGGCGGTAACGCGCCGACTAAGCTAAGTCTTCCATTGCTAATCCCGACTAATTCACTTAGTAAGGATGCATGAAAGTCGGGGCGTTACGAGTGGTATCGAGCCAAAGTTAGATTCAGGTACGCTATGATCTCAATATCGTAGCGTAAATGTTTTAAATAGGTTAAATAATTTGGCTAAAAAGTTAGGTATAAACGAACCAAGCCGTTTGAGCGTTTGCGCTTTTGCGTGTGCAATGTGAATCTGTTTATGTAAAGATGTAGTGCATGTGATTTTTCTATGTTAGTTATTAACTAATATGTATGTAGTATCGTGCATTGACTTGTATTCGTTTATGATGCACATTTACTCAAAGTGTATATTTTCATAGAACTTATATGATTTGAGAAACCAAAAGAATTTCAAACGAGATCTCGCTAAATGAGTTAGTTGGAATTCATTGCCAACAAGTTTGCCCCTTTTGTTTTCTTTGGTCCTCGATTTCACGAGTCGAGTTAAAGTAGAGATACAAAACATGATGGCAGAATAGAGGCTGAATGCCTGACAAAGCCATGAAAGTTTGAGATCTTGGTTTTGTTTAAATGAATTTAGCTTGTTGTTTCCTCGATCAACTTATTGCAAGTTTCGGGGACGAAACTTTTTCTAAGGAGGTGAGGATGTAATACCCCGAACCTTAATCTCATTTTGTTGGCTACTAATTATTTTTATTAGCTTAGTTGCGTCGTAAATTTTCCTGAAGTGATTATGATTAAGATTATTTTCTAAAATAAATATATTTACTTTAGTACTCCCTCCTGTCCCATAATACTCTTTACACTTTCCTTTTTCATCTATCCTGAATACTCTTTACACTTCTATTTTTGGATATGACCCACTATTATTTTAATCCTTCTAACTTTTAAACATTGGCCCACACTCTCTCTCCTCCAAATAAAATAATACCACTCCTATTACATACCAACTCTAACCATGACCCACATTCTCTCTCCTTAAAATAAAATAATACTACTTTTACTAACTACTAATTTCTATCACATCTACTTTTCAATAAAAGTAATAATTGATAGCCAAACAACAACTTATCATCTAAAACTATGTGCCTTGATAAGTGTCAAGAGTATTTTGGGACGGAGGGAGTATTACACAAAAGTGATGTTTACTATGATAAATGATTTTATAATATATTTTATGGATTTAATGAGAAAATCCTATATGTTTTCTTTATATATTTTTGAGTTAAAGATTTTTAGTCAAAACCCAATGTTGGTGTTTGAAGCCTAAGCCTAGCAAAACCCAACCTTTGTTAAAGGGTCAAAGTTTGACATTTAGTCACCAAAAGAAAATAAGAAAAAGAGAAAGAAAGAAATAAGAAACTGATTTCCTTAGCTCTCCACACAACCGACCACCCTACTATCCTTCTTCTCCTTCTCTCCTCCTTGTCTCACCCTTGCTCCCTAAGGTGAATGAATCACCAATCCCACTCATTTCACCTCCATTTTGTTCCCCAAAATTCAGCTATAAATATCCATTGAATCTGAGCATGAAAATCACAAACAAAATCACAAAGTTTCCCTCTTTATCTTAGCACCACCCCACCAACACTCGTGCACCACCTCCGGTGCGCCGCCGAGGCCACCCTCTCCCCTTTGACGCTTTCCTCCAACCACCGTAGCTGTCGGATACCACGCTGCACCCCTGCATCTCCTCCACGACTCAAACCCCTGTATTTTCTCTCTCCTCGGTTCGCGGTGTGGTACATGTTTCGCTACTGCTTCACCGCCGACAAATACCACCAAAATTCTGCCTCTGTCACCGCGCTGCTGCTGCCCAGACGCACCGGCGCTCCGTCGCGGCTTGTCGGAGCTTCGAGCTCCCCTGCTCCTCGCTACTCTTCTCTTCCTCTCGCATTCCTGTTGTTGGTCGTGGGTGGTAGTGTGGCCACCGTGCTGTCGTTCTGTCTTAGCCACCAGTGGTGGTGTTGCTACTGCTTTATTCTTTTTCCTTCCTTTGCTCTATGAGGTACTACACCCTCCTCTTCTTCTCTCTCATTCTACCCATATCAAAGGTTAATATTGAAGTTATGAACTCTGAAATTTAGGTACTAATTCCCTTTGCGGTGGAGATATTGGATATGCTAAATCTCCTATTTACTCCTATTTACTTCAATTTCAGTATCCTATAATTTGAGGAAATAATTGACAAGCTGATTATGTTGCTGTTCTGGCGAAATTATTCTAGGTCGTTCGTTGGTTGTGTATGTGTTTGTCTTAAGTGCTCAAGAAAAACTCTGTTTGTTAGAATGGAAGATAATAATTGAAGTCATAGATTACAATTCATTTTGTCAGTAGATTAGCAATAAAGGAATGTTAATCAGTTTAGTATTTTGTTATAATCAAGTGAATTCAACCGTTTTCATATATTCTACAAATCTATAACTTAGTTCCAACGAAGGTGGTTATTTGTTTGAATATTTGCTACCTATTAAGGAAGTCACTAAAGATAATAAATAGTTTAGCTATTACCTTTGGAGACGATATATTGACTTTCAGACAAACTTGGTATTACATGATATTTAAAGTGCATTTGTTAGCCATAACAAGTTTATTATTGCATGTTAGTAAGATGGAAAGCTAAGAAAAGTGTATCGTTGGACTAATGTGAGATTTATTTATAGTTGAATTATGTTTAATGACGGTAGTCGATTATGTGAATTATATCGCTAATAAGCTTAGTAATATAGATATGAAGGAGTATGGAATAAGTATGCCTCTTGTTTTGTAAGTGATCGGAAAGTCTGAAAAGATGACTTTTGCTCTTAAGAATGACGAGTTATGAAGTGTTTGCTATGATGTATGTTCATGTATTCCGAATATGCCAAAATATACCTTTTAATTCTTAAACATCTCGAAAGTATAAATGGCTCTTAAACGATATGAAGTATGAAAAGACTGTTATGCTTCTGCTATATTTCTATAAATGATTTGAAACTACGAAAGGATTATGATGACAAATCTGCTATGTATTCTAGAAAGTACTTAAAGTTATGAGTAATGTTTACAGATTCTTGATTACGCTAAAGTATACGTTATGATTATTCTGAAACAATCTGAAAGTGTGAATGACTCTTAAATGGTATGAAGTTCGAAAAATCTACCAAGTTTCTATGAGACACCTACAAAGGAAACGAAACATTATTTATGCACACATGTTCTATAAAATCCTCATACTAGGAAAAGTATGCAATGTCTATCATTCGTATTACATTATGAATATATGGATTATTAGATATGAAATGTTTGTATGAATATGACGATTATCAATGCTATGAACGAATTTCATGGAATAACCATGATGCTACAAAAGTATGATTATGATTACGTTATGAACATGATTATGAATATGTCATGCTTATGATTACGATGATGTAATATAATTATGGTTACGTTATGATGATGATTACGTATCATGATTGCGATTACGGTTATGTAATGTAATTGTGGTGCTTAAAAACAACGAAACATGATAAAGAAAAGTGAAAGATGGTTCTTGGCTGAGTATTCTTCTGTTGGTCATGCACATTCCATTCTGGCGGTGTTGTCAGCTTCTGCTGGGCGACGAAAGTCTCCCGTGGCACCCGTGTTCAAGCCACCTTCTATTGGGGGATGAAAATCTCCCGTGGCATGCTACCTTCTGTTGGGCGATGAAAGTCTCCCGTGGCATTTTATGTTGGTTGTGCATGTTCCATCCCGGCGGTTCTTGTCACCTTCTGTTGGGGGACTTAGTCTCCCGTGACACCCGCATACGGCTATGCCACCTTCTGTTGGGGGATAATAATCTCCCGTGGCACCCGTATTCCGTTATGCCACCTTCTGTTGGGGGATGAGAATCTCCCGTGGCAAGCCACCGTCTGTTGGGCGACGAAAGTCTCCCGTGGCACCTGCAGTCGGTTTGCCCCTTCTGTTGGCGAACTAAGGTTCTCCATGGCTTACCTTCTGTCGTATTCGCCAAGATACCAATATGATTAAGTAAAATGAAAAGATAATGATGAGGCTTATGATATGAAACGAACTATTTGTTATGTAGATGATTTTATGATTTAATGCTATGAAGTATGGTGAATTTGATGTTACGAAAGTATGATTATGATTGCGATTATGGTTTATGATTTCACACATTATGATATCGATGTTTGGATTAGGAGATATGAAATGTTTTATGAATATGACGATTAATGATGTTATGAATGAATTCTATGAAACGATTGTGTTGTTACGAAAGTACGATCCTGACTACGTTATGAATATGACTATGACTATAATGAGTTTAAGATTACTTCTTATAATTACAAATAGGATTATGTAATACATCTATGGTACGAGAGAAACAAAACACGATAGAGTTAAGTGTAATTGTTCTGACATTGAAGTGAATGAAAGATGATAATGACCTATGACAAAACCGTATAACTCAAACTATAAGCTATATGAATTTATGATGATATGAAAGTATGTCTTCTGCTTGATATGGAAGAACTATAATGATGTTACGACTCTGCTGTGATTTATTAAAACACTTAAAAGTAAGGAAACATGATGAATAATGATGAGTAATGTGAATGTTGCTGTGTTGTTGTGATGCGGTTATGAATGATGAGGATATGATGAATACATGAGAGTCGTAGACACCAAAGCACGTGTTAAAAATGTTTTATGGGTTACATCTCAGCATTGTGCTGATATGTATGTCAATGTTTTGTTTTGTCATTACTGTGGCCTGTCACTTGGTGGGTGGTAGTGTTCCAATAGTTACAGGTTGAAGTTCAGGAGCATCTTTTCTAAGGTAGAAGCACTTACTTGCTAAGAGTTCAACTATGATTGTTTTACGTTTCTTTTGAGGCGAGGACGTTCCACTTTGTATTAGATAATAAATAATGGTTTAAGTTTTTATCTCTAGTTCTGGATGAGCAATAGTGCTCCTGATTCTCTTTAGCTGCTGCCCCGCGAAAGCGTTGAGTTTTGGATTTGGGATGTTTTTAATTGTAACAGGTTTTTTAAACATTTTCCCATTTTGGGCTGTCCGATTTACAAAGGAAACTTTGCCGAAATTTCTAGAGAATATTAATCTCTTATTAAAGTGTTTCTTTAAAAAGTGACAAATCAAAGTAATGTCCCTGTAAGTTAATGTTAAATATCGCCTTGTATTTACCCCTAGTGGAAAGTACGGCGGTAACGCGCCGACTAAGCTAAGTCTTCCGCTGCTAATCCTGACTAATTCACTTAGTAAGGATGCATGAAACTCGGGGCGTTACAACAAGTGTTGCGCTCCTCCGTCCGCCGGATCCGGTTCCCCGCCTACGTCGCACAACGATGACCACCAGCCTGCGTTCCTCCATTTTCCAGATCTCTTTCTCTGCATGCCTCTCTCACTTGGTTTCTCACTCCTCACTCCTCTCTTTCAGTGCCGCGGGATTTTTATCGTTCGCACAACGCCTTGGTGTTGGCCGAGATCTCCTCCTTCGCGCCTCCTTCTTCACACCTCCTTCTTCGCACTGGAATCGCTGGTTAAGTTCGCTGGTTGTGGCACGATTTTCTCATGTTTTGTAAATTTTTTTTTTCATTTTTATATGTAATTTGTTTGTGGCACTGTAATTTTTCATTTTCGTTTTTATTTTCATTTTTATTTGATGTATCGTATTTTTATATAGGTTTTAGGTGCATTTAGGTTGCATTATAGGAGCATTTAAAGGATTTATAGTTCATAGTTGCATACTATTACTTAATCTGCGAAATATTACTCCTTTTGTGTGTTTTTGGTATTATTTGATGAATTTCAGGTACTGAGAACATAATTGGAGTATTATTGGACAAGCTTGAGTACTTTGGAGCAATTGGAAGCAAGCTACATTGATAAGGATCATTTTAGATGTATTTGAGTGCAAATTGGAGCTAAATTGAAGATGGAATTCATTGAAAGAATTGTGGAAATCGAGTCATGTTCACTCTTTTGTCCATAACTTTTGACTTGATGCTGATATTGGGTTGATTCCAGCGGTATTGGAAGTAGGCTTGAAGAGCTTTCCAACTATAGGTTGCATGGCCCAAGGCGAGTTCTTTTTCTGAGAGATATGGGCTTTACAAGTTGGCCCAGTCTGCCAGGAACTTCTTACGCGCACGTAATTTTGATAATTTCGGCCATTTAATGATTTATTTGGTTTCCTTATCTTGTAATTTGGTTTCCTACTAGGATTAGAAGTCATAACTATATATTTTAGGTTTTCTAATTAGAGGAGGACATCTATTATTCACTTTTCTAATATCACGTTATTCTTCCTCTAATTTTCTCTCGAGTTTTTATCTTAATTTGTTTCTATTGCTACTTTGGAGATTCAAGATTCAAGCTTTCATATTCATCTTCAATTCAATAAGTCTTATTCTCTTCTCTTCTCTTTATTATATTTTAATTATGTTTTCTATTATGTTTATTACTTTTGTTGCCATGATTAGTGAGTAGTTTTTTTATCTAGGATTGAGTTGAGCCCTAGTATGGATTGATCATGTAAATTCTTCTCTAATTCCCATGTTATTGAGTTATATGTTTAGGGTTTGATAAGATTGGTTTTATTGTCAATTTTGCATCTTAATTTAGCCCTATTTTTATATTATCAACGAAAGTTGGAGTTGAGATTAGGAATATTTATTTGATGCTAAATTGTTATTTTATTAATTGAGTTCATCAACGAAAGTTGGGTCTTAATTTAGATAATCTTGTCATTGATTTGAATTCTTCCATGAAAATAGGTGAGAACTAAAATTGGGAATTATTTGACATTGGTTTTTAATGCTTCTAATAATGTGTGTAAACCATGAAAATAGGAGACATACATGTTAGTTAGGCCTTTTGCTATCACGAAAGTGAGCTCTAGGTAGGTATTGAGGAATGACCGAGTCATAAGGGAATGTCAATCTCACCTAAACTATAATTGAATAACTGGGATGTGAGTTATATTTTGATCAATTCATATTAGTGGTGATGCTTAATCTTAGTGTTTTAATTATCATATTTATTGAGTTTGTCATATTTTGTTATTAGTTTAGATATTAGTTTATAGATTCTCCTTGATATTTGGATTGTGTAGCTATTTCATAGTCTAAAATCAACTAGTGTTTAGTCTTGCACCACCCTGAGTTCGACCCGTATGTGCTACGACACCGTTCACTTGCGGTATTAAAATAAAACCCTAAGAAGTTTTTGGCGCCGTTGCCGGGGAGGCTACGGAATGTAATTAGTTTGATTATAGATTTATTAGACTACACCTGTTACTTTGTTTCTTCACTAGTTGTTGTTTCCGAATGCGCAGGCGATCGCGATCGGTAGATAACTTGGTCTTTGATCCCGAGATAGAAGCCACGGCTAGGAGACTTAACGCTGAGAGAAGAAGAAGGGAGCAGGAAAATATTCGGAGAGAACCAATGGCTCGTCCTCTTCGAGAATATAATATGCCGGATGTCACATCTACATTTAGCATTGCTAGGCCTACTGTAGAGGCCAACAACTTTTAGATCAAAATCCAACTGATCAACTTCATTCAACAAGATCAGTTTAGTGGCAGTCCTATGGAGAATCCAAATGAACATATTAACTCTTTTCTTGAGAAGTGTGAAACTGTGTAGATTAATGGGGCCTCCGATGAAGCTCTTCGCCTCTGTTTGTTCCCTTACTCCTTGCTAGACAGAGCAAAAGAATGGCTCAAGAGTCATGAGGCGAACAAGTTCACAACTTGGAATGAATTAGCCACTGCTTTATGTCAGAAGTACTTTCCTCCTGGGAAAATTGCCAAGCTGCGCAATGCAATCACATCCTTCACTCAATTGGATGGTGAATCACTATATGAAGCTTGGGAAAGATTCAAGGATTTACAAAGGCAATGTCCTCATCATGAGATCCCAACATGGCTCCTTATTCAGACATTCTATAATGGGTTGACTCATGAGGTTTGAATCTCCATTGATGCCGCAGCAGGCGGTGCTCTCATGGGTAAGACAGCTGTTGAAGCCAAGGCTTTGCTTGAAGAGATGGCCACTAACAGCTACCATTGGTCTAGTGAGCGAACTCCATCTAAGAAGAGCGGCAAGTTTGAGGTTGATGCAATAACTTTACTCTCTAGTAAGGTTGATGCTTTGTCACAACAGATCAAGAATATTTCAATTGGTGCTCCTGCTGAGATGAACACTTTCCAAGGGAATAATGAAAACTTCACGTCTGCGGATATGAGTATTGCGGAGCAAGAGCAAGCCAATGTTGTGTACGGTAATGCTAGACCTAGATACGACCCATACTCAAACACCTTCAATCCAGGCTGGAGAGATAATGAACGCTTCTCTTAGAGGAACAACCAACCCCACACATCACAAACATCAACCCCCCCTGGGTTCCTGCAGAAACAACAACGTCAACTCTCTCAACAACGTCCTCAAAAATCAAATATGGACTCCATGCTAGAAAAACTCCTGGTAATTTCCGAGGAAACTAACAAGAAATTTGATAGAATGAACGCTCACAACAAGATGGTTGACACCGAAATTGCACAGCATGCCCAACAGATGTCTCATGTGACCCAACAGGTAACCCAGCTTCAAAGAGCACCACCCCAATTCTCGGGGCAACCAGAACCAAATCCTAAGGGTCACCAAAATGTGAACGATGTGGAAAGAGTTTAGAGGCACCAATTAGATTAATTGTGGCACCCTCGAAGGTTGTGGGAGATATTTCTGAAAGGGTTGGTGATATGGTTGACAAAGATAATGTTATTGAAGAGGTTGAGAAAGCACCATCTAAAGCCCTCTAGAGTCTATGTTGAGCCGGCTCCTTTCCATCATCGGTTGGCAAAGGCTCGAATTGAGAAGAAATATGGAAAATTTCTTGAGGCCATTTCTGAGATTCCTACATATGCTAAGTTCTTGAAGCAACTCTTATCTAGTAAGAACAAAATTTGTGAAGCTGCTACAGTAGAGCTCTCTTAAAAGTGCAGTGGTATTCTTCTTAATAAGCTTCCTCCAAAGTTGAGTGATCCTGGAAGCTTCTCCATTCCATGTTCAATCGGTGATGTGACTATTCAAAGGGCACTCTGTGATCTTGGAGCCAGTGTAAGTCTTATGCCTAATACTATTTTCAAGAAGCTTAACTTTGGTGATCTTAGCCCTACTCGCGTTTCTCTACAATTAGCGGATAGGTCTATCAGATATCCTCTAGGTGTTTTGGAGGATGTACCCCTCCAAGTTGGCAAATTGACTATCCCATGTGACTTCTTTGTCATGGAGATGCCGGAAGATGTGCACACTCCGATCATACTAGGTAGACCGTGTCTTGCCACTGCTGGAGCTTTGATTGATGTGAAAAGTGGTAAATTATCCCTCAATGTGGGTGAAGAGAAGGTAGAATTTGAACTCCACAAAGCTTTAAATGCTCCTTCTTTGGGAGATACTTGTTATCATATTGATGTTGTTGAGAGATGGGAAGAAGAGTTATCTATGGAGAGTAGAGATGATGATGCTCTAAAACGCTGTCTAACTGACGATGAGGCTAATGATGAAGAGACTACGATTTATGAGAAGCTGTTAGATGATGCACCAGTTTGTGAGAACGACAATCTGCCATTGGAGGTCCTACAAGTTGAAGTCATGACTAAGGAGTGTTCTAAGCCTCCTGAGGTAGAGTTGAAACCCCTCCCCTCTAATTTGAAATATGCATTTGTGGGTGAAAATTCAACATATCCTATTATCGTGAATAGTGCACTTAATGACACTCAACTTGAACGATTAAAATGCCTTGTTCGCAAGTATATTAGTGTCACTGGGTATACTATTGATGATATTAAGGGGATTAGTCCATCTTTTTGTACTCATTGAATTTTGCTAGAACAAGAAAATGCTTCATCTATTGAGTCACAGCGGCGCCTTAATCCTAACATGAAAGAAGTTGTGAAGAAAGAAGTTTTGAAACTCCTTGCGGCCGACATTATCTACCCTATCTCTATTAGTAAGTGGGTAAGCCCGGTCCAAGTTGTTCCTAAAAAGGGCGGCATGACGGTTGTGAAAAATGAAGAAGGTGAACTCATCTCCACTCGCACTGTCACTGGATGGAGAATGTGCATCGACTACCGTAAGTTGAACAAGGCCACTCGTAAGGATCACCGCCCTCTCCTCTTTATTGATCGAATGTTGGAGCGCCTTGCAAAACATTCCTTCTTTTGTTACTTGGATGGATTTTCCCGGTTTTTTCCAAATCCCCGTCCACCCAAGTGATCAAGAGAAGACGACTTTGACATGTCCCTATGGAACCTTTGCTTATAGAAGGATGCCATTTGGACTGTGTAACGCTCCAGCAACTTTTCAAAGATGCATGATAGCTATTTTCTCTGAGCTTATAGAACACTTTATGTAAGTTTTTATGGATGATTTCTCTGTTTATGGCACATCTTTTGATGAATGTTTGAAAAATCTTGAAAAAGTGCTACATAGGTGTAAAGAAGTCCATTTAGTGCTAAATTGGGAGAAATGTCATTTTATGGTGCAAGAAGGGTAGTTCTAGGTCATGTTATGTCTCATAAGGGTATTGAAGTTGATAGAGCAAAAGTCGAGGTTATAGAGAAGCTTCCACCCCCCATCAATGTAAAATGGGTGAGGAGTTTCCTTGGTCATGCGGGGTTCTATCGCCGTTTCATCAAGGATTTTTCTAAAATCTCTAGACCCTTGACCGAGCTCTTAGCCAAATATACCCCGTTTGTGTTTACTAATGCATGTCTTGAAGCTTTTCACAGGTTGAAAAATGCATTGATTTCAGCACCTATTATTCAACCTCCCGATTGGAATCTTCCATTTGAGTTGATGTGTGATGCCAGTGACCATGCTGTTGGCGCTGTATTGAGGCAAAAGCGTGATAGCAAGATGCATGCTATCTACTATGCTAGCAAAACACTAGATGGTGCTCAGATGAATTACACCACCACTGAAAAGGAGTTGCTAGCGGTGGTATTTGCGGTGGAGAAGTTTCGATCTTATTTGGTGGGATCGTAGGTGATAGTGCATACGGATCATGTGGCACTCAAGTTTCTATTGAGCAAAAAGGATGCCAAGCCCCGCTTGATTCTTTGGATATTGCTTCTCCAAGAGTTTGACATGGAGATTCGGGACAAGAAAGGAACCCGACAATGTTGTAGCGGACCATCTTTCCCGCCTCACCTTAGAAGCTCGAAAAGATGATCTCCCAATTGATGATTCCTTCCCCGATGATCAATTATTTGGTATTTACTCTACTACACTTGGTCAATCTCCTTGGTTTGCTGATATTGTGAATTTTCTTGCTAGCGGAGTTCCCACTCCTGATTACTCTTCATATCAACGCAAGAAGTTCTTCCACGATGTCAAACATTACTTTTCGGATGATCCCTTGTCTTTATAAGTCTTGTGCCGATGGGGTCATTCGTCGATGTGTGCCGGAAGACGAGGTGACATCTAATCTCTCTCATTGCCACGATATGCCTTGTGGAGGCCATGCTAGTACTTCTAAAACCGTCGGAAAGGTATTGCAAGTGTGGTTTCTCTTGGCCTTCTCTCGTTCAAGGATGCTCATCATTTTGTCAAGGCATGTGATAGATGTCAACGCACGGGGAATATTTCGCGTCGAAACGAGATGCCTCTCAATTTCATTCTTGAGGTTGAGATCTTTGATGTATGGGGTATTGACTTTATGGGACCATTCTCATCTTCTCATTCGAACAAGTTCATCTTGGTAGCTGTTGACTATGTATCCAAGTGGGTGGAAGCCCTCGCTTCTCCAACGAATGATGCCCGCGTGGTTTCCAAGTTCTTTAAGAGAGTAATATTCCCGCGCTTTGGTGTTCCATGAGTGGTGATTAGTGATGGAGGGAGTCACTTCATTGAACGAAAGTTCGAAGCTCGCTTAAGAAATGTGGTGTGCAACATCGTGTTGGTCTCTCCTATCACCCACAAACAAGTGGACAAGTTGAGATTTCAAATAGGGAGATCAAGTCTATACTTGAGAAGACCATGGATAGATCGCGCAAGGATTGGTCTATTAAGCTCGATGAGGCACTATGGGCATACAAAACGGCCTTCAAGACTCCAATTGGTACCACGCCCTATCGCCTCGTGTATGGAAAAGCATGTCACTTACCCGTTGAGCTAGAACATAGAGCATTTTGGGCTATCAAGAGCCTAAATTATGACTTCGATCGAGCGGGTGAACACCGAGCTTTGCAATTGAACGAGCTTGACGAGCTCCGTTTGGATGCTTATGAGAGTTCGAGCCTCTACAAAGAGAGAACTAAGAAGTGGCACGACAAGCAGATTATGAGACGAGAGTTCCATATTGGTGACCCCATGCTCTTATTCAACTCCAGATTGAAGCTTTTTCCTGGTAAACTACGCTCTAGGTGGTCGGGGCCATTCCAGGTCACTAAGGTTTTTCCATATGGTTCAGTGGAGGTCACTAGTGCAGCAACTGGCTCTTTTAAGGTGAATGGTAGTCGCCTCAAGCATTATGTTATTAGTGAACCGATTGAAGAGAAGCAAGTATTCTGCTTATCCCTTCCGCCCAATATGGAATGATTTTTAAGGAGTCGAACTCATTGACTTTATACGAGCGCTTTTTGGGAGGCAACCCAAATTTTTCTCACCCTTTTTTCTTCTTCCCCCTCCCTTTGCATTTCTTTTATTTTTTATTTTTTTTTCCTTTTTTTTTTTTGCATTGTAGATTATAAGCTAATTTGTTTTCCTTTCAAACATTCTTATTTAGAACTAATAAAAACAAACAAGAGTGCCAGCAACTCGTGGACTTGGATCGCATAGCATATCAAGCTGCAGTGCATCTCCCTCACGCCTAAGCAGTAACCAACACGGGTAGGCCGTGGTATCCTCCTCAAACCACGAGTTACCCGTGGTCTTGTACTTGGACGAAGGACGAACGAACAAGAAGCGAGCAGCCGCCAGCGCTGACCTCCACGGGTAGGCCGTGGCATCCATCCACAAGCCACGGGCTTCTTGTAGACTTTACTGTCCAGCCCAAACCCAGCCGAAGACAATAAGGAGCAGGGACATTAGTCCCCCCTCTCACACACTGCTTCTTCAGGTTTACAAAAACACAAAAAAAAAAAAAAAAAAAATAATATATCAAGCAAAGACACCCACGCCTAAATCGAAAACCCTCACTTGATATTCTCGCCGCTTTTGGTCCCCTCTTGCTCGCCTCTTCATCACCACTATTCACCTGCAATTTGGGCCATATATGCTGTAACTTTCGCCCAAGTCTTCACTCAAAATCTTATCCTGCTCGTCATCCTCTACTGGGTTCCAATTGGGACGAAATTTTGGTGTGTTTTGAAGCCCCTCTTCTGCTGCAAGTGATAACTATATAGTGTTAGACGAGAGAACAAACAAGGGAACCGGATATCCACTCCAAGGCACGGAAACTACGCTTTCCTATTAGTTTAATTTCGCCCTCTAGGATCACCGGGTTAACACGAAATAACTAATGAGATACAATGGAGAAAACAATTCACTAGATGATCTTCTAGATGAATCAACAAGAACTTTGTGTTTGATGTTTGTGAAGAACACTAAAGAGAAAGTTGCAAGTTTTCTCTCAAGCAAAGCAAGTAGATTTCAATCTATAAATCAGATTTTCTCTCTCTCTTAACTCATATACAAAACAAGGGTGGTCAATAATCTTCCCTCTTGATTAGAGCCACATTAAGATTCATCTCCCTTTAATCCCCCGATTAAACATACTTAATCATCATTAAAAGGAAAACGTATGCCATACAACGGTTATAAACCGTCCACGCAAAATTACACGCCCCAAAAACAGACTCCTCATCGCGACTCGCGATACAAATCGCGAGTCGTGAAGGGCGCTGGTCGCGACCCGCGACGGCCTCCCGGCCGCGACCCGCTACGAATGTCGCGACCCGCGACCAACCCACTGTCTTGCTTGATTTAATCCACGTGATTTTGCGCATTCTAATCTTAACATACTCGACCTCCTCCTCTTCTAGTATATACTCATATGAGCTAACAAAACCCATTACCCTATAAATGTTCCAACATATAGAAACAATTACAATGCAGCGCTGCACTCCTTCTCTCTCATTGATTTTCAGTAAGTGGGTTTTCAGTTGGATGCAATCAAGTTACTATTTTTATTTTGTTTTGGGTTTATGATTGTTGCAAGGGACAATTTCTTAGTGGGCTTTCACCTTTTCCTATGCTCTGTGCAATTTGATGTGGAAAAGACATAAAAATTGAATCTTGGAGATATTAGCAAAACTTGTGATTGAACGTTCAAACTTGATTTTGGCGGCAAATCTCTCTTTGAATCATCATGTTTGAGATGGCTCGTGTGACGATCAAGCGTAAGCGGACCCCCATCAAGCGCCCTACCAAATCTAAAACCAAGACTCCAAGTTCAAAAGGTAAATCATCATCATCTTCCTCTAAATCACCCATTGTGATCAATTATTATGATATTATCTTCAAAGATGATGAGCAAAAGAAGAAGTATGATCCATGGTTTCTTAGAGATGTCATTGCCACTCGATTTTGCGATCCCCATGCTTTACGATCTTTACATATTGAGGATGATGTGAATTGGCTTGTGAATAACATTGGGTGGGGTGACTTTATCAACAAGAAAATGCCTACATACAAGAGAGCAACATTGGAGTTTTTAAGCTCCTTGAAGACTAATATTGGTCTTAGTTTCATCACTTTTCGGTTGTATAACCAAGATTTTCACTGGACATTAGCTCAGTTGAGTGCCGCTCTTGCATTGCCCAACGGTGGTGCGCGTAATACCCCCAAAGGTTGGCTAGCCGCTCCCACGTGGTGCACTATCGGGGGTGGCGTTGCTTGGAACTCGAAGGGTGTTAAAGGCAATTTCATTCGTCATCCCGCTATTCGCTACGTTCAGAGGTTGCTCACATGCATACTACTAGGACGTCATGATGGTGGTAATGTCAGAAAAGATGATCTCTACTTTCTTGACCACATGCTTCATGCAAAGGCTATTGATACAGGTGTTTTTCTCGTCAAACAAATGAAAACTTTGGCTATTAAAAGTGATGTTGGCGGTGCAATTATCCAAGGGGGCGGGTTATGTCACTCTAATTGCTCTTAGTTTGGGGTTTCGCGATCGTCTCTTAGAGGAAGGTGCTATCATGGTGACTGATGTTCTGAAGTTTTCCTCTTGTGTCTCTATGGGTTGGGTTAAGGAGCAAGAAGGTACCACTTTGTGGTGTATTCGCGATGACGGTGAGGATGAGTTGCCCTCTTCTGAGGCAATGACCTTGCGTGATCCCACCAATTGGTCTTTTGGTCAAGGTTTACCTCGCATTCGGGAGTCAGCACCACTTTCATGTCCCCAGAGGCTCCTAACACCTCCTCTTCTTCCTTAGAGAGAGCCATTGGCCAACTCCAAGACTCATTTGACCAGTTGCAGCATGAACAACATCAAATCAAAGCACACCTAGCCTCCATGTCCACTATCTTGGAGGAGTTTCACTCTTGGTGGCGACTACATGGGTCCTCGCACCATCTTTCACCCCCTCCACAGTGAGGCTCTGTGAGATCTCTTCTCCTACCTTCCTTCTCTCATTCTTTTCTTTGCATTGTGGACATTGCAAATTTAAGCTTGGGGGAGGGATATTATATCATTTATTGCTTTCTAGTATAGATTTTATTGTTTTCTTAGGTTGTTGCAGGGTTTGTACCGCTCATTAGGAGTGGAAGTTTACGTGTAACCCAAACAAAATTGTATTGTTTTCTTAGTTGCATTATCATATTAGTTTTCATCTCATGTTAGTTGCATCTATGAGACTATCGCTAGCACTATTTGAGAACTTAGTTGATATCTTTACTACAGTCTTAAGCGTGATTCATCTCGTTCATGATTCTTCATAGCATGATTGCATCGTGATTGATTGCTTGTAGTAAGATTGGTTGTGCTCTCTTTGGCTTGATTTAACCTTACTGTTTAGACACCTTAACCCTAGTGAGCTTTTGTGCCTATAAACTGACATATCTGTGTCAATTCGGTTATTTCATGTGTGATTAGTTCCTCATTTGATGTATGGATCTTGACTTTGACTTGGTACTCTTTGACACTTGACTCTATAAGCATTTGGATATGATCGAGGCGTTTTATTTCATGATCTTAGCTCCAGAGAAATTCTTGTTTCCATATTATACTTTCTCTAGCCCCGTTGAGCCTTTCCTGACTTTGTTTTGAATTAAGACCTACATTACAAACCCTTAGCCTCATGTGATTCTTGTCCCAAGTCTATCTTGGGGAGCAAGTGTTAGTTTCGATTTGGTTTGTATTGAAATGAAAGTGCTCAAAATATGGTTTAGTTGGAAGAAAAATTTGTTCTCTGAGCTTGGAAATTGAAAAGAAAAAAAAATGAGAAAAAGTGGAAAAATGAAAAAAAAATGAAAATGGATTGAAACAAAGAAGTGAGTATCAAAAGTTGTGAATAAAGTGAAAAGCAAGGGTTCATTGTGAATTACTTGAGTAAAAACGTCGTTTGGTTATATTTTTTTTGGAGATTATTGGTTGTTGCATGGAGTTATTGCGACCTTTCGTGTCATGTTGTCAATAGTATGATGCTCCCCGTTCTTGGTGATGAGAGACATTTATGTCACTCATAGGTATAGCCGGCAAAACAAACCCGTACCCGAGACCCGTTTTCCACCCGAAAATAATGACCCGAAATGGAACCGAAACCCAAAATAACCCGACCCCACCCAAACCCGACCCGAAAGCAAATAGACCCGAATATAACTCGAACCCGAATCTACCCGACCGAAAGTGAGCCGGCCCGAAATTGACCCGATAATGATGACCCGACCCGAAAAGTTGTCATATTAGTTATTTTTGAAATAAATTTAAGGAAAAAAATTATCGTGAGATACTATATATGACTTAACCACTTCCCATTAACTATTTAACTTAGTTTTATTAGTCTTATATGTGCTTTATTTATTTGCTAGAATAAAACCCGACCTAACTCGACCCGATCTAACCGCACCCGACGTGACCCGAAATTTAATGGACCCGAAATTGACCCGTACCCGAACGGACCCGACCCGAACGTAACCCGAACACAAAGTTGACTCGATTATGACCCGACCCGTTTGACCCGTTTGCCACCTCTACTCATAGGGTAGTAATTCGTGCTTAATTAGAGTCGTGTTATTTTAATTTCGTAATTATTCTTCTAATTTTATTTCCTTTTTCGTTATTATTGTTTTATTTATATATTTTCATTTTATTATTTTATATTTATAGTTTCTCCCCTTGTGTTTGGTTTTCTTTGTAGGTAAACGTTTTGGAGCTACATGTTCGAGTTTCAAAGTTAGAAGGGTGGCTTGATTTAGTGCTATAATATAGATCTTATCCTACACCACACTTCCCACCTATCCTACACCACACCAAGCCACAAGCACCATCTTTCTTCACCAACCAAACACCACCATACTCCACGCATTGATAAGTGCATATTCTAACATAATTTAGTTGCATATTAGGGTGCATTTTCATGTAGTATTAGAGCATTACATTGCATATATGCATATTTAGGTCACTTTTTATAAGCTACTATGCTTTCACGGGTTGTTTGGTCTTTTGATGTAATCTCAGGTACTTTGGACTCCTATTTGAGGATATGATGATTAAGGCACTTGTATGACCTTCAAAACGATACACCATGTGCCCAAAACGGATTGGAATTGATAGAGATACAAAGGACTTTGTGTACTTGTGCAAAATATGACACCTCTGTACCATTTTACTCATAACTTTTGACACAAAATTGATAATGAGGTGATTCCAAATGGGTTGGAAACTATACTTGAAGATCTTTCCAACGATATATTACATGCACCAAACAAAGCTCTGGATCAAACGTTATAGCTGTTCGAAGTTGAGCTGAAGAATCTGACGATTACAGGACAACACGTCCGTGTCACTTATGACACGTCCGTGTCACTCTGATTTCTTCGAGGCAGTAGCTTTTCTATCGTAGGATATTTATGTAGTAGCAGGTAAACACGTCCGTGTCATAATTGACACGTCCGTGTTGGTCTGCTCCCTAGCGCGTTCTATTTTGTCGGTTTTATTATTTTAGGAAGCTATAAATACTATTTTATTTGCTTAATGACGGGAGATAGTTGATTAAAGACACTTTTTAGGGTTTCTAGAGAGAAGTTAGAGAGAGAAACTTGTAGATCTTTATTGTTCTTCAAGACTCTACCTTTCTTCCATCAATTCAAGTATTTATTTTCTCCTTCTTTTCCTTTGTTTATTATTATGAATTTTAATTATTCTTCTCTAGTTTCTTTACTTATTTCAATTATGCTTGAGTAGTTCTTTTATCTATGGTTAAGTTGAAGCCTAGTATGAATTAATTCATGATTATTTCTTCAAACTCTCAAATTAATTGTTCAATTGTTCTTGCTTAATTGATTGTGCATATTTCAATACTAGATTAGGGATAACTAGTATTGTTATGATTCCATTGTCTTGATCACAACGGGAGTTGGGTTTTGACGGATTTGGGTATTTCAATTAAGGACATGAAGTTCTCCACGGGGAGTAGGTAGAATGGATTGTTAGGAAGTTATAGTGCTGCGTTTAATGTCTTTAATTTGCATGATTCCACGGGAGTAGGCTTGAGTGCATATTAGAGAAGCCATAGATACTCGGGAGAGGTTTATGGTATTTTATAGGGTGTACTTTTCCTTGTGCGCATTTAATTGACTAGTTTGGGGTAGGAATTATTATTGTATTAATTCATGCTAGTGGGGATACTTAACTATAGAGTCTTTTATTTATAGATTGATTAGTATAGTTGATTCGACGACCATTATTCTTGATATTAATTTCCTTTAGTCTTACCATTATTTAAGGGCTAATCATAGAACAACTTTCTCTCTGTGGGATCGACTCTGACTTACCCTACTACATAGTTAGAAGGTTAGTTAGGTTATTTATTTTTGTTAGGTGCGCGACACGCTTATCAAATTTTGGCGCCGTTGCCGGGAGATAGTTTGTTTTATTTAGTTTTTATTTTTGGTGAGACTAGACTGTATATATTTTTTTTTTCCTTTCTTTTGTGAATATTTTTTTTTTCTTTTGTATCATGGAGTCATATTATTATTTTGATAGGGATAATTCTTCTGATAGGCAACATAATCATAATTCTTGTGGTTCTCATGTTTATAGTGTTGATGCATCATATCAAAATTCTCCCAATTTTTGCATGAGTTCTTATGAATTGCCATATATGTTCCGTGAACCCCAAATTCATGCTAGTAATTGTAGAGCAATTTTTTCTTTTCCTCAATATGAGAATGAAGTGTTCTGGAAATACTATCATAGACTTGGTGATTTTGTTGGTCCTAACCATGAGATTGAACTGTGGGATATGTGCCTAGTGATATATGAGGGATTAAATGAAGAAACTAGGATGGTGGTAGAATCTATGTCTAATGAAGGATTTCTATTCCAATCTCCTGATTACTGTTGGGATTTAATTAAGTGGTTGGCTAGAGATACTTATGAGTGGGAGATGTCTTTATCTGCCAGAGTGTTTCCTTCACCCCAAACTTACATTACACCACCTCCTTATTGTTCTAATTGTCACTCTACTTCTCATGATGTTTTGTCTTGTGATGTGATTTTAGTGAATGATTCCACCCCTCACCCCAATATGAATTTGATCATAATACTCAAAATTCTCTTCCCCAACCGGTATATTTATGATGATGATGATGTGGGTTGGATAAAAAATGAGTGTTATGGGATTGATGTTCAAAGTATAGGAAAAATCAATGTGATGGATATTTTAAAGGAGGAAGAACCCTTGGTTGAAAAACCTTTTTGGAGAAATCTATAGATGAGAGTGATGTGATTCATGAGTCTTTGTCAGTTCCACCTACTGTTTTTGAGTCTCATGTTCCTTTCTCTCAAAAAACTTGCCCTCATTCCCTCTTTCCCTATATTATATCCTCCATCATCCCTTATTTCTCCCTCTTGGTATGACTCCTATGATAATGAAATTAATGTACATTCGGTTTCTTCCCAACATGTTGGATCATGTAAAAAGACTAATAATTTTTCTTTTTCCTTCTCTTGTGGATATAACTTTTTCTTTGATTTTCCTTTTTGCAGGTATTGTAGAGAATTAGAACTAATTTATTTTATATTTTCTTTTGTATATTATTTGCTTTTTTGTGAGATGCATGCAGATGCATTTGACAAACTACTAAGGGCTTTAATAAGCTATTCTGGGAGGCAAAACCAAGTTTTCTAACCTTTTTTTTTTTTTTTTTAACTTTAGAATTAGGAAATTCTAATTTTTTATTTGATTACTAACTTATAAAATTTGTGCAAATTGTGATCCAGGGGTTGAGTTCCTATTATTCATTGAGGTTAATTTCGAGGTACTTGATCTTATGCTCTGTTAGGAGGTTCAATTAAGGGTTTTCACCCACGACACTTTTGGTATACTCTTTCTTTTCCCTCTCTTCAAGTTTTGGAGAGTCATATCTCTTTTTGCCATTTATTTTGGTTTAACTTGATTGTGTGATTGAGGAAGTTGATCCTGTTATGTTGTTGTGGATGTTTCCCTTTCCCTTCTCCTCCCTATATTTATTTCTCACATTGAGGACAATGTGTTATTTAGCTTGGGGGAGGATTTACTAATTGGATCATAACATTGCACATATTTTCGTTTAGGCATATTTTTTTTATTTTTTCTGCATATTTGCATATTTTGGCTTTGTGGGTATGCCTTCTGAAAACCTTCACGAGACCTTACTCGTCCACTAGGGCAGCCTAGGGGTTTAAAGGGCTTGTTGCACATGCTAAGTGCAATCGTGATTCCTACGAAAGTGAGTTAGGATTTATTGTTTTCTTAGTATTATGAGCATATTAGTTTAGTTTTGCATTTTTGTTGCATTCGTACATGAAATATATGTTTTAATTTATGAGATTGCTAGTTTATGAGATTTGGGCATATTTTGGATATTGTAGTTAAATTTTACAAGATTGAGTAAGACTTCATTGACTGCTTCATGGTACGATTGTTTTGCAACTTGAATGGTTTGTGGTAAAGTTGGTTGGCATTCCCCAAGAAAGACTGGATTTTACTCGATAAGGATAAGCCTAGTGAGGATTTTTCAAGCCTTACAGACTGACACATCTACATCAGTCTTCTATTTTTTGTTGTGTGATAGTTCCTCATGAAGTGTGATTCTTGAACTTGACTTGGCACTCTTTAAGACTTATGTGGCATATACATGTGTTGATATGATTGAGGCGTTCTTTTCATTGTTTTGAGCCTTCAGACATTTTTCTTTTCATATATATTATTCCCTTTAATTAACCCATGTTGAGCTTTTGATATCCCATTCTCTTGATCAACCTACATTACAAGCCTATGGCCTTTTATGGTTTCTCTACCAAAGCCTTGCTAAGTGGAGTAGCATTAAAGTTCATGTTTTGAGCTTGTGTTTGTGGTTTTTCGGTAATTATTGGAAGAAAATATGTTGAAAGATAAAATGCTTAAAGTTATAGTGTGAAAGTGTAAAAATGAAAAGAATGATGAAAAAGTTGTGAAGAATAATTCCGAAAAAAGAAAAAAAAAAGAAGTGAAAAAAAAGGATTGAATAAAAGGTGAATGAAATTTCTTGGAGTTGATAAGGTTGGGTATTATCTTGATTTATTGGTAATGAGTTGTTGAACTTCTAGTAGAAGTTTTTGTGGCGTTGCATCTAATGGCCATAGATGTTAAAGTGTTATTTTCTCCACTAGTTGGCTTTTAGCACCACATTCCAAAATATTTTCCTACCCTTACCTTAGCCACACTACAACCCTTTGTAAGTCCTCATGATCTATATACATGTTTTCGCCGGTTTTAAGTGGATAATGAGACGATAGTCAAGTTTAAAGTAAAATACTTCATTCGAGTTGACTTGGTATATGTTTGAGTGGAAATTTCATAACCTATAAACACGTGAGAGAAAGTGTGCTCGACTAAAGTGAGGTTTATCGAGTTTAATTGAGTCTAGCTTGGGGGAAGGTTTGTGGTTTGCCATGGTGAGTCAAGTTACGATTACATGAATTTATATGAGGTGTGATTTGTGGTCTATCTTAGTCTAATCTTATAATTATAATATCTTTCATATGCCCGAATTTCATGTCTTGAAGATTGAATGGTTGAACGTATAAATCCTGTACAAAAGTTCATCTTACTCTTCCATTATGAATTGGTTTGGTTTGCTTGAGGACAAGCAAATGTTTAGCTTGGGGAGTTTGATAAGTGCATATTCTAACATAATTTGGTTGCATATTAGGGTGCATTTTCATGTAGTATTAGAGCATTACATTGCATATATGCATATTTAGGTCACTTTTTATAAGCTACTATGCTTTCACGGGTTGTTTGGTCTTTTGATGTAATCTCAGGTACTTTGGACTCCTATTTGAGGATATGATGATTAAGGCACTTGTATGACCTTCAAAACGATACACCATGTGCCCAAAACGGATTGGAATTGATAGAGATACAAAGGACTTTGTGTACTTGTGCAAAATATGACACCTCTGTACCATTTTACTCATAACTTTTGACACAAAATTGATAATGAGGTGATTCCAAATGGGTTGGAAACTATACTTGAAGATCTTTCCAACGATATATTACATGCACCAAACAAAGCTCTGGATCAAAAGTTATAGCTGTTCGAAGTTGAGCTGAAGAATCTGACGATTACAGGACAACACGTCCGTGTCACTTATGACACGTCCATGTCACTCTGATTTCTTCGAGGCAGTAGCTTTTCTATCGTAGGATATTTATGTAGTAGCAGGTAAACACGTCCGTGTCATAATTGACACGTCCGTGTTGGTCTGCTCCGTAGCGCGTTCTATTTTGTCGGTTTTATTATTTTAGGAAGCTATAAATACTATTTTATTTGCTTAATGACGGGAGATAGTTGATTAAAGACACTTTTTTAGGGTTTCTAGAGAGAAGTTAGAGAGAGAAACTTGTAGATCTTTATTGTTCTTCAAGACTCTACCTTTCTTCCATCAATTCAAGTATTTATTTTCTCCTTCTTTTCCTTTGTTTATTATTATGAATTTTAATTATTCTTCTCTAGTTTCTTTACTTATTTCAATTATGCTTGAGTAGTTCTTTTATCTATGGTTAAGTTGAAGCCTAGTATGAATTAATTCATGATTATTTCTTCAAACTCTCAAATTAATTGTTCAATTGTTCTTGCTTAATTGATTGTGCATATTTCAATACTAGATTAGGGATAACTAGTATTGTTATGATTCCATTGTCTTGATCACAACGGGAGTTGGGTTTTGACGGATTTGGGTATTTCAATTAAGGACATGAAGTTCTCCACGGGAGTAGGTAGAATGGATTGTTAGGAAGTTATAGTGCTGCGTTTAATGTCTTTAATTTGCATGATTCCACGGGAGTAGGCTTGAGTGCATATTAGAGAAGCCATAGATACTCGGGAGAGGTTTATGGTATTTTATAGGGTGTACTTTTCCTTGTGCGCATTTAATTGACTAGTTTGGGGTAGGAATTATTATTGTATTAATTCATGCTAGTGGGGATACTTAACTATAGAGTCTTTTATTTATAGATTGATTAGTATAGTTGATTCGACGACCATTATTCTTGATATTAATTTCCTTTAGTCTTACCATTATTTAAGGGCTAATCATAGAACAACTTTCTCTCGTGGGATCGAGCTCGACTTACCCTACTACATAGTTAGAAGGTTAGTTAGGTTATTTATTTTTGTTAGGTGCGCGACACGCTTATCAAATTTTGAATCAAACCCAAGCAAGCAAAAGCCCGCCCGAGCAAACATCAGCCCGCCGGGGGCTATGAAGCCCGCCCGAGCATATATCGAAGCCCGCCCGGGCTGGATTGATGTTGGAAGTTCCCGCCAATATCATCCAAAAAAGTCCCACGCCCGGTAGCTGTACCCAAGCTCGTTTAGCTTTGTCCAGTCCGGGCCTAACCCAGCCCGCCCGGGCTGTTGGAGAGCCCGAGATTTTGCCTCGACAAAGAAGAAAAAACGTGCTACAATCCCTCATTAAATGAATCAACTGGCTGCAATTCATTTAAGAAATTCCATGGTTTGATGTTGCGATTCAAGTAACAGTAAATTCAATCAGGTAATCGACGGCCACCGTTGATGATGAGGCGTTGATGATGGGATGATGTTGTGCGGCGAACTGGCGATGTGTGAACCAGGGAATGAATTCCCTCGCAGCGAAGAAGACGAGATAAGGGGGTCTGATAATTTTCTTTTGTTTTTCATTTTTTATTTTTCTTTTTCTTTTTTTTTCACATCTTTTTTAACTCCTTTTTACTGCTTCCCTTTTTACGGTTGTTACCCTTTTTTTCATTTTGTAATTTCTTTTTCTCATTTTTTCCTATTAGCTTTCTTTACTTTTTATTTTCTTTCCCTTTTTGTATATTTCTCTTTTATTATGTGGAGTAGTATAAATATCTTGAACCCTCTTTTCTTTGGGGTAGGAAGTGTTTAGCAAAGTTTTAGCCAAGTTTGATTCACCACTTTTTGTTTTAGAATATTTTTAGGGTTTTAGGGAGGATTAGCCTCCATAGCTTAGTTTAGGGAAAAGTTAGAAAACTCAAAGAGAGATTGAAGTTTGGAGATTCAAGGGTGACAACTTGTATTTGAGATTCAACAATTTATCTATGGGCATTTCTTACTCTCTCTCTCCTCTTTTATTGCTTTATTTTAATGTTTAATAGTTAATCTAGATTAAAGTTTTCATCTTTGCCTAGTTTCTTCTTGTTTGTTCTTTAGATTTTGTTTTGCTTTTACTTTAAAGTATTGATTTTTGGTTTTGCTATTTTTAGATTGGTGATTAAATGCTAGTTTTTCCATGTTTAGTATGTTTGGTAGTATAATGGGTAACGAGTAGTTCATTAAATAGGATTGGGAGTAGCCCAATCATTGTTTGCACCCTATTTTCATGAGTAGAGTTTATTGGGTTGATTATGCTTGAGATTTGTGCAATTTCAATCTCTAATGTTGATTGGTGACTTAGTTGATGTGAGCTCCATCACCTTTTGATCCTTTTGTTGCCTATTTAATGGTTTACTTTTATGTGGTTTACCTTCATGATCGATTGATTAGTTGCTACACATCACTTGTTGATTGGTATTAAATTGGGTTTGATTTCAATTCCTAACTTGGCCTAGTTAGGTGATAACACCTCGAAATATAGGTTTTGCTGCCATAATTAGGACTTTAAACTCCCTAACAACGATTTTAGAGGTGTTTAGGTTTGTTTATTTCCCTTTGCATATCCCTAATACATGTCAACCCCCTTACCTCTACTTGGTTGTTGGATGTGAACTATGATTGTGGTGTTTTCCCATTCCTAGTGCCTTTCCTAATTTGCTTTCAATAGTTTATACCCTTAGTTTAACCAAAACTTGAAGATTTCTTCGGCCTAGCTTATTGTTAAATTAACACATGTCGATGTTCCTTAGTCCTTGTGGAAGAATGACCCTTGCTTACCACTCTACTTAGTTTACTGGTCTAGTTAGGTTTTGTTTGACTTTAGGAGACTAGTAACGACCTAGTTTTCCCCCCTTGTCACTTGGCTTTTAGCACCACATTCCCAAATGTATTCCCTACCCATAACCTAAGCCCCATTACAACCCTTGAAAGTCCTCATGATCTTCTTGCGCTATAATTTCGAGTGTAAAGTGAGTCGATAGTCAAAGTTAAAGAGTAAATGTTTCATCTGAGTCGACATGGTTTAGATTGAGTGATATTGATTATGCCATAAACACATGAGAGTACGAGTGCACATGACTAAAGTGAGGTCTCTCAAGTTTGGTTAAGTCTAGCTTGGGGGAGATGGTATGTGGTATGCTAGGAGAGTTGATTGCATTACATGACGTGCTATGCGGCTTTGCTTGAGCATGTTTCGATGCTTAGTTCGTGTAGTAATTGTATCTCTCGTGTTCTCAATTGTGTGCTTGGCCCTATCGTAGTCCCATATTGTAGGTTGTCTTTCTTTTTCAATGTCTATGTCTAATTGCTTGAGGACAAGCAATGGTTTAGCTTGGGGAGTTTGATGTATCGTATTTTTATGTAGGTTTTAGGTGCATTTAGGTTCCATTATAGGAGCATTAAGAGGCTTTATAGTTCATAATTGCATACTATTACTTAATCTGCGAAATATTACTCCTTTTGTGTGTTTTGGTATTATTTGATGAATTTCAGTGCGAGAACATAATTGGAGTATTATTGGACAAGCTTGAGTACTTAGGAGCAATTGGAAGCAAGCTACATTGATAAGGATCATTTTAGATGTATTTGAGTGCAAATTGGAGCTGAATTGGAGTTGGAATTCATTGAAAGAATTGTGGAAATCGAGTCATATTCACTCTTTTGTCTATAACTTTTGACTCGATGCTGATATTGGGTTGATTCCAGTGGTATTGGAAAGTAGGCCTGAAGAGCTTTCCAACGATAGGTTGCATGGCCCAAGGCGAGTTGTATTCTAAGAGATATCGGCTTCACAAGTTGGCCCAGTCTGCCATGAACTTCTTACGCGCACACGGTTTTGATAATTTCGGCCAATTAATGATTTATTTGGTTTGCTTATCTTGTAATTTGGTTTCATACTAGGATTAGGAGTCATAACTATATATTTTAGGTTTTCTAATTATAGGAGGACATCTATTATTCACTTTTCTAATATCACGTTATTCTTCCTCTAATTTTCTCTCTAGTTTTTACCTTAGTTTGTTTCTATTGCTACTTTGGAGATTCAAGATTCAAGCTTTCATATTCATCTTCAATTCAATAAGTCTTATTCTCTTCTCTTCTCTTTATTACTCCCTCCGTCCTATAAAGATCTGAACACTTGTTGGGACATGTAGTTTAAGGTGATAAGTTGCAGTGTGGTTACCAAATGTTATTTTATTTAAAAAGTAGATGTGATAGGAGTTGGTGGGTGTTTTTTATTAGAGGAAAGAGAAAGTTGGGTAACTTTTTATTAATAAAAGGTAGAGTGTGGGCCAAAGATGTGTAAAAAATATAATATATTAATGGTGGGACCATGCCAAAAATGGATGTGTTCAAACTAATTTGGGACAAACATAAAAGGAAAGTGTTCAGACTATTCTGGGACGGAGGTAGTATATTTTAATTATGTTTTCTATTATGTTTATTACTTTTGTTGCCATGATTAGTGAGTAGTTTTTTATCTAGGATTGAGTTGAGCCCTAGTATGGATTGATCATGTAAATTCTTCTCTAATTCCCATGTTATTGAGTTATATGTTTAGGGTTTGATAAGATTGTTTTTATTGTCAATTTTGCATCTTAATTTAGCCCTAGTTTTATATTATCAACGAAAGTTGGAGTTGAGATTAGGAATATTTATTTGATGCTAAATTGTTATATTTTTAATTGAGTTCATTAATGAAAGTTGGGTCTTAATTTAGATAATCTTGTCATTGATTTTAATTCTTCCATGAAAATAGGTGAGAACTAAAATTGGGAATTATTTGACATTGGTTTTTAATGCTTCTAATTATGTGTGTAAGCCATGAAAATAGGAGACATACATGTTAGTTAGGCTTTTTGCTATCACAAAAGTGAGCTCTAGGTAGGTATTGAGGAATGACCGAGTCATAAGGGAATGTCAATCTCACCTAAACTATAATTGAATAACTGGGATGTGAGTTATATTTTGATCAATTCATATTAGTGGTGATGCTTAATCTTAGTGTTTTAATTATCATATTTATTGAGTTTGTCATATTTTGTTATTAGTTTAGATATTAGTTTATAGATTCTACTTGATATTTGGATTGTGTAGCTATTTCATAGTCTAAAATCAACTAGTGTTTAGTCTTGCACCTCCCTGAGTTCGACCCGTATGTGCTACGACACCGTTCACTTGCGGTATTAAAATAAAACCCTAACATTATTTTAATTTCATTTTTTTATTTTTATTTTATCTTTTAGGCACTGTAAATTTTTTTTTTCTACTTAATGCATATTTCATGTTTCGGTGGTAGTGTTCGCTGGAGTATTACTTTGTTTTAATTACTTTTTGTTTAATTTACATCTTAACATTGAAAATAGTATGAATATTTAAATTTCAAAAAATAATTTTTAAAAAAACGTGCACCTATTGCTGCAGTTTTGGGAAGAAACTGCAACAATAGGTGTAAATTTTTTAATATAAAAAATACATATTGCTGCGGTTTTGGTAACAAACCACAGCAATAAGTTGACATATTACCATATATATAACAATGCTACGTTGTTTCAGAAAACCGAAGCGAAACTTAGAATAAACGTCAGAAAAATCGCGAAGCAGTGCGAGCAAAACACGCCCAGTTAGGCATGTCGCGAGGTGCGACATCCTTTGCGAGTCGCCGGTCGCGAGGTGCGACATTGATCGCACCGTGCGATCAGTTCCTGGCGATTCAACACACGCATTGATCAAAGCAATTCTAAGGCTCGCAAGGTGCGAGTAGTCTTGTGAGGTGCGAGTTGTGTGCGAGTGTAGGTTCGAGTGAGTGCGAGCAACTCTTTGTTCGTTCGACGTTCATCAAACCTTGACGAAACGAAACACGAATCACACGTAGCATTGTATTGCATATATTGTTTGAGTAACAACACCATAACCAAACGATTCAAACAATATAAAGCAAACTTTATCCTATACTCTAAATCTCCAATAATACCCCTAAACAATCACCGAATTAGATTCATTAAGATAAATTTGGGGAATTAAAAGGTGTTACCACCCTGTGAATACTTGATAAGGCAACTTTAACAATTAACCATCAAGAAAATATTGCAAAATAAAATTTATGAGAAAAATATTAAATCTCTTAGCAACAAGGGCGAGTTTGGATTGAGGTATTCAGCAAAAGCCAAGGTAATCAAGTAAGTTGATTACCTTGCTTGATGTTTATTTGGTCAATATAATGATTCCCTTTACCCTACCTTTACCCCCAAAGTCCTTTACATCCATTCCTTACCTCCCCCAATGGTTTCACTTACCCTTTCCTTGAGACACTATTGACCACCCACTTAACCCAATACCAACACCACCCCCCGTCACCCCTCCACTATAAGCACCATAACCGTCGTACCCCCACCACCGTCACCCCAGCAACTCGCTGGAATACCTCCACCATCCCCGATAAACCACTCTCATCCACCTCCAAACCCTTCACCACCACTGAAAAACTACCCCCTCCCCCGAAAAACCACGTCCACTCACCCCAAAATCCACCACCACCGACCAAGAAACTTCCTAATAACCCCACGAAACCCACATCACTCATCAAGAAACCAACCACCGCCACCAAAATCCACCTACAAATTCCCACACTAGCTAGATCTATAAGGGAGAGGAGAGAGAGAAAGAGAAAAAAAAGATTACCTTCATGGGGAAGAAAAACCGCCGGCAAAGGAAGAGGGGAAGGGGGCGTGGGCGGTCGGAAGGGTTAACGGGGTGGTGGCCGGAGAGCGAGAGGTGGCGCACGAGGAAAGGGGGTGATTGAAATAAAAGGGATGGTGGTGGTTGTGAAGGAAAAAAGTGGTGGTGTTGAAATTTTAGGGTTTTCGTTAGATTATTGAAACAACAACATTGTAAATCTAAGGGTTTAGGTTTCCATTCTCCCTCTTTTCCTTTCTTAAACCTTTTCCTGTCCCTGTTGTAAACCAAACGCCCCTTATTATGTCTGATAAGGAAAACTCCTAAAGACAACTATGTCCCATCCAACTCTAGTCTAATCCTTAACTCAAATGTAAAGGACTTATTTCAGTCCTCATTTAGATTTCTTTATATTACATAGTGCCAAACAAAACTAAAGCGAACATATATTTTTGGATGTCACTCTACATAGGTTATGCAACTCATAATTAACAATATCTCAAGAAGATCAGCATGTTTGATTTGAGGGATTGCCTCCCAATATTAGGAATCCCTATATGAATTATAAAACAACCTAACAAAAGCTAGCTATGGTCTCAAACCGTTGCTTCTATATATGATTTTTCTTGTATGTCCTAAATGGTTTATTTTTTCTCTCTAATACTAAATTAAATTTAATTTTAACTTGAAAAGCATGATATATTTTTAGCCGGAAAACGTTGAGGTGGTCTTGATTAACAAAGGAAAGTATTATAATAGGTCTTTTTCAACAAAAAAAATTTAGTAGGTCTTTTCCAACAAAATAGCTATTTTAATAGGTCTTTCCTAAAAAAAAATTTCAACAAAATTATTGTTATTTAAATTTAGCCGTTGGGTAGGTTGGCATCCTATAAATAATATGCTTGAGTACGAGCTTCTTGCTCAAACGGAACATAGGTTATACCAAGTTCTGAAATCCTGATTCGTTTTATCCGCATCAGTAAGTTCCTTCTCTTCACTGCTTTGCTCCTTTACATTCATGTTTTTTTTTCTTGCTTTTCATGTTCTTTTGTAGTTTGTTTTTTTATAATTGTAAACTGTCCCATTGTTAAGAATGTATTAACATATTACAAATTCTTTTACTAATGTATATTTTTTCTGTTTCTTTAACTGTAATATTTTATTTTCATACTTGCCAACGTATAACTTCGATCAATAAAATTTTTAATGTTCAAATTATAGAATCATAAAAGATTGATATTCTGAAAATGCACATTGAAATAATCTAATAACATATTACACAATAACCTTTATCTTATGAAGTTTTGAAGTAAAAACGTTGTAATTATAGAAGAATAAAGGAGGAATTACATCTTAATGAGGATACTTGTACGGCACCCATCACTAACGTTAGTCCGTCCTGCCCTGCTTTTCACCACAAATCAAAGTATATATTAGAGTAAATGGTGGGGTTTACGAAGTCACATGGGTAGTATTAGAGCTGTCAAAAAATGACCTGATCTGACAACCCGACCTGAACCTGTAATGACCTATAACCGACTTGCACCTGAAATTTTGGTAAAACAGGTTACCTGAAATCAGACCTGCACACGACCTGATAATAACCGATAACTGATGTTGACCCAACAATCTATGACCTGAACCTGAACTGACACTCGCCCGAAAAGACCGATAACTGAAGTGAGCAGACCTGACAATGATTTGAAGCCGATTCGACACCCGACCTGATTAGGACCTGAAACAGATGATAACTCGACTCAACCTGTTATTGTGCCGACCTGTTACCTGATTTACAAGACTTGTTGCGACTTGGTACATGGTTTTACCCGACTTCTTGCTACATGTTACCCGACTTGTTGATTTTTGTTAACTCGACTTGTCATTGATTTCACCACATAGTAACATAAATTATAAACTAACATTATTATAAAAAGGCGTATAACTAGATGAACTATTTAAGCATTGATTTTCAATGAAATATTAAATAATGAAAAAATTTGAAGCAGTGACACACAAGTTTCATGACCCGTTCCATACCCGAAGCGATCCAAAACCAAGTATGCCACAACCCAATAACTAACGATCTGAACTTGACTCGAACCTGACCCAAACCGTTATTCTCTTGACCTGAACCTGAAAGCACCCGCTACAAACCTGCAATAAACCCGACCCGACACCACATGACCACGAAAGATGACCTGTCCCGAAATTGACCGCGCCGAACCCGACCGAACCTGACAGAAGAAACAAACCGAGGCAGACCTGACCGAATTACGACCGTTCCCGACCTGCACCCAACCTGTTTGATTTATTGACGTGACACGACCTGACCGAACATGACCTGAAACCTGAGATGACCCAACCTGAACCCGACTCGAGTAACCGAATTGACAGCTCTAGGTGGTATATAACTATATAAGTATGAAAGAAAAAGTAAAAGTGAAACAGAAACATACACAATTTTTGTAATGTAGCCCAATGACAAATTTTAGAATTCATGGATTGTGTTTTTTGTCGAGGTATTCAATTTTATATATCACTTCTTATCTTAAGAAGGAGCTTTTAAAGGACCCTCCAATTACTTGGTTGTGTTGAATTATTCTTGCCCAGTTCCCTGTCATATGTATATGTATATGTATATGTATATGTACTATCTTTTAAAAAGGAAACCGACTCCCATAATTGTGTGCTAGGTGGTACATTTAACTTTGCCTCATTAGAAAAAGGGATAATAAACAACTCATTAATATTTCCTTTGTATTTTTTTTTAGTTTGCTCACTTGGTATTACGCACAAATATTAAGGAAAGGAGGGGAAAAAGGGAGCTTTTTTGCACACGCGTTGATAGTGGAACATATTTATAGAATCTAATTTCCTTAATAATAAAGATATGGGAGAGAAATGAGTCTCATGACTTGAATTTATTATAAACAATTGAATGAGAGAGAAAGTGGTCTCAAGCAACTTTTTCTATCAAAAATAGTGAGAGGAATTGGATGAGAGAGGAAAAACAGACCCTATGCCATAAATAGAAAGATTCAAAGTGAGCAAGATAAAAAGAATATATACATCTCTATAAGAAAAGTGAGTAGGATAAAAAAAAAAATATAGAGGGAGTATAGAGATCGTATATGGGTTTATAACTCGTCCAATAATCCTTTTCTAGAGCGAATTGGGATAGTCAATTTTTTTCCTTCCACTATAATTAGCAATTCGTATTTTCATACAAAATTATTATAATTTTAAGGATCGGACTTCCCCCGTTGTTTATGATAGGAGGTTGATTGTTGGGATTGAAGTATATATATATTGAGCTCCATATATACGATGGCCGAGGTACGAGGGCAAGATGACGATCATTTTATGTTGATCGGAGACAAACAATTGCGAAAGCTTGCAAAATTACTGAGAAACCAAGAAGAGCCACTAATGCTTGGCATCAAGTCAGAGCCTGGTCGCATCAAATATCTCCAAGAATGCAATGATTCTTATGAAAATATGGTGACGCTACTAGATATCAGCGGTGATCTGCGCAACAAGCACGAGGCAACGAGGGCAGTCAGCAAGGAGAAGGCGGACATTGCTGCAAACATCGAGGATTATGTGAAGTATGCTATCAATATGAGCCTCGCAGTGTGTGCGGAACTGCGGTTTTCGACTCATGTGCGTCGAGAAGCTTAAAGAGCATTTTGACGATCTCGCCACTGACCTTAATATGTTGGACACTAAGAATACAAGCAATATTGAAAGTTTGGAGTTTTTTTCGCTCTCGCAGCGTACGTTAAGGCACTCTGCCTAAACTGCGCCGTCGCCTTGGCAAGGAGAGGAGCTAAGGAGCAAAAAGAGCGCACGAAAAGCAAAGGAAAGAAGCAAGGTCCGTCATCCTCTCGAATGTTCAGAGTCCTATACGAGGATAAACCCGATAATGAGGAAGTAGATGAAGCTACAATGGTGATTCCCCCTCCATCTTTGGAGGATTGTATTCAGCAATCGATGGAAAAGGCTACCTTATCGGGGTGGCTCAATGTGAAGCAAAGTGGATCAAAGGATGCGAGTAATGCCGGGGAGATTGTCATGGGCGAGATGAAACAGAGAAGACTCAATCGGAAAAGAGGGTGAGTGAATCTTCTTCCGTTGTTACGATTGAGTACGATGATATTCAAGATGAAATTGAATACGGTCGTATGCGGTAGTTTGCTATGTCCTAGGTGCGAATCCACCATTACCGGTTATGGAGGGGTTTTTTAATCGTATTTAGGGAAATTAGGGATTGCCAAAATTGCTAGTATAGGAAGGGGTATGTTCATTGTTCGATTCACTTCAATAGAGTCGTGTTTGAAAGTTACTACTGATGGGTTTCAATTTTTCGATCAAAAACCGCTTATAACACGAATGTGGGATCCTAATATGAATATGGACAAAGATGATGTGAAACAAGTGCCAATTTGGGTGAAGCTTCTGGCTTACCACTCAATTATTGGGGTGAGAAAAGCCTTTTTAAGATTCTTTGGTATTATTGGAAAGGCGATTAAGATGGATCGAGGCAACTAAGGGGAAGGAGAAATTGATGTTTGCGAGTCATGGTGGAGGTTGAATTAAAGCAAGAACTTCTCTGATGTTATTGAATTTTGCAATGAACATGGTAATAAGGTGCAGCAAAAGGTTGAATACGAGTGGTGACCTATTCAGTGCTCTAAATGCTCGGGATTTGGACATGAGGGAGATAAGCGTAAAAGAAATGTGGGGAAGAAGACCCGGGTTCCTAAGAGGAATGTTGTGGTGGATAAGGAGGGATTTCATATGGTAGGGAAGGCAAAGAGCCCTCTTGAACCAACTTTTGTTGTTGTTCCCGTCCTGAACACATTTAGTGCTTTGTTGGCAAATGTTGATGGTAACGTTATTGAACCATTGCCTGATGGCTGCAATGGTGAGGTCATGAGTCAGGGTGTTCAAGTTGCTGAGATTGGTGTTAAATTGGTTGATAAAGGTCAGGAGGTGACGCTTCCTAGCCTTAATGGATAACATATTGGTGTGGAACATAAAAGGCCTAAACAAGAAGACAAAACAGATTGAGGTGAGTAAATTCATAAACTCACACAATGTTAAATTGTTTAGCCTCTTAGAAACAAGAGTTAAGTTGCTAAATCTAGGTCAGGTTTACCTTAACTTGTGTCCTGGGTGGTGCTTTTCTCATAACTTTGGATGTCATGAAAATGGAAGAATTATTTTAGGGTGGTGTTCCCTTTCTTTTAATGTTAATATATGTTAGGTTACTAGTCATATATCCATTGTATAATTGAACCTAGAACTGGGGGTAGTGGATTTGCTTGGAATTTTGTATATGGCTTTAATGATCAACATAGTAGGAATGAGCTGTGGTCTAGATTGAAGAATATAGCTAGGGATTGTGTAATGCCTTGGCTCTTAGTGGGAGATTTTAATGCTCTGAGTAGTATTGAAGATATCCAGTTAGAGCAAATGAAATTAGGCCTATGTTAGATTGTATGCAAACCTGTCAGATTGCTGATGTTAAGGCGACTGGAAGGTTTTACACTTGGTGTAATAAACCAGGATGGAGACCAGAGGGTTTACTCAAGAATTGACAAAGCTTTAGCTAATCATAAATGGCTTGATGCCTATGATTTAGCTGAAGCTAATTTCTTTCCTGAGGGTGATTTTGACCATACCTCTCTCCTGATGTGTGTTTATCCTGATTGCCAGCTAAAAAAGCCATTTTGATTTCATAACATGTGGTGTAATCATGAAGCTGTTAGGAAGGAATGGAGTAGGAGTGTGCAAGGGTGTGCCATGTTTAAAGTCTGCAAGAAGCTTAAAATGGTGAAGCTAGCTCTGAAAACCTTGAATAAGGAAGGTTTGGTGATGTTGAAGCTAATGTGATCAAGGCTAGAGATACCCTTTGTGAGAGTGCAAGCTGATTTGCAAATGAACTTAACTGATCATGATTTGATCAGGGCTGAGAAGCAGGCTACCTTGGAGTTCAATAAAGCAAAAACAAATGTTGAATAGTTTTTTGTAACAGAAGTCTAAGATTTCTTGGTTGAAATGTGGTGATGAAAACTCAAAGGTTTTCTATCAAGCTCTCATGGCTAGGAGAAAACAGAACAAGGTTCATGCCATCCAGGATAGTGATGGAGTGTGGGTTAATCAGAGAGAAAAGGTGGAAGATGCTTTTGTTAGATATTATAAGAAGTTGTTTTCCTGCACTTAACAGAAGCAAGCTGCTATTGAAACTCTGATGAACAAGGGTAGGAAGTTAACTGAACACCATTTGAACATTCTGCAAAAAGAGTTTACAAAAGAGGATGTGAAGAGAATTATATTCAGCATCCTAGATGACAAAGCACCTGGAATTGATGGATTCAATAGTTGTTTTTATAAGCATTGCTGGGAGGTCATAGGTGATGATGTGAGTGAGGCAATACTTAATTTTTTCAGAACTGGGAAATTACTTAAGGAAATTAATGTTACAACTTTAACCTTAATTCCTAAGGTTAAATGTCCGGAGAATGTTACTAAGTTTAGACCCATAGCCTGCTATTCTATGTTGTACAAATGCATCACTAAGATGATTAGTGAGAGATTGAATATGATTCTCCCAGATATTGTGTCTGATAGCCGGGGGCTTTTGTGTCAGGAAGAAGCATTCTCCACAATGTGTTGATTTGCCAAGATTTGGTGAGATGCTACAAGAGGAAGTCTACAAGAGCAAGCTGTATGATGAAACTTGATCTGAAGAAAGCATACGACACTGTTAATTGGCAATTCTTGCAGCAAATGCTAGAAGGTGTTGGGTTCCCTAGGAAGTTCATTTACTTGATTATGATTTGTGTGCAAACCCCTATGTTTTCTTTCATGCTGAATGGTGCTCCTACTGGGTTTTTTTGGCTCAGAGAGGGTTGAGGCAGGGAGACCCAATGTCTCCTCTGCTTTTTGCTTTTTGCATGGACTATCTTGATAGAATATTGAGATATGTTGGTGACATGGAGGGTTTTAAATATCATTCTAAATGCAGAAATTTGAAACTCATTCATCTGTGCTTTGCAGATGACTTGTTGCTTTTCTGTCATGGGGACTTTAGATCAATCTATATTATGCTTCAAGGTTTTCAGATGTTCTCTAATGCATCTGGCCTTGAAGTAAATGCTCACAAGTCTGAAGTATATTTTGCTGGCATGAAAGATGATATTATTCAGAGAGTTACTGAGATGAGTGGCTTTAAAAGGGGTTCTCTTCCTTTCAAGTACCTTGGGGTTCCCTTATCCACAAGGAAATTGAAGGCTCATGAGTGTCAAGGCCTTATTGACAAAATGGTGAAGATAATACAGGTGTGGAGTACCAGGAATTTATCTATGGCTGCTAGGAGTCAGTTGGTTCATAGTGTGATGATGAGTGTGCACACATACTGGGGGTAGCTTTTCATAATTCCTAAAAGTGTTCTAAAGGAAGTTAATTCAATTTGCAGATTTTTTTTGTGGACTGGAAAACACAATGACAGCAATGCTAGAGATGTGTCTTGGGAGAATTTGTGCAAGACTAAAACAACAGGGGGTTTGGGCTTTAGGGAGACATGGAAATGGAACATAGCTGCTGTGAGTAAATTAGCTTGGAGTGTTGCTCAGGAAAAAAGATAATCTCTGGGTGAAATGGGTCAATGGCATTTATATTGGTTCAGCTCATTGGCGTTCTTATAGTGCTCCAAATACTGCTAGTTGGGGATGGAAATATGTGTGTATGGCAAAGAATGAAATGAATGATAAAAATCATACTACTCAATGGTGAATGACGAGCAAGTATAGCATAAAAAAGCAATACAAGGCACTACTTGGGTATGGATGTGCATAACTAGTAGAAGCAGGTATGTGTGGTGTAGATATACTCAACCAAAACATAGAATGATAATGTGGCTTGCATTACAGGACAGATTGAAAACAAGACAAAGGCTTAAGACTATGAATATATGTGTTGATGATGCTTGTATTCTATGCTAGCAACATGTTGAAACAGTCAAACACTTGATGTTTAAGTGTGTGTTTAGTGAACAATGTATCACAAGAGTGCTAAGCTGGCTTGGTGTCAGATGGGGTGGTAGAGGACTTCTCCAGATGTGCAGATGGCTTAAGGATCGATACGAGGCTCTAGATTTAGAAGAATGGTGGCTCTGCTTTGCCCTTGCAGCTACTTGTTTATATGGTTTGGAAAAATCGTAATTCAGCTTCCCCGGGATCAAGTGGTTATGACTGTAGATAAAACTGTTAGTGACATTAAGTATATGATTAAACATAGAATTGTACAAATCATGAGCATGAAAGTTAAAGATAGTGATAGAGAGTGGATTGAAGGATTGTAATGGTGGGCATGTCCAATTGAGGTGTGGTTGCTTGGGTTTTTTTCCTAGCTTCCTATAGGTTGTTTTGTTTTTTGGGGCTTATATAATTACTTACTTACCAAAAAAAAATATTGAAAGTTTGGCAAAAGAAGTGTCCTTCTATAAGCGGTATATGTTGGAGTATGCTAATAATATTCGAAGTGGCACAGCTCGCGCTCATTCCAAGGCGTATTCCATGGGACTCAAGCAAAAGGGCATTGAATTCCCAAACCTTGTCAACATGTATAGTTTTTTTTTTTTTTTCGGTTAAAGGGAGCAATAGGTATAGTTTTTTTTTACATTAGCAACGGGTATAGTTGTTGCCCAAACTTTACCTTATATTTCCTCTGTCTACTTAATTTTTGTTGTAAATGAGCGACTAAGTGCGGTAGTGTAGACGGGATTCAACCCCTGGTTTTGGATCCCACCCCCACAAGACTTTACCAACTAAGCTAGATGACATCTACTAAAATTGCTACATTGTGGATTAATTTAATGCAAATCACAGCTCTATACGGAGATGAAAAAGATAAAGAGTAAAATAGTTAGACATTGTATGACTCAATGATAGAAAGGGGAATAGAATAGTTATAAATAGGGTTTTTTGTCAGAAAGTACCTAATAAAAACACAAGTTTTGTAGGGAATGACCTAATAAATTTTCTTTGTCTAAAAAGACCTATTAAAATACTTCCGGTTGTTAATAACAAACATTTTATGAATTTCAGGCCAAAACACCAAATTCCGGCGTTCGATGTTTGGGAGGAAAGTTTTGTGAGAATTGAATATGTTTGGGGAAAGGCCAACTAAAATAGGAAAATTGAAAGAGTCAACTGGAGTTAAAAAGGAAGTCAGCGCCGGAATTTGGTGTTTTGGCCTGAAATTCATAAAATGGTTGTTATTAACAACTAGAAGTATTTTAATAGGTCCTTCCCTATAAAACTTGTGTTTTATTAGGTACTTTATGACAAAAACCCTTATAAATAATATGGGAACCATATGCCAAAAAAGAATGCGATAAGAAATGTTCATGTGTGTTAAATATAGCAAATAGCAATTAATAAAATATGAAGGTTATAATTAATCCGCCTCAAATATAAATAATTTCACTTTCCAGTATCTGGTGTATACTGTCCTTGACATGGTTTCATGCACAAGAACAGGCTTGGATATAAAGATGAATTTGAATTTTTGGAAGAAGATCAAAAGCTTGAGGTAAGTAATTGTTGAGCCAAGTTCATGAGTAAACCATATTATTCATTTTTGTGGTTATATGCCGTAATAGCATTCCATTAATAATTTTTGTCAGTAATCCATATATATTATTAGCAAATTTGTTCATAGTACGTCCATTCCTCAATAGATGTATCATATTTACTTTTCACCTAATTTGGATATCAATTTTGACCATACTTAACTACTAATTTATAAAGATATATATCATTTTTTAATCGGCGTCGGGGTTTTTAATGTACATTTTAGAGATTTATTTTTTATAATCTTAAGAAATATATAATTGAAAATATTGTTGGTTAAAGTTGTGTTTCGATAAATGCGTCTAATCAATATGATGCATCTAATAAGAAACATAAAGTATATTATCAACTAAAGGCCCGAGACTCATGAAAATAAAAGTTGTATCGATTGTTTTAATTTAAACTTTCCTTTAATTATTGGTGCAATTAGATCCACTAGGCTAGCTACTTTAAAATGCTAATAGTACACATATTTGTTTAGATTTTAGCTTTTTTGCAGTAGTTCTTTGAAATAATCGTGTTTGCTTGCCAAATTTTGTCAGTGGTGCTTTATATATTTTTTTTGACATCAAGAAAACTTACAAAGTAATTAAAAGAAAACAAACATCTAGATGCTAAGAGAAGGAAGTTGGGCCCGCCTGACATATGTGGCGAGATCGTGTGCCTTCTGAACTTGTGAGCGATGCGCCTAGGTAATTCTACACCACTGAAAAGTCTTATCAGTTGACATAATGTCCTGGAGAGTCCATTGGATTGCCACTGGTTGCACAGTAGGACTCGTTAGACCCCGTATCACAATCTCGGAATCAGTAGGCAACCTGCTGATAACCTTGACTTTGTGCCCACACTAACGCACCGAGGCATGCCTGAGCTTCAGCCATAAGTGAGGAGTGTACATAGATGCAGATACCCTGACCTTTGTGGTGTCTGGTTGACAAGTTTTGAGCCACCCATCCAATACTAGCTACTTGAGTGATGGTCTTCCACGAACCATCCACTTGTATGTGCACCTCAGGAATGCCTTTAAAGAGAATCCCAAGATTTGCTATAATAAAGCATGGGGGCGGAAGGGGACCCTTCGAGGGGACAGAGCGACGATCCGGTGTTGAGAGAAAAGATAGATGTGTTGAAGATATTGTTGCACAAGATGTCGAATGGTCTCAAAGGTGGGGTTGATATTGTTGAAAACTTTGTCATTACGACTACGCCAAATAGCCCAGAGAGTAGCAAGAAAAATAGGGACACGATCCCTAGCAAGCCCATCCTGCTGGCGAAAATAGAGAACCCATGCAATGAGCCAATCTTTGAAAGGGATGTAGGGCGCAGTAGAAGAAATTATACCCAACTCACCAGTGCGCCGGGCTACCGAGGCAAGAGGACAAAGGCGAAGGAGGTGTTGGCAATCCTCAACTGCACCTGAGCAAATTTGACAAATATCATATATAGCAACACCTTGAAGCGCAAGGTTCGAGGTAACCGCCATACTATTATGCCAAAGTTTCCAGAGGAAAATTTTCCATTTGGGCATGATTTGCAAACCCCATAGAGTTCGAAAGAAGTTCGAATCTAGAGGGGGGTTCATGCTACAGATTTCTTGTTTCTTAGAAAGAATATAGTAGCTAGATTTGGTTGAGTACTAGCCTGACGCTGTAAAAGGCAAATACGGAGTATCTGAAGGAGTAGTCAGAAGCGGGATCTCCAAGCTTCGAATGTCTTGTGCACTCTGGGAAGTAAATAAAGAATGAAGGCGTGGCACATTCCAACCCTGTTGATGAGGTAATATGAGATAACCAACTGTTACGGTAGCCACCACCCTGAGCGGAACATTGTCCTTGAACAGAGGGACTTGCCCATTGACCCATTTATGTTTCAAGGCAATGAGGTGGGATTGAGCACCAATTTTCCGTGCATAATGCTCCACAAGAACTCGTTCCGCTTTATGGAGGCCACGAAAACCCCATAACCCGCGCAGTCCCTCGAATGGTAGAAGACGAAGCTAGTGTCTTGGATTGGAGTAATTGAGGATGCTGATGAATTCGCTAGACTTTGTTAAGCAGTAAGGCTTGATTATGAAGCACTACATTCCTTATACCTAGCCCACCTGCCCCTTTTGGCATATGCAAAATTTCGTTCTTTCTCAGGGCAATACCATTTATGTTGAAAATTTAGTAATCATGGCGTCCAGTTTGTTGGCGATGGATGTTGGGACAAGAAAAACTGATAGAATGTGAGCAATGGATGCGATCAGCACCAAATTGATAAGTATCAGTTTCCCAGCTTGGGAGATTGGGCAATGGTTCCATGCAGAGATTCGCGCAGTGGTGTTTGTTGAAACAACGTGATATATGTCTTTTTTTTGGGTTAAAGGGAGCAGTAGATTAAAATACTAAAATGTTATTACAAATAACTGAAGTTAGCTAATAAGGGGCATCAGCCCCCATATCACAACATTTCATGCTACAGATTTCTTGTTTCTTAGAAAGAATATAGTAGCTAGATTTGGTTGAGTACTAGCCTGACGCTGTAAAAGGCCAATACGGAGTATCTGAAGGAGTAGTCAGAAGCGGGATCTCCAAGCTTCGAATGTCTTGTGCACTCTGGGAAGTAAATAAAGAATGAAGGCGTGGCACATTCCAACCCTGTTGATGAGGTAATATGAGAGAACCAACTGTTACGATAGCCACCACCCTGAGCGGAACATTGTCCTTGAACAGAGGGACTTGCCCATTGACCCATCTATGTTTCAAGGCAATGAGGTGGGATTGAGCACCAATTTTCCATGCATAATGCTCCACAAGAACTCGTTCCGCTTTATGGAGGCCACGAAAACCCCATGTGATCTGAGTGTTTAAAGGATGTAGTCGAACCCGCGCAGTCCCTCGAATGGTAGAAGACGAAGCTAGTGTCTTGGATTGGAGTAATTGAGGATGCTGATGAATTCGCTAGACTTTGTTAAGCAGTAAGGCTTGATTATGAAGCATTACATTCCTTATACCTAGCCCACCTGCCCCTTTAGGCATATGCAAAATTTCCTTCTTTCTCCAGGCAATACCATTTATGTTGAAAATTTAGTAATCATGGCGTCCAGTTTGTTGGTGATGGATGTTGGGACAAGAAAAACTGATAGAATGTGAGCAATGGATGCGATGAGCACCAAATTGATAAGTATCAGTTTCCCAGCTTGGGAGATTGGGCAATGCTTCCGTGCAGAGATTCGCGCAGTGGTGTTTGTTGAAACAATGTGATATATGTCTTTTTTTTTTTGGGTTAAAGGGAGCAGTAGATTAAAATACTAAAATGTTATTACAAATAACTGAAGTTAGCTAATAAGGGGCGTCAGCCCCCATATCACAACATTTACGCAAAGTTCAAAAGTCAATTCTTTTAAATTTATATGTAGTTCCTCCCAAGGTGATTTATAAAAGTGGAGAACTACATCATCTTCGTTGATCCCCTAACGAGCTACCTTTGCTAACACGTCTGCTTCCCTTATTTGTGCCCGTTCAGCTTTTTGCATCTTCACTGAGCCCACCTGTAATAGTGCCTTGCATGTTTTTGTCACGTTAGTGTATCGATCTTCGATTTTCGCTTCCCCATTGATGTTTGATACTGCTACCAGTGAGTCTGATAGTATTATACAGTCCTCCCATCCACGCCTTTTAATCCAAAATAAGGCTTTTATAATGGCTGTGAGTTCTGCCATATTAGTATCATTACTCATCATGGTAACACATATACCTACAATCCAGTATCCTGAGCTATCTTTGTAAATAGTGCCCAATCCTGCATGACAAGTATTTTGGCAGAAAGATGCATCTACAATTGTGGTGAATTTATGGTTTGGGGAGGGTTCAAAGTTATCAATTTGGGGGGTATTGACACAAGCCTGGAGCAATTATATTCCACAGCCATGAAAATTGATTAATGCCAGAAGTATTCCAGTTTTAGATCTTTTTTATTAAAAATCCATTGATTCCTTCTAATCCATATCCTCCAACATAGAAAGGAAAATACAGTAACCTAAGGAATATTAAAGGTGTCGGTCATGATATTAGAGGAGTGGACATTTGTTATCACCCACATGATATGTGGCTTTGCTCTCTTAAAGTTTAGGTCGAAGAGGAGGTTAATAATATAACGATTATATTATTTTATCAATGGCCCACTAACGGATGTATATGTGTGTTGGCTGAACTCCATTAGAAGAATTTTTTTTGCTTGGACAAAAGTATTTCCTATTGCTATCACAATCTTCAATATCATGTTTACTAAGTTACTATACCTCACATATAAGCATTAGCTGCGTTAATTGAGTCACTGAAATTTTCTACTCCCTCTGTTCCTTAGTGATATTATTCAACTTGGAATTTTGGCATGATTTATAATTATAAAAAAAATTCTAAATTTTTTCTAATAAGTAAAAACAAATATAGTCATGTGGGAATTCGTTTTGATATCCATTTTCTTTTACCTTTTTTCTAATACGTAATTACAATAGTCAAATATGTGAATTGACAAATATGCAAGTCAAACTAGTAACATCAATAAGAAATAGAAGGAGTACTTATTATCTGTAATTTCAAGTGTTATAATTTTATTTACAATATATTTAAGAATTTGAGGCTTTCAACATTTGTATGATAACTAAAATAGGGCTTTGAATTTTTGTATGTGAATTTGAATAGTACATGTATGCATTAGGTATCTTACAATGGTTATGGTTAAGGTCAGTACAACAATGGAATTAATGTAGTAATGTTTTTGCAGTAAGTTAGCAACTTCAATATACAAAGTGTAAGTGTAGTTTTAAAATATGCATTGATAGAAAACAAATCAAAATTAAAAACCCTTTCTATGATAAGGAAATCTTTCTACAACCTATATATATCGTCAATCGGTTTCATATATATTAACAAAACGTCTTACCTGAGATACGAAATAATAAAAATAAATATGAAAATTTTCATTTAAAATGTCATTCGGCATTTAGAAAGATCTCTAAAATAATGTATATCTAACTTAATGAAATAATTTACTTTCAAAATAATTGAAGTAATGAAACAAAATTTGGAATCAAAATAATTAAAGTAATGAAAAACGAAGAGAAAATGTGAGGAAAGAAGATGATCTCACTATCGATTGAATTTGATATCTTATTACTAAACTTAGCGGTGGATTATCAAATTTTGCTATATGACTTGGGTTATCTAATGTAGCAGGTAAATGATCTATAAGGACCACTCACGTAAAACACACCTTAAAATTTGGTTTGTTGTAGGTAATCAATAATTAAAACTTTTTATATAAAGGCCGACCACAATTAGAACTATTCTTCTCAATTTTTCCTATAACTAATCTGCTACATTGATTATTTAGCTAAAAGGGTAAGGGTTGAATCAATGGTGGGTTATATTGTGAGCTATCATGTATGCCACTGAAGACGTGCAATACGGCAATATCTGCAAATTAGTGTACATAGGCAGATATGTAACATATGTTCATATGAGTTCGTCGTCATGCACAGTTCATTATTGTTGAAGTATACCTTGAATTATCTGTTTGTGGACGTAAATAACATATTGTCAGTGAACTACGTTAATTCATGTGTCGATTGTTCATTAATTTTTTTTTTCTTTATTGCGTTTGTATAACAATCATGAACTGACTTGAGTTGAAATAAAGAGTACGCAAGTGTCTACACTTCATGTATACTAATATATTTAAAGGCGTTCCTAAACAAGGAACTGTGCCACGTGCCATTATCTCTTGTAGTGTTTACTTCATGTAAACCACATACGCTAAAAAGTTGGAAAATGCATCGTATAAGATTTGATCCCATGACTTCGAGTCAGTATATTAAAGGCTTAACCACTAAACCATGTAATGTTTGGTGTTATAATTTCAAAGTACAATATTAATAAATAAAAATTATAGTTACCCTAAGATAGCCCGTCTTTAAAAAACTAGTTTTTACTTAAAAAATGCTTAATTTGTCGGCCGAGTAAAAGAGGACAAAATCTATAATTCCCGGAACAATAAGAATAGCACAAACTAAATAGTAGGACAAAAATTTGAAAAGGCTAAGAGATTGAGATCTCACCTTTGGGACACCTCTTGTACAAGTTTTTAAGTTGTACTTGTACACCAAAGAAGAAAAAATTAAAAATCTAGAACTAAAATCCCAATTTTTTTTTTTGAAGGAGAACTTTCATTAATTGAAGGCCAAACTGCATCTACAATAAGAATTAAAGAAAAACAAGATATAATCAGACAAGATCAAATCAAATTTGTCTTCGAAGAAATTACAATGAACCAGATCGAGCAATACAGTGCAGCCCCTTTGTATTTGCTGAATCACACAGCTATTAATGGGGAAGTCATCATTCTGACATAGTTTGAGGAAGAAAATTCTTGATTTAACCATGTTGACCGCATTCGAATTTCCAGTACTTCGATGTTGATGGTCTTGAACTTCAACCAATAAGGACAATTTTTCATACCAATTTTTAAACTTCCACGAGGGAAGAGAATAAAACCAAACTCTAAACTCCCATGAAAAGAGAGAAGTAACCCAAAAATTGGGTAGAACACTCTCAAAAAGAGATAGAATGGAAGATTATTAATAACAAAAACAATGAAAACTAGAAGAAAAAATAAGAATTGGGGGCTTACCACCATCGAAAGGATGATGGCAGCCCCCAACTAGAAGAAAAAGATTTGGGTTTTTTTGAAGAGGAGAGAGGGGAGAGGAGGTGGCTAGCGTTTTTGGCTTTCAGACTAGCTAAAATCCCGATTGGTAACTACGGATGAGCTGATTAGGTGAGTTTTAGCATCTGAAATTCTTGTATAAGATTTGCATGTGTAATTCTTACTTTGAATTTTTCCAATATAAAAGTAAAAATAAAAATTAGTTGCATGAATTGCACTTGCACTTGTTAATTGGTATTTGGTTGGATTATTTAAATATCTACAAGTTGAATGTCGATATGATCTTCAAACTAAATATACTCTGATATGTGTCATAACAATTAATATCAATATTGTTATGACAGATGTGAAAAAGAACAAATATTGAATACAAAACAAAGAATAATCACACATAGATTTAACGTGGTTCATCAACGGAGTGTTGGCTACATCCACGGGCAGAGAGAGAATAATATTATTGATGAGAAGGATAACCAGAATTACAGAGGAGTTATGAACTATTGACCGCACTAAACGAATTAGGTTAAAAGCCTATTTATAACCCAACCTCGAAAAACGCGTTTTCGCGTCAGAAAGCCCACCGCCCGATCGGGTCGGGCGACATCTGCCCGATCGGGTCGGGCGGACCACTTTACTAAACGGTGAATGTTCCCGGGCCCGATCGGGCGAACACGCCCGACGCCATCGGGCGCCTTCCTTCCAAACCCCCTGCTAAGTCACTGGACCCCGCCTGATCGGGTGCACACGCCCGATTTGACCGAGCGGCCCTGCGAACAAGTCCCTTCGACGATATTCAACCAGATTCAAGGGACAAATTCCTACAAATCTCCACCTTGACTTGAATTCTCTCACAATAAACCAGATGGCCAGATGACCAGATAAACCAGATAATCAGATGACCAGATGAACCAGATAACCGGATACATTGATCACAATGCCCAGATTCTCCCTGCAACCAGATTTGCCCCGAAAAACAACCAGAAACCACATTTGTCCCTAAAAGACAACCAGAACCAGATTTGTCCCTGAAGGACACCAAACTAGCCCATCAGAACCCTAGACCAGATTAGCCCCTAAGGTCCCAAACTTGCCCCTAGTGGGCAACTAACAATCACAATCAGCTTGTAAGTCCAAGCAACCTTGGAACTTACCCTGTGGAACCAGATTCGAATAGATGTGTTGCTTATACTCCTTCCTAGCACAAGTAACACCTTCCTTGGACGACCCAAAAATATTCACCTCTCCGACATACAGTGCAAAACCCACCATGTCTTCACAACCGTCCCTTTGGGGAGAGTTCCCAAAGATTTCTTGCCGACCAAGAGCCAAGTTTGACTGACCCGATTTTGACGACGAAGAACACGGACTTCCAGATTGAGATTGTGAGAATCGACGGACTTTTCCCTGATGTGAGCCACCACTCCAACCTAGAGTGCCTCTGTGCTCCACCTGTTTCTCAACACTATCACAAACAGCCAATGTGACAACCCCAAACTCAGATAACGTAGACCCTTGCAACACATACAATGTCTCCCGTTTAACCCCTTTCAGGATCATCTTCGAACCCATGTAGACATACAACCCTCCACCCTCACCTTTGAAACTGAACCCTTTCTTGTCTAACAGACTAAGTGAAATCAGATTCTTTGTGACCTGTGGAACATGCCAAACATCATTCAAAGTACAGACTTTGCCATCACATGTCCTAATTCTGAAGGACCCTATACCAACTGTCTTACAGACCTCACTGTTGGCCATAGTAACACTTCCATCAACCAGTTTATAGTTCATAAACCACTCCCTGCGTGAACACATATGACAAGACGCTCCAGAATCTAAAACCCACACATCACTGCAATGTGTTTGTTCATTAGCAACTAAAGCAATATCATCATCAGAACTGAAATTTTCTGCTGCAACAGCAGCAGAACCAGACCTATATTCATCAGACCCAGATTTATTTTTCCTTTTAGGACATTCCCTTTTCCAATGCCCCGTTTCCTTACAGTAATTACAGACATCATTAGATTTAGGACCCCTAGAAGACGGTTTCCTGGATTTTCTCCCCGAATTGCACTGTCCATTACCACTGGCTACTAATCCAGCAGCATGATCGACTGTACCTGTACCAGATGCCTTATGACGAATCCCCCTAGTATGAAGTGCAGATCTTACTTCTTCTAAAGACAGACTATCTTTCCCAACAATAAAAGAATCCACAAAATTCTCATACGATGAAGGCAAAGATACTAACAGAATTAAAGCAGCATCCTCATCATCTACTTTAACATCAATATTACGAAGATCTAGTAAGATAGTATTCAGTTTATCTAGATGGTCCCTCGGAGACATACCTTCCTACATACGTAGGCTGAACTGACATTGCTTCAAAAGCAACTTGTTGGTTAGGGATTTTGTCATATACAAACTCTCCAACTTCAACCACAGACCAGCAGCGGTTTCCTGCTCCGCGAATTCAGTAATTATGTCGTCAGAAAGACACAACATAATCGTTGAATGCGCCTTCTCCTCCAGAATGGCCATCGCAGCGGTAACTGAATCCGTTGACTTCTTAGCCAACGGTGCCCAAAACCCTTGTTGCTTCAGTAAAGCACGCATCTTGATCTGCCACAGACCGAAACTGTTTCTCCCAGTGAATTTATCAATTTTCACATTCATCCTAGACATCTTTCTCACCCGGATCGAACACAAGGCTCTTGATACCAATTTGTTATCACAGATGTGAAAAAGAACAAATATTGAATGCAAAACAAAGAATAATCACACACAGATTTAACGTGGTTCACAAACGGAGTGTTAGCTACATCCACCGGCAGAGAGAGAATAAAATTATTGATGAGAAGGATAACCAGAATTACAGAGGTGTTATGAACTAATGACCGCACTAAACGAATTAGGTTAAAAGCCTATTTATAACCCAACCCCGAAAAACGCGTTTCCGCGTCAAAAAGCCCACCGCCTGATCGGGTCGGGCGACATCCGCCCGATTGGGTGGACCACTTTACTAAACGAGGAATGTTCCTGGGCCCGATCGGGTGACCATCGCCCGGTCGCAAGCCCGGTCGAGATCGGTCACTCGCCCGATCGGGCGAACACGCCCGACGCCATCGGGCGCCTTCCTTCCAAACCCCCTGCTAAGTCACTGGACCCCGCCCGGTCGGGCGGCCCTGCGAACAAGTCCTTTCGACGATATTCAACCAGATTCAAGGCACAAATTCCTACAAATATACATAATTTTAAAAAATTGAAAATAATAATATTCTATAGTCTATACTTTTTATTTTTTAAAGAGGTATGATGAAACCTAGTAAAATCTCTATCTTAGGAAAAGACCACTAGGAACTTAAACCAGTGGAATCCCTATCTCAGGGAGAGATATCCTATAATCTATACGTCTTATATATTATTGTGAAGTACCAATAATTTGGGGCTCATTATGTACAGCACTATGCATCAAACAGGTATACAATAGCATCATCAGGGAATCAGGGCGCGCAAACATCCCAATTGCCACTAGGGACACCCTAGGCGGTAAAGCAGGTGGAATTTCGTCGTTGGCAATGTCTGCCAGCATGATGGTGTGGGACATCTTCAGCGCTGAGCACAAGCTTGAGTCTGTGGTGAGCACAGCTGTGTCAGTGTTGGCGGATGTTGGCGCCTTTGCAGTCCAAGTGGCTGTGAATGCAGCAGTGACAACCGCGGTGGCAAATTTGGAGGTAGGTGTTTTTGTAGTCTCAGTGGCTGGGTTTTGTGGCAGGCGCTTTGAATGGTGTGCTATTTGCTGTAGCAACGGGCGCATTGCTTGGCCTCATCTTTGGAACTGGTGGTAAGGTGCCGCCTAACTTGGATGGACTTAAATTTTATTCAGCTACGATGCCAGATGGTATGGCCCTTGCAAACGAGCTCTCGCATGGTTAAATTGTTAGATATCCGACTAGTAGTTATTACGATGTACCTATATTAATAAGCTTTGTGGATGGAGAAAAATAAGTATGCTATATATTTGTGGATGAGTCAAGTGTCAATATTTCATTTTAAGCTCATCAGTTGTATGTACCAGTCGTACTGCATTGATTTTCTATAGCTCTATGATGAATACCATGTGTTTGATGTTCTTTACTATTGTTTCTCTCATTGTCTCTATTCTAATGTCTCAGATTTGTTCTAGTTCTTGGGAGCAGCCTTAGCACTATTTCAATTGTTTGATCCATTGCAAGATAAGACTTAAGGAACATTCATGTGTGAGATAGCACGAAGTTGGTTGAAAATGATAGTCCCATGACATTGAAAGGAAAAAAACTTTTACGCTAAGGTAAAATTCAAAAACTGTTTAAGCGTTGAAGGAAATCAACAAAGCAATCGGAAAATTGTTGACCTTACATGTTGATCAGTTGGAATGTCTAGATACCCCTTGCAACAAAAAAAAAAAATAAGTTCTGTTCATTTAATTTTGATCTCGGTACGCAAAATTGTATATAGTTTTGTGGTCTATCACCCCCAGATACTCTATGAAGGATTGAAGGTGGATCTATCAATACTGTATTATAGTTGAATTGATAGCAACTTAGAAACTTGTATATTACCAACTCATTAAGATCAGATAAGTTCCAACAAGTTTTTTTTTTTTTTGAATGAATAAGTTCCAACAAGTTTTAATAAGCTGTAAATAAGCTTTAATAGGTTCTAGTCTGTTGACGTGAATTCACGTAAATTCAAAATAGATAAATTCCAACAAGTTTAACAAAAATTGAATGAAGAGAGCACACCCTAGCTCGAGCAAAATTATTCATTGTTAGCTTGCATATCAACATCCAGCAAAGTTACAATGGTATTAGGAAAATCTTCAAACAATATACACCTATCTAGCTCTCATGATTGAAAATAGATGGGTGACTTTATTCCCCCTCCCTCCGCACAAAATACCAAATGTAAAAATGTCGCCTACAATCAAATGGAAGAAACTAACACCACCATCATTGGAAAAAATAACAGTAAGGAGCTTATTACCTAGATGACCATACGCGGAACTCTGAATCCAACCTGAACCCGACTGTACACTTCATCCCGATGAAAATACAGCTCTCGCTTTAGCACGCTTAACACTCACACGTTTCGCTCACTTGAACACATAAGCAAACACTCGCCATTGATGAGCTCGAATAACAAAACCAAATTCATATTTGCTTTGACAAGACCATCACCAGGTCTGCTCCATCATTAGGCAACTGACCTCTTCCTGACAGTAGACCATCACCAGGTCTGCACAACGTTTAGGCAGCTGACTTCTTCCTGACAATAGAACATCTTTCTTCTTGCCACAGCACTACGTACTACCAATTCATCAACACAAGGTATGCTCCACTTAATCCAGAAAATATTGTGCCTTTGGACTCCTGAAGAACATAAAAAAAGAGAGAATATAACAAAGATTATTGCTTTGAACGTGTTGCGCAAGCTTGTAGAATTCTTTTTTTCTTAACAGGAACTTGTGGAGGTGCTTGAAAAGTGTGTATAAATCTTGAAATCTACTAACTTGCTAAAGCAGTCCAATTTGTAAACTGACTCACATAATCACATAGATGCAAAGGAAGAAGTAGATTAGGATTGTGCAGAACCATTTAGCAGCATCACTGTTTGTCTTCAGCTGTTCCTTAGTTTCTTCATAGAAGCAACAAAGACTAGCACTATCTAAAGCTTCCTTTTACCCTTGCATGCTGTGTGAACCTTGACAAGAGAACCTGTAAATATCTTTTCTTTCGACATTCAGAATGACATTTGGCAAAGTTGTATGCATACTTGATCCTGTTATACTCAGACTTGGGTTAGTATTCAAACATTGGTAGGAGTTCAAGTATTAAACTCGGCTGTACACAAATAAATTCCTTGTTTTTGGTCCAAACTTGAAGGATCATTTAAACCATATTGGAGTGTTCAGGACCTTAAATGGGTAGCCAAGGTAAACGAAGAGCACTCCAAGTAACAGACTTGTCACTGAGCAATGCTTGTTTTTTGAAGTATGTGGTTGCCTCTTTACTTTAGATCACCGGCATGAAAATGTTTTAGTCCGTTATCCGTTCCTGTCCAACTGAAGCCCACATCTTTTGATATTCCTCTCCATTTCATCAGTTCCCTAACTTCATTTACAGAGTCCCACTTTCCAGCAGCCGCCAGAGCATCTGAAAGAGCAATGTATGAGCCAGGCCGCCCATCAGCACACAATTTATTAAGTTCATCTGCTGCTGTACTTGCCATCTTTACTTCACCATGCAATTTACATGAACCGAGGAAAGCAGCCCAAACATCTGAATTAGGTTTTTCTGGCATTCTCATTACAAATTCCCATGCTTGCTCTAAATTTCCGGAACGCCCCCAAAAGATCTACCATGCAAGCGTAGTGCTCCATCCGAGGCTTTAACGAGTAGTCCCTTTCCATGCTTCGAAAGATTTCCCAACCTTTTTTTACTAATCCAGCATATCCACATGCTGAGATAGCACACAAGAACGTAACATAATTGGGTTTTATTTGATTCTCTGCTTGCAATTTACTGAACATTTGAATAACTTCATTGGGTTCCCCATTCTTTCCATACCCATCAATCATGGAAGTCCAAGAAAATACATTTTTTTCAGGCATGTAATCAAATATTCGACGAGCATCATCTGTTTTCCCACATTTCGAGTACATATCTATAAAAGCACTCCCAATCTTCACATCAGCAAAATACTTGGTCTTCATTAGGTGACTCTGTACTTGTTGACCGATTTCAACCGAAGTCAACAAAGAACATGCTCCCATAAGACTCACAAAGGTGGAAAATGTAGGTAAATAACTCAGTCTTTTCATCTCAATAAAAATTTCAAGCGACTTCTTCGCCGTATGAATAGATTTACCATAACCTTCAATCATAGCATTAAAAACCACAACATCTTTCGCAACCATCTCCTTAAACAGCAACTCAGTCTCCTCTATGTAACCGCCATTCAAATAACCAAAGATCAACGAAGTAGAACATATGGCATTCTTTACCGAATCAAATCAAACACACGCCGAGCATAACCAAGCCTTCTAGATTTAACATAAAAATCAATCAAAGTCGCAAACAGAACAACATCTTCTACACCATCATATCTTATAATCTGAGAATGTACCTGTCTTCCTATATCACACCTCAAAAACAAGGGAGCCGGTATCGAAGCCCACGCTTTCAAGATCAATGAATGAGTAAAACTATCAGGTTTTACATCAGATTTGCGCATACGACGAACCAAGTCAGATGTTTCTACAACTTGTCCATGCTTCACATAAGCATTAATCACATAATTATAAGCAGTTAAAGATGGGTCAGGCATTTCGTCGAGCAACTTCCGTGCATACTTTAAAAACCCGGATTTCAAATGAAGTATGATGAGTTCTATAGTAATGTTGTTATTGTATTCATAGCCAGTTTTCAGAATATGGGTATGAATTTTCAATCCATGTGAAGGTGAAGGTGAAGGTGAAGGTGAAGGTGAAGGTAAGGGTGAATCTGAATTAATATAGTGTTGAAGAGCAGTTGACAAGATATTAGAATTTGACTTCCAAAAATAGACAGATTCTCGTGCACTAATTGAGCTGAAAAATTGGGATTTTGGCACATAAATTGACCTAATTTCCCATTTAATCACACACCTATAATTTTTGGAAGATCCGATTTTCCGAGCTCGTCGAAAAGATTAATTTACCGGGAATCTTCTCTTGAAAATGCCCAAATTGTGTTTGATAATTGAACTTTTTTAGATGGAAAGTTTGAAACTTGGAATGGATGAATCGAGAGAGAGAGTGAGTGGTTAGAGAATAATGGATAATCTAACTCTGCAGCCACACATTTGACATTTCCCTGTAGCTCTTCCTTCCCCAAACCAATTCCTCGTCTTCTCTATCTCCAACCGCCCAATTTCCTCCAACGGCGTCGTCAAACGCCCCAAGCCACAACCGCCGGCCACGCGTCACTCCGTATCCTCTGCCACGAGTCACTCATTGGCAGCTTCATCGGAAAATCTGGTTCATCTATAATGAAACCTGTAACTCAACACCGGGTCAAAATTCCGAGTTGAAGACTCGCTACAACTCGGTTCCGATGACGGAGTCACACTCATTCTCTGCATTTTAAGAGGCCGCGGTTCGGTTTTTTGAAAGAGTGATGGAGATAACTGGGGAGGAAGAGAGGAGAGAGAGTGGAGGAGGACGAGAAAAATGGAGATTGAAGGAGGAGGGAAGCTGCCATTGATGCGAATGTGCGTCGTGGAGTGAGTTGTCGCCATTGAAGATATATTAGATGTAGTGGTTTGCCGTTCCTCAACTACTTTTTGTATTATCCATTTTTGTAATTCTGTTGGCTACTTGGCTTGTCAAGTCCAAACTCCAAAGCCAAAGGAATGGCGTTTTGTATGCTTTTGGTGGAGAGTCAAGCTGGATCAGTGATTGGTAAAATTAAACTCTTATAATGTAAAAAAGTAACCCCTAATTTAATAACCGAATCGCTATTTACCGTCCGTATTTACTTGAAATCGTCCGTATTTTTTTCATTATATACCCCCCATGCCCCTCCCCATTTCACCTCACTTTACCCTCTCCACTCTCACCAAACTTAAGCTCTCTCTCTCTACCATCAAGCACTAACACCACCACCACCTTCCAAACACCACCGCCGGCCGACCACCACCGGAGCACCACCGACGCAAAATGTCCGATGAAGGACTGTCAACGCCGCCGGAACGAAATGTGGTAAGTTGAAATTTTTTTTTTTTGAAGTTGCCGGAATTTTTTTTTTGGCCACCGGAGCAGGGTAACGGATCGAAAATCCGTTACCCCTGTGGAAGAAACGGATGAAAAACCCGTTGCTTCCACAGAACCAACGGACCAAAAATCCGTTGCCTCTGTGGAAGCAACGGAAAAGTGATCCGTTACCATGGTAACGGATCACTTTTCCGGTACCACCGCAGAGGTAACGTAGATCTGATCCGTTACCTCTGTGGTGGTAACGGAAAAGTGATCTGTTACCCGAGGCGGTGGTAACGGATTGCCTATCCGTTGGCCCGCATTTTCGAAAAAAAAAATTTCTTTTTTAGCCTCGTGTTTTCCGGCGAGGGGTTGGGGGGGGAGGGAGTTTGGGTTTTTTTTTATTTTTTCTTTTTTTAAAATTTATGTTTTGTTTATGTTTGTAGTAATTTATGTTTTTTAATAATTATATATTTATGTTTATTTAAAATAATTTATATTTGTTCCAAATTTATTTATTTATTAATAATTTCTGTTTGAATTAAAAATAATAATTTGTGTGTATTTGGGTTTTTATAATTTATGTGAATAGTTAATTTGAATATATTAATTAAATGTTAATAGTTAATATGTTCCATTTAGTTAATATTTGATTTTCCGTCATAATTAGTATTGATTTTGTAATTAGCGAATAATAGTACATCCGTTTATGTTGATTTTGTACTTCCCGGATCATCGGTACCACCTATTCATAACTTGTGGCATAACATGCATGAAGATAGTGTTGATGGTTAGGATCTGTTGTATGGTGTGCGACGCGCTTTATGGGATGAGTTACTCTCTTCTTAGTATATAGTACATAGTGCGATCTATTCATTGTAATATTTTATGTAATGTATTTGATAAATGCATTTGTAATTATTAATACTATTTGATAATTGAATTTGAGCCGAATAAGTAGTATTTGATATGATATTAATTTATAATGTTGGATCATATTAATTTATAATGTTGGATCATAATAAGTTGCAATGATTCAAATTGAAATAATATGTTGCAGCAATGATTCAAATTGAAACAATAGGTTGCAATGATTCAAATTGAAATAATAAATATCATCATAAAACCAAAGTCATATATGCCTAACAAAGTAATATCATCAAAAAATGTAACTACATAATACACCCAAAGTAATATCATCAAAAAATGTAACTACATAATACACCCATACATAACTAATGGAATGAGAACACCGAAATGCAATGACTACATGTCATGATGATGCTCGTCCTCGCAGCCGTCCCGTGCCCGATCTAGACGCAATGCAAGCATCCCAATCCCGAGCGAGGTCGGCCAACATCTCATATGCCAAAGAAGTGTTGGGTCGCTGGTCATTGTGCCGATCCTCCGTCAACGCTCTCGTGGCGTCAAAATGTCGGGTCATCCACTGCAAAAAGTCAGTTAGTTATGTTATGTTATGTATCAATAATATAACATATAAAATAGTAAACAAATAAATGATTATATTGCGTACATAGTGGGTGTTTGAAGTGTTGGCCCGGGGCGGAATATGCGTCCTATCTCGCAAAGAATGAGGGTAGGATGGGAATATGTACAAAACCAATCCATGTACTCCCTCGAACACTCTCCGCGACGAGTAACCCGTCTCAACCGTGATACGTTGAGACCCCCAAAGATATGGCGTGAACCGCTGCCATGCGGACTCGGCCACCGAGACCGAGAATTGAACCGCATACCTCTTCGGGTTGCTCGGTCCGTATGCGAAATCAGCCGAATAGGAGGGGTAGGAATGACCCGAACAAAACCCAACTGTCGCAGTACACGATCCGGGTTGTACGGCTCAATGATACCTCGATAACGTATGAAACCGACATACAACGTCCTCGGAATCATGGCAGCTGGTCATCCCCATATGGCGTCCGATCGACCCGAAAACGGATAAATGTAATAATTTCATGTTACTAACGTAGTAGTAATATATGAGAACATAATAATATATATTTTACTAATGCATTAAATATTCGTACCTCCGTAACCTAAAAGGTTGTCCAAGCGTCTACGAATGGACTCGAGTCGGACGAAATCCTTGCCGACGATGTGATAATCCCACTTCCGTGCCCGGGGATCATGATCACCGAAGGCCGCCCCCTCGCCGTGGTCGGAAACACGGGAAGTACTCGTATATCCAGCGCCGGAGGAGCGTCGGACACCCGGAACCTGTTTGCTATCCGCTCTAGGCGCAACCCCTAGGCGACGATATAGGTACGCCAAAGCAAACTGAGCCCCACGAGTAAGTATGAACCGAATCAAGGTCATCCAAATTCGGTTATGTTCCGGGGCATGTGGCGGGAACCACTCTTATCGGTGAAGAGGGTACACCCAAGTGTCGGGAGGAACCATGCGCGAACCCGCACGTCGCCTGGACGGCCCGATCCATGCAAAGGATCGAAAATCTTCCGAACGGTAACGCCACCGTTCCTCCGGACCCGTGAGTCCTCACATAATAACTCCTCACGAGTCAAGCCGAGGAGCTCCTCAAACCGTACATACAACTCGGAAGTCGGCAAAACAAAGACTAACAGTCCGACCCTCAATAGGAACACGTAGGATCCGCCAAACGTCATGTAACATGATCGTCATCTCTCCAAAAGGCATGTGAAACGTGTTCGTGTCGGGCCGCCAACGCTCTACAAACGCCGTAAGTAATGGAAAGTCAAGGTGCCCAAACATAATCCCCGGTAGCTGGGCAATACAAGATCTATCCAAGCGCCGCAACGACCGGCAGCTGCGGGAAACCCCAAGTCAGAAACGAATCAAATGCATTGGAGCGGTTATGGCACAAGCATAACATCCCTAGCAAGTCGTATCGTGGTATATACGGGTGCCGACGTGCCCCCGCCAACTAGGAATCAGGGTACCATCAAGTGGGCCCCCAGGCATCTCCTCGGTAACTAACCACGAAGTATCTCTAGCCCTGCTCGACAGCCTACTAGATCCGGAACTCGACCCCGAAACAAACCTCCCTCTACTACCCTTCCTCACAGGCACATGGGAGGCGGCTTCACCCACATCGGCTCCATCGTCATCTCTCATAGCATGATCTAACTCCCGCTCGTCCCCGTATCCCATCCAAGACTATCGGCGCGTCCTCGTGGAATAGGCATCCGGCTAGCCCGAGCATCGATCCTCGCCTCCTACTAGATGCATCAACACCACGAGATCTAGTGTGTCGTGGCGTCGATCCCTCAGGACCATCAAGACCCTAATAATACATTATGTTAATTATTTATTATTTATTTAATGTCTACGTTATTATATTGTAATTACTACTAATCTATAACCATTGACACTCTAATAATTACTTAACTAAAATTATAAGGAAAACTAATACTAAGATGCATTAACATTGGTGATGGTGTTAACATAATATTATTAAAATATATTAACATGCGCAAAGTAAGTAAATTAGGGCATTATTATATAACTATTCACTTTCTAATAATTAATTAACTAAAATTACAACAATAAATCATATTAACTTGCTAATATCATTAGTAAACATGCTAATAAAAACAAATACCCTACATAAATTAACATGTTAATAAAAACAAATTAACATGCTAATATCATTACAATAAATAATCGTAATATGCTACTAATATAAAATAATAACATGCTAATATCATTGAAATATTTTAATAATATAATAACATGCTCAAATCAATATATTAACTTATTATATAATAACTATTAAAATTAAATAATACTATTATCACATGCTATTAAACAATTAAATAAATTAAATCAAATAAATTAAATAATACTACCATGTTACTAGCATGCATTAACATAATAATAATAAAACCTAATTACCATATTATCACACAAATTAACATATTAACTATTCCAATTAAATTAATATATTCAAATAACTATTGACATTAATTATAAAAGCCCAAATAAACACAAATTATTATTTTTAATTCAAACAGAAATTATTAATACATAAATTACGAACAAACATAAATTATTTAAAATAAACATATAAATATAATTATAAAAAAACAGAAATTAATAAAACATAAACATAAATTAAAAAAAAGAAAAAAAAACCCAAAATCCCCCCCTCCCTCGCCGGAAAACACAAAGAACAAAAAAAATTTTTTTTTTTCGTAAATGCAGGGCAACGGACGGAAATTCTGTTACCACCGCAGTGCTAACGGACATCTTTACCGTTACCACCGCAGAGGTAACTGTTCAGATTTACGTTACCTCTGCGGTGGTAACGGAAAAGTGATCCGTTACCTGAACCGTTACCTCTGCGGTGGTAACGGTAAAGATGTCCGTTACCACCGTGTGGTGGTAACGGATTTCTTATCCGTTGCCCCTGCATTTACGAAAAAAAAAAAAAATTTTTTTGCCTCGTTTTTCCGGCGACGAGTGGGGCAATTTTCTGGCAAGCCTACTTTGGTTTTGACCACAAATAGCTACAAAACTAACCTGATTTGAAGATTCCCCGATTTCCTTTCCCTTCTTCCTTGGGCCCATTCTTTTTCCGGCGTGTTGTGGTGGTGGTCGGCGTCGGTGTCTTCTTCGTCCTCGCTCCGGTGTCGCCGTACGGCCTTCCTCGCCTGGTGGTGGTGGTGGTTGCCGTGTGGTGGTGGTGGCAATGGTGGTGGTGGTGGCTTTGGGGGGTGGTGGTGGCTTTGGTGGTGGTGGCTATGGTGGGAGTGAGGAGTGAGAGTGAGAGAGTGAGAGAGTGTTAGAGTGAGAGAGTGAGAGAGTGTGGGGGGTATGGGGTAGTATTTGTAGGGGGTAGTTTAGGAGTATTTTAAAAAAAATACGGGCGATTTCAAGTAAATACGGGCGGTATTTAGTAAGCCCCTTTAATAAAGAGAAATTTGTCAAAAACAACCTTTTAAATGGAAGATTTTGTCAAAAAACAACCTTTTAAATTATTTTTTGTCAAGAGTAACCTTAAACCAAAATTTTTTTGTCAAAAGAAACCAGATGATGTCATGCCGGTGTCGACATATGTTTACCGGCGTTGACTTCTTAATTAACATGACATAACCCCAATTAACTCCCATTTTTCCCTCCAATTTTGTTTTCTTCACTCTATCATCTCTCTGATCTGTGTCATTTAACTCTTGAGCACCTAACATCTCTTTGTCATTGAATTCTCTTGCAATTGTCAGAAGAAATCATGAAAGAGGTTCAATAACTCAGGTATAGCTTTGAATACCCAACTCCTACACACTGTCGTTTCTTCCTCTCTCTTTGTCTTCCTTAATTTTCTTTCTCTCGTAATGTTTTCACAAGCTTCATTTTTTGATTTTCTTCCTCTCTCTACAATGGCTAAAAGGAAGGTTAGGGTTTCTTCGAAAAAAAAGGGGTTGAATTACGAGATTATTCAAAAATCAAGGTATGTTCACAAATTATGTTCACTCTCTCTTTTTCGGAATCTCCTGAACCTTTTTTCTTCTATAAACTGATTCACTCTATCTTTGTTTGAAATCTCATGAACTTTAATTCTCAAAACTTCCAAATTTTTCAGAGATCTGGTTCTTCAATTGTGTAATTTTTTTTACCTCTCCAATAATAATGGACAGGTCAAATTACTGAAAGAAAATCAAGAATTGTTCAACATTGAAATAAGTATCTACATGAGGATCTGTAACTTCTCCATGGAGCTATCATCACACAAAATATGACGATTTGTGACTTTTTTGCAGCAACAATAATTCAGCATCAGCAATTTCTTTTTTCTTTCTCAATTGTGACTGATTTTTTTTACCTCTCCAATAATCGACGAATTTTGCAACAACAATGGTGAATTGTGGGTGCGGAATACTGGTTGCGAGAAGGACTTCATTCATTGCTTGCAAGTTCTACAACCATGAAACTGGACAAAGGGGATGCAAATCTGCAATACCTTTGAATGGGTTGACGAGGAGATACTGGTTGACAAGAGATGATAGAGTGCAAAAAAAAAAAAATTGGAGGGGAAAATGGGACTGAAGTGGGGTTATGTGTACTTATGTTAGGTTAATTAAGAAGTCAACGCCGGTAAACATGAGTCAACGCCGGCCTGACATCATCTGGTTTCTTTTGACAAAAAAATTTTGGTTTAAAGTTGCACTTCGCAAAAAAAAATTTAAAAGGTTGTTTTTGACAAAATCTTCCATTTAAAAGGTTGTTTTTGGCAAATTTTTCTTTAATAAAAGTAATCCCTAATTTCAGTAAAAGTAAACCCTTAACAAGTTAACATGACAAAAAGTAACTCATACTTTCAGTAAAAGTAACCCCTTAGCATTACAAAAAGTAACTCCTAGTTGCAGTAAAAGTAATCCCGTAGCATTCGGAAAAGTACTCTCTAATTTCACTAAAAGTGTACACTTAGCATCAGAAAAAAAAAATCCCCTAGATTTAGTAAAAGTAACTTCTAGTTGCTGAAAAAGTAACCCCTAGTTTCAGTAAAAGTAACCCCTTATAATTACAATAGTAATCCCTTATAATTACAAAAAGTAACCCCTAGTTTCAATAAAAGTAACCCCTTATAAAAAGTAACCCATACTTTTAGTAAAAAGTAACCCCTCAACCAGGCCCGATTCTGATCTTTTTGGGGCCCTAGGCAAACTAGTAGATTGAGGCCCCTACAATAAATCCAATTTATAATAGAACAAATAAATGTTTTTTAGGCAACATTGCAATTTGCACATAAAATTAATTAAACACACAACACAACACTCATAGCATAATTTACAAAGAATAAGATGGAATGACAACACCTTGAACAAGTAAAGTGTTAAGATAAATCCGGCAGCGGCAGCAGCCAATTGCAATCGGCAACTCAGCATTCAGCAACACTGCAAGATAGCAATTCCCACTACAGCAGCCAACTGAATACACGAATCGCGATGGACTTCGGCAGGCGGCAAGCCGGCAACCACGGTCGACCACCGTCTGACGAGGCAGAGCAATCCAGCGAGGCCGCGAACCCGAACAAAGTACTTGACAGAAAAAAATTCATCGAATATCCGAATCACAGTTGAAGAAAAAATTCTCAAAACCCTTACTTATATTCTTAATTTCATAATATCTTAATAACTTCACTTGATTCAGACTAAATCTTATGAGTATTGCATTATACAAATCCAATCCTTCCCTATTTAAAGTGTAGAAAAAAATCCCCATTGCGATATTTAAGGAAGGTCAACAAGTTTTTTTGAGGGAAATATGGAAAATTTCATGTGTTTAATGGAGGTTGGAGAAAATTTTGGGAATTAAAAGAAGATTTTAATTTGCTTGGAAAGAGAGTGAGAGAGAAGAAGTGAATGAAGAATCGTTGAGGCTATGTTCTTTTCAACTTATTTAAGCACTCTAGTGCTTATTTCAGATTTGATCAGATCAGATCAGATCAGAAAAGTTCAGATCAGATCAGAAAAAATCAGATCAAATCAGAAAAGTTCAGATCAGATCAGAAAAGAAATAGCATATTACACGAGTTGGGTAAATCAGAAAAGTTCATATAAGATTTGACCAGATCAGAAAAGTTCAGATCAGATCAGACCAGATCAGAAAATTTCAGATCAGATCAGAAAAGTTCAGATCATATCAGATCAGACCAGACCAGACCAGATCAGATCAGATCAGAAAAATTCAGATCAGACCAGACGAAAAGAATATAGCCTGAAGAAGACGAGGAGTTCGCATTTACTGTTTCAGTTTTTGAGAGAGCGTTCTTCACGCGTGTAACGTGTTGACTGTTCAGATTTTTTTTTTCCTAGTTTTAATTTTTTTGGGGATTGGGCCCCTTATAGGCTTGGGCCCTTGGCCACCGCCCTTCCAAACACCCCTCAGGGCCGGGCATGCCCTCAATATTACAAAAAAGTAACCCCTAGTTTTAATAAAAATAACCCTTGTTACGAAAAGTAACCCCTGCATAAGTGTAAAGTAACCCTATAATAAATGTAAAAAGTAACCCCTAGTTTCAGTAAAAGTAACCCCTTATAATTACAAAAAAGTAACTAGTGAGATTGATGACTTAATCAACTATACTCGAGGAAATGAGAGGATAGAGAAAATAGGAAAAAAAATGGGGGAAATAAGAGGAGAGAGAAGATGGGGAAATGAGAGGAGAGAGAAAATGAGGCAAAAAAATGGGGAAAATGAGAGGAGAGAGAAGATGGAGAAAAATGAGGGAGAGACATCAAAGAGAGAAGATGCATTTGTTTTCTTAATAAAAAAAATAAAAAAAGAAAGAGAGAAAGGGGCGCGCGGCCACACTATTAGTTGAAGGTGTGGCCCGCCTCTTTTAAAAGTTTGCGTATAATAAATATTTGGAAAAATTCACATCAATAATCCCAACTATGGGCACTCTTCTAAAATTAATCCCAACTAAGGATTATCCTAGTATAATCCAAATTATGGGGTGCACCTTCCCAAAACGATCCCAGCTGACCGGTGTAAATTTTATAATTTTTCTTTTTTGTTAAAAAAAATAAAATCATTCCCTTAAAAAAAAAATCATCACATCCTCGATAACAAACTCCTCTTCACCCTCAACGAACACTTCGACTTTTGCCACTGGCAAGCGTCAAATGTCAACAAGCCCGCGTCGTCCGATTCTCCCTCCGCGTCCTCGTCCTCCACAACAACTCTTCATCCAGCCCACTCCCACCTGACCTCCGCTCTCTCGTCGTCCATTACAACCTCTTCTCCTCCTCTCTCCCTCCTTCTCTCTTCTATCTCTACAAACTTTGCGTCCTCAACCTCACTCTTAATAACTTCTCCGACACTCTCTCTCCTTACTTCCTCCGCCTCGATCGTCTTACTTCTCTCTACCTTCAGTTCAACCGCTTTCATGGCGGTCTTCCTGATTTTAACCAATTCGCTCTTCGCTTCTTCAATTTGTATGGTAATAACTTCTCCGGTAAGATTCCTGATACTTCTAGTTTATCTCAGTTTTCTCCCTCTTTGTTTGTTTTAAACCATAATTTACGCGGCGAGATTGTCAATAAACTATGCAATTCTCTCTCTCCTTTCTTCGATTCTTCCTCCGCACCACCGCCCAATCATCCTCGAGTTCGTCTGATGTTTAGTGTTCATATGTTTTAGGTTGCCACAAGAATTAGTGAGAAGGGTAGGAGATGGTGGTGTGGTGGTGGACGAGAAAAGGGAAGAAGAACGAGAGGTCAGAGAAAGAGCGTGGGTGGTGGTGGTGATTGCATAGGTGTCAGAGGAAAGAGAGAGAAATGGTGGCTGCCTGGCTGGTAGGTGTGAAAGGAAAGACAGAGAAAGATATGTGAAGAAATTAGAAGAAAAAATAAAAATAAATAATCAGTGAATCAGATTGCGCCACATAAGCGAGTTAACCTGCTAAATAGGTTATAACAGGTAATGGATCAATTTGGGAAGACAACTGATATAGTTTGGATTATATTGGAATAATCCTTAGTCGGGATTAATTTTAGAAGAGTGTCCATAGTTGGGATTATTGATGTGAATTTTTCCTAAATATTTTAGGAATAAAATAATTAGTCAATTGCATAATACATCTGCAATGTCGTTGACAAACTTTCATTTGATTCGTCATGTAATGCCACCATGGTATGCTAGAGGTTCAAAATTATAGATATTTTTTTTTTATCTTTATATAACTCAATTATTAAAAGTATGGTTTGAAAAACATAATTGCTATTGTCACACATAATACGCTATTTTTATAGTTATTTTTTATATGTATTTAGAATAATGAATAAAGAATAGGTTATTGTTCATCTAATTGAATAAATTTTCATAAGTTGTAAAAATATATTGTATATGGAACTTATTTTGAAGCATATTTTCAGCATTCTCCAATGAAAAAAATTATAATGTTTTGAATTAGGTAGCAAAAGTTTATTCAATTTACATAATATAATAATTGAGGTTGTTTATTCAAAACGAAACTCTAATTTCTCCCTATCCGAAACTCCTTTTATGTATTTATATATATGTAGAACTCTATTTTTAAAAATATTTAAAATAAAAATTAATGACATGGCAATCCTATGTGGCGCTCTCTATTTCATAAGTTATAGACCTATATTGTAAATGGCTCTTATTTCGGAGCATATTTTGAGCACTATCTAATGGTACAAAAATTATATTATTCCGAATTATGTAGCAAAATTTATACACGATTTACAAAATATAATAATTTAGGTTGTTGATTCAAAACCAAACTTTAATATTCGTTTATTCTAAGCTCCTTATATGTATTTAAATCTATGTAGAATTCTATTTTTCTTAGCCAATTTATATAGAAACTGAAGATATTATGCAGTATTTGAGGCAAGTAACCAACGCAATCTTATAATTTATTACAACGGTAAGTATTACATCCTACATTGACAATAGATGTTAGCCTATCTAGCTAGAAACCTTGTCGAATTCGATGGTGGCTTGTTGCTGTAAAATAGTTAATTAGATATACATTGTTGGAAAATTCACTCATAAATGACTAAAATATGTAGTACAACGTTCGTCGTTGAAAATCCAATAGATAGTTCCCGTACATGGCCAATGTAAAATAAAAAATATTCATCTGAACAGTTTTGCTTGAAATCACAAACCAACCCACAATTTAAAACCGTCAACCAACCTAAACCATGAAAAATTGGTTTGGGTTGCAGTTTGGTACAGTCCAGATCATACTCTGAGCAGCAACAACCCTAGTTAATGGGTAGAACTTTATGGAATGGATGTAGTAATATACTCCCTCCGTTTCTTTTTAATCTACACACTTTTCTTTTTGGTCTGTTTCTTTTTAATCTACACACTGTTGCCTTATCTATTTTGGTAACATGTCACATCTACTTTATCATCTTTTTCCATCCATGTCATCCACTTTTTGATATTTTAACCCATCTTTTAGTTTATCTCTCTCACTTTTCAATTTCTCTCTCCACCTTTTCAGTTTCTCTGTCATACTTTTGCACTTTCTCCTTGGTTTTCCCCTAAAGTGAGTAAATTAAAATGAAACGGAGGGAGTACTTGCTTGTTTCTTTTAGTTGCAATTGTTGGTTTGTGTGTATGTTTAGAAAGACTCCCTCTGTACTATTTAAGTTTGCTTATTTTGACTATGGGTGTTTGCCAATGCACTTTTTTGATCTTAAATATCTTTAATTTCATTATACTAAAAATATTACAATTGAATATTAATAAAACACTCACTGAGACGAATCAAACAAGTCCCCACATAACTTTTTTTCCTTATATATTGAGCATAATTTTGAAGATGCTCTCTTATTGTGAATAGTGTCAAGATTCCAAGTGAGCAAACTAAAAAAATACAAAAGAAGTAGTTAGCTAATAACCTTTTTAACTTTTGCAATTTTTTTATTGGTGAAATATCTGAATTATTCTTATCTTGTATATGGTACTTACTACTCCATTTCATTCTCACCAACAACTAAATCCTAATCCTAATTATACAACTAATATGTAAAGTAGAGTCCAAAAGCCAGCTCACAAGCTCGCGACATTGGCATCCTCATTGGACGCCATTTATGTCGCGCTTATTAACTGTTATGTCATTTTTTTAAAATTATAATTACAGAGTTTAGGATAAGTAAAAATAGAGTTGGGTTCATAATGAAAAAACTTAAGTATAGTAAATCGATTATAACTTTTAATATGTAGTTCGAAAAATTATAATTTTTGTACCATTGAAAAGTGTTTAAAAAGTACTTTAAAATAAGATCCATTTACACTATATTTAAAATTTTTATATTAAAGTAATGTATAAAAAAAATATTGACTATACTAACGTATTAAAGTAACAAACGACAATTAGAATTAGAAATTCAATTACAATTAGGGCTTTTCTACAATATCTATTCATGTTAGAATAATTAGAATATGCATTCAAAGTTATTGCATCATAACTTTTGTTGTTGTATGTCGGAGAAAATTACGTTCAAACAGGGTATGTGAAAATTTTAAAAGTCTACATCTTCTCCACTGAATAGGACGGGCAGTTGCCCGGATCCCAAATACTAGTATATATATAAAGTAGGAACATTTCGAGAGCATAGGGAGCTCATCAAGATTTCGAGAGCATTAAGCGCGCCATGTAGGATTGTCATGTCATCAATTTTTATTTTTATTTTTTAGAAAATTGAACTTTTTTTTTATATCTCTGGTAAGTTGTTATGATGCTATCCTTCCGTAAATTTTATAATAAAAAGAGTGTAGGCATCGAGGAATTGATGCCTTCAACAATTGAACTAGTCTTATATGCACGCGATGCGTGCAACCTTATATAATAGAGATAGAGATTCGGTTATTGTTTTTTTTTAATTAAAGTAGGTAGTTAATCCCCCATTTTTTTTCCTTTTTCTATTTTTTGGTGTCCCCATGTGTGCCTTATATAATAGAGATTATAACTTTTACTAATATATATTATTACAAATATTAATAATATTAAATGTGCATTGACAGAAGTGAAAAAGCAATTAGGAAAAACAAGGAGCTCAGACGGAGTATATATTAAAGAGGGACTTTTTATTTATTATTAGTAGTAGTTAAACTGACATGGTAGAAACATGCACGGTAGATAGCAACTTGCAGCTTGCAAACATTTTCTCAGTCACAAGAACTTTCCCCTCATAACAAAATTCAAACATACTGAAATAAAGACAGTACAGTAAATAAGGATGCAGCAAATGATACAACAGATATTGTTGATCGACACTAATACGTACGTAGATCACACTGAGTACATGAAGTAATTATTATTGATCCACCGTACGTCGTCGGAATATGTTTGTTTAACCAGTGAAGGCTGCAGCGACCACGGTTCCGGGGTCTTGGCCGACGATAGTACCATAAATGGAAGTTCCAGTCTCATCGTCATTGGCAATAGCTATAAAGCTAGCTTCATTCAACTTGGGTTCGATTTTATGCCAGTCGATATTTTCGTAATTGCGTAAAGGGCCACACTCCGCATACATCTGTATTACGCCATTATATTAAAAAAGGAGAACATCGATCAATTTATAGTATTGGAAAATTGAACAAACAATAATTAACGCCATTAGTTACTCTCTAAATAAAACTAATCAATTGAGTTTTGTAAGGTCGTTATTAGATAATTTTGAGTACTTACGACTCTTCCAAGAGCGTTGTTGTCTGCAAAAGCAACAAGCCAAACACATTCAGCATTGGCGTGATTCTTGCCGACATACGCCGCTCCGGCCTTAATGCCGCTGAACAGGCCAGCTAGGGAGAAAAGACCCGCAAGACTGATAGTTTTTGGAAAGTCCGAGACAGTGGTTCCCGCCCATTTCTTGCTGGATAAAAGGGTCAAGTCATCCTTTGCCGAATTCGTGAAGGTGCCTCCTAGCAAGCTTGCCAATTTTGGGTTCGCTGCCTTGTCTTGGCCTTCACTTTGGGCAAGGATAGCACGGGCTCGATTCGCAATATCTTCAGAGACATACGACTGGTCTGCTTGCTCGATTATCTTATCCAAATTCGCTTGCTGCGCAGCGCTGAGTTGCGGCAGCTTCTTCTCATACTGATTTGATGCCATTATTTCTTCCTAGCTTCACTGTATGTAATATGCATGCATGTGTACATTTAAGCATTCATACAGTTAGTCATAGAAAAAATACTAAAACAATGAGGAGATAATTAAGAGTAAAGTTCATCAGATTTAAAAGGGAGGAAGTACCCTGCTACATACCCAACTATAGATTGTGTGATGCGCTGAGTACAAAACAAGCTATACCGTTTTGGCTATTTATAGATTTGATTGGAATGATATGGTACATACAACATACAAAAATAATCAAACCAATTACCATAAGATAAAATTAATTATATCATCACTTGTCAGCTTTTTTGAATGATGTTATTCTGAAAATTAATGGCTCCATAAAAACAAAAATAGGACCATATAATAAATAGCAACAATGAAGAATTGACATGGACGTACATGGCATTTTGTAATAAAAATAAATCAGTCAAATGCTATGTTGAGGCGTCTTAGTTATAGATCCATTTGCCTTTTATCTTATTGAAGAATCCTTATCCCTTCCCAAATAAAAAAAGACTATGAAAATTGAACAATTAATTAACAATGACCACTACCAAAAAAAGACTTATAACGACGGGATTTCCCGTTGCGAACCCGTCCTAAAAGAGGGTCGTCGTAGTTGGTTTTTCCCGTCGTAAACCCTTCGCAAAAGCCAATTACGAGGGGAACTAATTCCCGTTGCAAAAAGTCAATTATGACGGGACAAAATCCCGTCGCGGAAGTCCAATTGTGACGGGACTAAAGACCGTCGCAGAAGGCCAATTATGACGGTAAAAAAAGCCCGTCGCAAAATGCAACCATGACCGGACAAAAGCCCGTTGCAAAAACAACATAACCCGTCACAATTTAATCAAATACATACTTACTAATATAATTAAATTTGGTTTCTCGCATCTATAACAACAATATATAAGAGTGAAATATAACAAATGTCAATACCAATGTCTCAAAATTGATCAAATTATCACAAATTTAACACATGTAAAATTTTTGAACCCAATTAACAAACACACTGTATAGTACAATAAATGGTGGGACAGCAAGACATGAAGAAGTAAAGCCAGAGAAGAAGCGGTTGAAAGCAAAGCGTCGTCATTTTCACTACAATTACTATCTTGAAATCAGACCTTATATCATACAATTCTGAACATGCCACTGACAAGGACCAGGCAAGGGATTTCCAGCAAATCATGATGTATCTATCTTTAAGATCCTTAGCTTCAACGCGATCTATTACCAGTTTACCACTGTCGCAGAACAGGATAGAAAACAATTATGTAAAGCACAAATGATGAAAAAAAGGGAATAAATTCTACTCAGGGCCATCTCATATATTTTGGAGACCTTGTACTAATTATTAAATTGGGGCTCTAAAAGGACGTAATATGGTAAAATTACCTTTTAAAAAAGTATAATGTGATAAGTTTCGTAATATATAATATTATAATTATAATTGTTTTTTTTGCAACTATTTTTGTACTAAGTAGATACCACCAAAAGTTCTTTAAACAAGCATATTGATACTGTTATGAACATTCTAAATTAACTTTAAAATTATATCAGAAAAAAGTCTAGCCACAAATTGAGAAAGTATTGTTTGTCTAGCTCTAACCTTATTTAAAATAAAATTTTCAATGTTCATAATCTTATATTATTATTAAGTACTAGTGTACTACCACAACCAAGTAGATGAAAAACGCTATTATGAAACTAACATTGGTATCAATAAGTCCAATTAGCATAAGCATTTATCATTTTTGTAAAAGCAACTAATTAACAAATAGAAGAAAAAAAATGAGTTCAATATAAGACTAGAAGGAAAATGACCAACCTTGTGTTGAGCGCACGTAGGCTGGGCATCAGACCCTTGAAACTCTTATCAATAAATTACTCCAAACTAATATAAAGGAGATGAAGGAAGAAAGGAAAAAAAATGCTTTGAAACTCTTAAAATTCATCTTCTTCTTCTCTCTCTTATACGCATGCACCATAAAAACTCAAATCTTCTTTCTCCAGCAACAATCTCCCCCTTCATCAATTAATTTCTTTGATTTTTCGAAAATCTATATTTTTTTCTCTTAATGCGAATCTGATCCATTGTTTTTTTTTTGGTGCGAATGAGCCACAAGGGCGGGGATGAGAATTGATCCCAGGATCACCTGGAACCGGGAGGGAAGCTCTAACCAACTGAGCTATCCCTCACTCTCAATCTGATTCATTGTTTGTATGTTAGGAAGGAGTGAAAAATATAAATTAAAAAGGAAAGTTAGGGATTATGAGTATTAAAAGTCTGCTAAGAGTCATTTTGGGACCAATTAAGTCGTTAATTTATGCCAAGATTTTAGGAAAATGTATAATCAGCAAAGATTAATAGAGGAAAGGCAAGGATTTCTTTACTTTTTTGTCAATTGGAGATTTGAACGTTATGCAGCCATGGAGTAATAGAATTTTGTTAAGGAGGCCATTAAAAATTTTTGGGCCCCTCCAATTTGGAGGCCCTGTTCTGTAGAGCAGCTTGCACCGGCAATAGCGGCCCTGATTCTACTTAACAATCAAGTCCTTATTTTGGTATGGGCTCCAAAACCATCACATTTATATAGATATACAAATCGAAATTTTAGATGTTGGAATTTTACGCATCATCATCATAGCCTTTACTTTTAGCCACAAAATTTACATATAACAGAATTCCAATGCTAGAGGAAGGTCAATGCATAAAAATCCAACCATTATTTACATTTATGCTACTTATGACCAGAGCTAGGATTTTCTATAATGTTATTATTAATCTGTGTCCCAAAAGGACTATTTCTTTTCTCTAAGAATTGGATGTTACTTTTTGTTGTGCAATGAAGTAATAACACTAGTAGAAAAAACATCATCGGATCCGGTCAAAACAGGGGATATTGATCCGATTTTGGGCTCGGAAAACTGATCAATTACCTAGGAAACGATCCTGTGTCTGGTGAAAACTGGATCAGTTCCCAGGTAATTGATCCGATTTCAACAAAGAACCGGACCAGTTATGTGTGGATAGGATTTTAAAAAAAAAGAAACGTTTGGTATCCAATATAAGAGCAACCTTTCAAGAAAAACAATTGCCAGCTCATTATATTCAAATGTCAACAACAACGACATTTCAACAACAATTGTTTGCAGTAATTTCTCCAACTCCTTCTTCCTCTTCAAAACGGTGGGACACATAACACACTGTTGATCAAGATGGAAGAAGGGAAACAAGAGGAGGAAGGGGGGTTCCTGATAACCACCACTACCCTAACTCCCAGATTCATGAACATAATGAAATCGAGTCAGAGGCTGAAGAAGGCGAGATCTTTGAAGGAAAGGGAGATGCAAGGGAACCTCCAACAATCCTACCCAATTCCAAATGATATGCAGATAATTGCATGGAACACTAGGGGCATTTCCTGCCTAAGTTTTAAGAGGAATCTCCAAAGCTTAATTGATCAACATCACCCTATCCTTTGCCTCATTTCTGAAACAAGAACTTATGGCCTTAATACCCAATCCCTGATCTCTTCCCTCCCCTTTGACGAGTGGGATTATGCGGAACCTTTGGACTTCTCTGGTGGACTCCTGTTGTTATGGGATTCCTCCAAGGTGAAATTTACACCAATTGGAAATGATCTCCATTTGCTGCATGTTGTGGTTCAGGTAATTTCTTCAAATGATGTGTTTATGTTCACAGGTATTTATGCTAGTACTCAATTCAAACGTAGGAAAGTAGTTGGAATGAATTGATTACTATATCTCCGAATGTTGACATCCCCTGGCTTGTTATAGGGGATTTTAATGAGGTCTGTAATCAGTCTGAAAAGTTAGGTGGATAACCTGTGAAAGCTAATAGGTGCTTGGCCCCTTTAATTCTTGTATTTCTATTGCTGGCTTGATTCATGTGCAAAGCTCTGGTCTCCGCTTCACCTGGACCAATAAATCTAAACTTAGGCCAATTTAGGAAAATTGGATAGAGCTACAGTTAATGGAAGTTGGTTCAATATCTGGCCTGAAACTCATTCCATCAATCCCCTTCGCCTAGACTCTGACCACTCTCCTGTTCTTTTATGCTGTGATGCCTATACTGGTCCCCGTCAACACTCTGCTCCTAAAAGCTTTAAACTTGAGCCCCTCTGGTACTTTGACCCTTCCTTTGGGAACCTTGTGCAAAATCATTGGAATTCTCTTCCCCCAAACCTTTTGTCAAAACTTAAATTGTTCACTGGCACTATTCAATCTTGGGCTAAAGTTTTTTCTGGCAATGTTTTTCACAAGAAAAGAAGGCTAATTGTAAGATTAGCTGGTATTCAAAAATCTCTTGAGTCTGATCCTATGAACAGTTATATGTGGGATCTTGAATCCTCCCTGTCTACTAAATTAAATGAAATTTTCTATTAGGAGGAGATGTACTAGCTTATTAGGTCAAGAGAAAATTGGCTCTATGGGGGGGTAAAAATACAAATTTTTTCCATCAATCAGTCTTAGTTAAGAGACATAAAAATAAAATTAGGGCTCTGGCTTCTGATTTTGGAGAGGAAATTACTGGTACTCAGGAGATTAGCTCTCATATCATAAACTACTTCCTTACCCTATTCACTACTAATAGAGTCCTTTCCCATAGGGTTGAGGAGAATAATGGCACTATTAACCTAGTTAAAATGGCAACTAATTGGGAGGTTAAAAAAGCAGTTTTTAGCATGGGTGCTTTGAAAGCCCATGGGGTGGATGGTTTTCACCCCTTTTCTACCAGCATCACTAGAGGGAGGTGGGTAAGGATATGGTTTCCTTTGTCAATGATGTGCTGGAGTCCTGCATCATTCCTTTTGGCCTGAATAGCACCATTATTAGCTTAATTCCTAAGAATGAAAACCCAAGATCTATTAAACAATATAGACCGATCAGCCTGTGCAATACTTCTTACAAAATTGTGACCAAAGTTCTTGTGCAAAGACTTAGACCTATGTTAAACAATATGATTTCTCCCACTCAAAGTAGCTTTCTCCCTGGCAGGGGGGCTAAGAACAATTACATTGTTGCTTCAGAGATCCTTCATTCTATGAAGAGTAGGAAGCGTAAAAGAGGTTGGATGACAATAAAAATAGACCTTGAAAAATCCTATAATAGGCTTGAGTGGGATTTCATACATAGAACTCTTATAAGACAAAACTTGGATAGGAACACTTGTAATCTAATTATGAGTTGTGTATTTGTATCCTCTACTGTCTTGGTTAATGGCCAACACACAAATTCTTTCCCTCTCTAAAGAGGAATTAGGCAAGGTGACCCCCTTTCCCCCTACCTCTTTATCCTTTGTATGGAGCACTTGACTGCACTTATAAATGAGGCTGCCTTGGCTGGTGATTGGACCCCTTTTACTTTTTCTAGGAATAGGATCAAAGTGTCTCACCTCCTATTTGTAGATGATATTCTGCTATTTAGGGAAGCTAACACAGCCACTGTTGATGCTATGCTAAAAACTTTAGAGGCCTTCCACCAAGAGGCTGGGCTAAAAATGAATCCCCAAAAAAGCTCAGTAATACTGACACTCTAGTTAGAGACATTGTCTCTACTAGACTTCTAATTAATGCTAGCCCAGACCTAGGCCTTTACTTAGGGTTTCCTCTTACTGATAAGATACCCACAAAAAACCAGTTAAACCACATCGTTAATAAGGTCCATTCTAAGTTGGCCAACTGGAAATCTAAGTACCTCAACAAATCTGGTAGAGCAATTTTGATATCTTCAACTCTTAGTGCAATCCCAGCCTACTCCGTGAGCTGCATAAACCTCCCAGCTTCCATCACTAAGCAGATTGATCGACGGCTAGAAATTTCTTTTGGGGGATTGAGGATGGGAAAAATAAGCTTGCTACTATAGCATGGGACAAGATTTGTAGCCCCAAGGAACTAGGAGGAATGGGCCTCAGGAAATGTGGGATTTCCAATAAAATATCTCTAGCTAAACTCTGTTGGAAAATGGATCTTGCTGATAATCTAGCTGCCCAGGTTATTTTTGCTAAATACTGTAAGGGTATGGTGTACCTTAGGCCCTTTAAAAAAGGCTCTCACATATGGCAAGACATGGGGAAAGGTTGGGAGCTTTTTAAGAAATACTCGGGATGGAGCATTGGGAAAGGGGACTGTGTTTTCTTTTGGCATGATACTTAGACCCCCTTTGGCCCCCTTAGGCATAATATTCAGGGCCCTATTACTAGTATAGAATAAAACAGGACTATGGCTAGTAGTATCATTAATAATGCTTGGAACTTGGAGGAGATAACCTTAGCTCTACCTCTAAACATTGCCCTTTGGATACTCCACCTGCCCCTTCAAACTGATCAGGAGGATAGCCTAGTATGATGGATGGCCAAAGGTAAGTATTTTGATTCTAAGAAATTGTATAGGGATGAATGGCAGTTACCTAACATTTCATCCCCTTCCCAGGACTTGAATTGGAATTGGATCTGGGATACTCCTTCCCTTCCTAAGATTCAAATCTTCCTTTGGATGTGCCTCTGGGATAGCGTTCCTAGTAGAGCCAACTTGTTCAAGAGGAAAGTAACTGATAATCCAAATTGTCCTTTCTGCCAAACTGTAGAGGAATCTGAAGACCATATTCTTAGACAATGCCCTAGCGTTGTTGAGGTTTGGAATAGATGTTCCCCTCCCCATAACTCCTTTGACCTGCATTACAAAAATTGGCTGATGGTAAATATATCCTCCATGGAGTCCCTTAAGAATCACCAAAGTATACCCTGGGCTACTTTATTTTCCTTTGTTTGTTGGAGACTTTGGATCCGTTGAAACCAATGGGTGTTCAACAAAAAGGACATCAAACTCGATTAGTTTTTGAAACAGGCTAAATCTCTTGCAATTGAATACTTTTGCTCAAGACCTGTCCTGCCAGTGAATACCCAAATCCCTACTCTCCTGGAACCTTCCACAAATCATAACTTTACAATCATTGTCGATGCCTCTTTCTGCCATTCCTCTTTTTCTACAGGTATAGGCGTTGTTTGCAGAGATAAATCAGGAGCTTGGAAAGAAGGAATGTGTGGCAAGTTTATATGCAATGATTCTAACGCAACTGAAATACTGGCTATTAGGGAGGCTATGGTTTGGGCCAAGGAGAGAGACTGGAAGGACTGCATAATTTTTTCTGACTCATTACTTGCAGTGGATGATATAATTGGCGCTGCTAAGGTTAGGGACCGGCATACTAACCTGAGTAATTCTTGCAGGGTGTCTTTGCAGGAGGGTTGGGTGAAGGAGGTTCTCAAAGTTGAAACAAATCATGTAAGAGAGGCTGATGCTTTGGCGCAAGTAATTAGGAAGGGATCTCTTTATTCCAATGTTTTCCTCCATTTTTGCACCCCCCTTGGGAGGAAAAAAAAAACATTGGTAATAAGGAGTTTACTTTTGAACACCTTAATGTATGCTGTAATTTTTGGGCCCATAGGCCACCCAACTCTACAATCCTTTAGCTGTTGGATGTAAGGTGTAATCGTTAACTGTTTTATTTATCTAATCCATTTACCCAAAAAAAAAATATTTCAACAACAACAATATGTCGACAACAACAACAGCAACATTTCAACAACTCCTTTTGGGCCTGTTCTCCCCGGCTTAATTATGTTCGGTTCGGTTGCAATCGGTTCAATTCGCCCGGGTTCAATCGGTTCGGTTCCTAATTTATTTCTCCGATAATAAAACAATGATAATAATAATAATAATTATTATTATTACAATTACGATTATTTTATCATTAATATTATCATTATCATTATTATTATTATTATTATTATTATTATTATTATTATTATTATTATTATTATTATTATTATTATTATTATTATTATTATTATTGTTGTTGTTGTTGTTGTTGTTGTTGTTGTTGTTGTTGTTGTTGTTGTTGTTGTTGTTGTTGTTGTTGTTATTATTTAATAAATTATTATATTTTATTGGAATAATTGATTCTAATAATACAATCTTTTACCAATCAAGTTTTAATAAACCAACATTTCAATTATTCCTGAATAGTGCAACCTTTATACCCTATTTGCTTCTAGTGAGTCAAAATGACTTAAAAACATCTAAAACATTAACTCTTTACCATAGAAGTAGGGGTATAGAGGCAAGGAAAGGGAAAAATGAAGGAGATGGGAAATGTGGGTTAGCAAACAAATTGATTATCAACACGTCAAAGCTCAATAAAAGCAAATACCCCAAAAGGTTGCATTATTCAAGAATAATTAAAAGGTTGACTTATTAAAAATTAATCGGTGAAAGGTTGTATTATTAAAATCAATTATACCTATTTTATTTAATAACTTATTATTATAAATTTATTATTAATTAAATATTATTTTTATTATTATAATTACTATTGAATATTAACATATTATATTATTAAAAACTATTATTATCATCAATTAATGTTTATTATATTATATTATACTGGGAAAGTCAACTCCAATTTTAAGACTATTCAAAGTAAATCAACAGATGGGTTATAGTTTATACTACTAGTATTTTTTGTACGCGATGCGTGCGTGACATCACGTATGCGTGATTTTGTGGATATTTCCAATTTAATACTCATTCATGAGAGAAGTTGAAATAAGAGGAAGGAGAAGAGGAGAAACTGAAGAAGTAGAAAAAACTGCCTTTACAATTAATTAGTGCATTAAAAAAAATTGGAAAAGGTGAACACAATGAAGTAACGTAACTGCTTGGCTGTCTATTTTAACGCAAATGTTAGGATTCTTTTCCACCTTTTTTTTCCTTATTTTACTTTTGTTTTTTAAATTTATTAAATGGTTGCAATTGTAATTTTTGTTTATAGTTGAGGGTAATTTGGGCAACTCAAGTGGACACCAAAGTCCTCAAGAGTTGCCTTATATAATAGATGTAAACGTCTCTTTGGGTTGTTAGTTGATGTAGTACCAGTAATTCAGTCATAAGTATGTTTTTGTGATCATCAACGGATATTTCGAAAGCCTTATATCGTTTCTTGATTTTTTTTTTTTTTTGGTTTTACCTTCGATTAACTTCAAGAAACTATCTCGATGTCAAAAAAAAAAAAAAAAAAAAAAACTTCAAGAAACTATCCCGTCAAAAAAAAAATTCAAGAAACTAGCTAGCTACTAAGAAAGGGTTCAATTTGAGTTTTTTTTTTTTTTTTTTTTTACATCGAGAAATTCTACATTAATTAAAACTGGAGTACTGCCTAATGCCAATACAACCAAACAAAAACAAACTAACAGTAGCAAGAGCTTTAATTTATGAGCTCGTACATACTTTATGAAGAAAAACCTAACTATTACGTGTCCAGTCCAAAAGAAGTTTGTCTTGAGCAATGGCGGGTGAAGTTGGGTTATACGTCTTGAAAAAGACCTAATATGAGAGGGAGCATGTTGTGATACGAAACTCTGACGCTCTTCAAGGAGAGATTGTCGCACGACAGCTAGTAGACCCCAATGTCCACTAGACACTAAATCCCAAGGTCCTTGAAGAGAAACATCCTACTGGGATTCTACTGAAGCGACTGACAATGAAGTCACATCCTTTGGTGACTTCTGACCCTACTGCAAGGGTACCCGGAGTTCAGTCTCATTAGACTGAAACTCGAAAGATGTGAAGGTCGAAACTTGCTCCAAATCAAATTGGAGTGCCTCCCACAACATGCATTTTTTAGTGAAGCCATCACGAGAAATTGGGGAGAGTTAGATTGATGAACTTAGCCCCACTAATGGATCCGAAGATCCAACCTCACAATCCCAAACCTATAAGAATGACGCACAACAGATCTGAAGTGAGAACCTCCTCTCATCTTAACCAATCAAATTCCTAAAGCGGCATAAAGCCCAAGGCCAACTCCAGGATCATTGGCTCTATTCACCAGGTTTCCTAGATCTTTCTTTGTCATAGGAAACCAAGAACCTTGCACTGCCCACCAATCACCACTAACAAACGCCAAGCACAACCATACACAAAAAGGCAAGGATATTGGATCTGGAAGAAACATACCTTAAACAAACTAAAAAAACCATCACTAGATTCATAACACCTCACTTTAAAATATAAAATTCAAACATAAACCGGGGAGGGGGAAGGGGAGACACGACACCACCAGGGGGGGAGGGGAAGGGAGACACGACACCACCAGGGGAGGGGAGACTCGAAACTAAACCGGGGGGTGAAGGGAAGGGAGACTCGAAACTAAACAAGGCGGTTGAGGGGGACGGGTTGACTTGAATCTAAACAGGGGGGAGGGGAGACGGAGACTCGACCACGAACCGGGGAGGGTAAGGGGAGACACGAACAGACTAAAACCAAGGACGACTAGGGGAGGGAGAAACGGCGGAGAGGAACACGGAGGAGGAAGGCACAAGGGAAGGGGAGGAGAAGACACGAAGGACGGGGAGTGGACGACGGAGGACGGACGCGAAGCAGGGTATGGGGAGGGGAACCTAACCTTACAACTACCTAAACTAATGGCGTGCAGGCTTGCCGGCGACCGGAGAGTAGTGCGGCGCTCAGGCTGGCCACCAGCGAGCCTGTGCGGGGCGGCTGAGTTTTTGAGTTTTTAGGGTTAGGGTTGGGAAGTCTAGAGAGAGGGTTCAGCGTTCCTATGAGGCAGTTTTAGTACTAAGCTGTATTAGTTAAGGTTTCAGGGGTTGTATTACTATTTGAGTCATTTTCAAAACTGTGAAAAACAAGTTGCCAACTAATAACTTATTTCATTTGTTGTTGCTGCTAGCTCTTTTACACCGCAAGTTCATAATAAGCAAAGTGATATTTTTATGCTAACTAGATTCGTGACATTTTGTGGATCTTTAAATCTTATTCATCATGTTAGGGAAACTACGAATATCAAGGGTCACAAGATGAACACAATCTTCTAGGCGTGACGCACTTTCTCAAAAGTAATATTCCAACCCTATTCGTAAAGCATGGGTTACACATAATTCACCTTCGAGATACAAAGAAGAAAACAATAGTGGTCACGCTTACTATGAACACTATCTATCAAAATAAAACAAGTTTGTGAGATTTATAATAATGAAGAATTTTGATTTTGATACTTATAGTTTGTGTGCAAACATGAGAGAGAGAGTTTCTCAACATCCCTTCATCATATGAGTGTTCTCATATTTATGTTCATGCTAAAACGTTTCAAAAAATCCGAAACAAACTAACACTACGGCCCCGAGTAACCGTCAAACAATTCGCAAAACAACACGAATCAAGAAAATGTCGCAAGGTGCGATGAGCGTCGCGAGCTGGGAATCCCAGTAGGTCGCGAGGTACGACCCACGTCGCGAGTCGCGACCACTTACTTACACAATGAGGCTTCTGTGGTTTGCTGCAAACCTCACTTCGTAAGGTGCGACTCAGCTTTCGTGGTGCGAACCTGTTTTCTCCACCAGTAGCGAGGTGCGACCTCTGGCTGCTGCCCTCACTCACTGACTTCCTTCGTTCATGTTCATCAAACTCTCGACGAAATGCACGAGCAAACCACTACTAGCTCTTATATAGCATATAATGTTTCATACGTTGTTTGAGTTACGACACCATAACCAAGCAATGCAAACAATATATATCATTAACAAAACCTTCCACTGTACTCTAAATCTCCAACAATTCACACAGTTTTATGAGAAGCAAAAGCTAGCTAGCTAGTGGCTGGAAGTCAAGGTTTTCACATGCATCCTTTTATAATAGAGATAAAGATTTGGTTATTGTTTTTTTTTTTTAATTAAAGCAAGTAGTTAACCCTCCTTTTTTTTCATTTTTCTATTTTTTTGGTGTCCCCTATGTGTGCCTTATATAATACATATTATAACTTTTACTAATATATAATTATTGCAAATATTAATTTCACTTCTGCTAATGCACATTTAATATCATGAAAATTTGTAATAATTATATATTAGTAAAAGTTATAATCTCTATTATATAAGGCACACATGGGAGATACCAAAAAAATAGAAAAATGAAAAAAAGGAGGGATAACAACCTGCTTTAATTTAAAAAAAAAAATATTGAATCTCTATTTCTATTATTTAAGGTTGCACGCATCACGTGCATATAAGACTAGTTTAATTCGTGTAGGCATCAATTCCTTGATGCCTACATTCACGGAAGGATAGCATCATAACAAGTACTTACCAGAGATATAAAAAAATAATTACAAAGTGATATGAGATCTCAAATTCTTAGCCAATTTATATAGAAACTGAAGACATTAATTATTCAATATTTGAGGCAAGTAACCAACGCAACCTTATAATTTATTACAACGGAAAGTATCACGACCAACATCGACAATAGATGTTAGCCTATCTATCTACAAATCTGGCAAATTCAATGGTGTTTTGTTGCTGTAAATTAGTTAATTAGCTATAAATTATTGTAAAATTAACTTATAAATGACTAAAATATGTGGTACAAAGTTCGTTGCTGAAAATCCAATACATAGTTCCCGTAAAACTGGATAATCAGAGACATATAAAAGTCCACATGGCCAATGTAAAATAAACAATATTCATCTAAATAGTTTTGCGGTTTATGGTGCGATTAGGTTTTACAAATATTCAAACCCAACTCAAACTGCAAACCACAGTTTGCTTTAAATCAGAAACCAACCCTCAATTTGAAACCGCAAACCAACCTAAACCATGAAAAAATGGTTTAGTGCGGTCCAGACCATACTCTGAACAGCAACAACCCTAGTTAATGGGTAGGACTTTACGGAACGGAGGTAGTAATATGCTCGTTTGTTTCTTTTAGTTGCAATTGCTGGTTTGTTTGGATGTTTAGAAATACTCCCTTTGTACAATTTAAGTTTGCCCATTTTGACTATGGGCGTTTGCCAATGCACTTTTTTTTACCTTAAATATCTTTAATGTCATTATATATTACTAAAAATTATGACAATTGAATATTAATAAAATACTCATTGAGACGAATCAAACAAGACCCCACATAAATATGTTTTTTCTTATATATTGAGCAGAATTTAGAAGAAGCTCTCTAATTAATAGTGTCAAGATTCCAAGTGAGCAATTTCATAAAAATACAGAAAGAGTAGTTAGCTAGTAACCTTTTTAACTTTTGCAATTTTTATATTGGTGAAATATCTGAATTTTTTTAATCCTGTATATGGTACTTACTACTCCATTCATTATCACCAACAAATAAATATATGCTAAATCCGTACCCATTAAAAAGTGAGAACTTTGGCTACTGTAACTTATGAATAGTGGATAGACGTTTTTACCCCACTTCTTTTGTCTTTCCTCCCGGTTCTCCTCTGAACCCTCCATCTTCATCCTCCTCCCTAACCGAGATGATTCCCCTTCATTTTCTTCATCTTCATCTTCGACCAGCACCTCCTGTAGTTCTACTCTCCCCTCCATTCTCACTTTCTCAATCTTCTTTGTCTCTCTCCTCTTTTTTCTATTTCTCACCTTTTTTCTCTCTCTTCTTTTTGGTTTTAGGCTTTGGTTCAAGAAGCAATTCAAGTAGTAGGAGCCATGAAACCAGTGAGCAATAATTTGTGTTAATGCCCAAATCAGTGAATTTAGTTGCGTATTTTCAAAAAATTTAAAGTGGGAAAATTGAGATTTCAAGAATTTTTTTTTTTTGGTTGGATGATCAAATTTGATTTGTCCTCAAATTCAAGTTGTGCCTTCTCCGAATTTTTCGATTCATGGTGAGAAAATTATATATTCCTCTCTCTTCTCTAATAGTTCGATGTTTTTTGACTGATTTATTGGAGGATACATCTTTTGGTATTTCTTTACATCTCAACTTATAATCAATTATGTTTGTTAAGTTTTCTTTGATCAGTATTTGTTTCTTTGAATTTAACTTCCATCTGTTTTTTAATTTGATTTTTTTCTGGTAAATTTATTGTTTTTCAAGCTATAGATTGATTTAGTGTTACCTAATTCACCTTTTGAATTCGCAATTCACCCAAAATCGGCCAAAAATAAACCAAAATCGACCATAACTCGCTTGTCTCAATTCACAATTGGCGGGGAATCAACGAACTAGGTAACACTTCATTGATTGATTGATAAAATAAACTAAAGTATTGGGAATAATATTCATATAATGTTGCCTGCTGCAGAAATGGCATACATAAACATGGCATGAATATTGAACGATTCTTAATTTATTATGTAATTTATTTATTTTAATTTTGTTTCGTTTTGTATTTTCTTAATTTTTGTTTGTTGTTCTTTAATTTTTATTTCATTTTTAATTTGTATAATAAAATTCGTCGTTGTTGAAATGTTGTTTGATAAGTCAATAATAGTTCATATTTTAGGTGCATTTCTAAGTCTCATTTAGCTTATTTTAGAGCATCTAGGACTAACTCTTGCATTATTTTGCCCCATTTTAGTTCCATGTTACTTTACGAAGTATTTTGTGGTGTTTGAGTTAATTTTCAGGTTAATCAAACATATTGAACATCTTTTGGCGAGTTGGGGATGGCATGGACATAAAGATGGGCTAGCGCAGGTCAACACGGGTGTGTCATATTTGACATGTCCTTGTCATTTCGCTGGATTACAGAAGCACTAGCTATTGGAAGTCTGATTTCAAGGTGACACATCTGTGTCATATTTGACACGTCCATGTCACGCTGCACTTCACGAATCGATCTCAGCTTCCCAGGGCAACACGTCCGTGTCGATCTGCTTCCCGACAGATTTTTATTATTTTAGGAAACTATAAATACCTTCTTAGTAATATTATTTCGGCATTTAGGTTTTAATTATTCAGTTTTAGAGAGCTTTGAGAGAAAAACTCCATTGTTATCTTGAGATCTACAATTTTGCAATCTTGGATTAATTTCATTGAAGTAAAAAAGACTAAGTTTTCTAATTCTCTCTCTTTATTTATTATCATGTTTACTTTTTATTTATTGAATTGCTTTGTTATTGCAATTATGAGTGAGTAGTTCCATAATCTAGGGTTAAGTTGAACCCTAGCAATGTTTAATGCATGAATTCCCCCCTAATCCCAATTTAATGTGATTATTTTCCTTGCTTGATTGAATTGTATTTATTTTCATCATCATACTAGGGATAGTGATATTGAATTGAGTCCTTATGTCTTTGTTTTCAATGGGAATTGAATCTAGATGGATTGGTTGGTTCAATCAAGGGTATGAATATCTCTATGGGAATAAGTAGATAGGATTACTAGGAGTTTATATTGTGATGTTTTGCTTAATGTCTCTTTTCTTGCATCATTCCATGGGAATAGATTTGAATGCTTGATTAGAGTAGCTATTGGTACTCGGGAGAGGCCTTTAGTATTTTTAGGGTGCATTACTCCTTTTGGACAATTGATTACTCTTATTGGGATGAGAACTATTCATGTACTGCTCGTGCTAGTGGGGATGCTTAATTCTAGATGCTTCTATTAATTGAGTTCATCTTTTGTTATTTGTTATAGTTTAGTGTTAGTATTAGTCTAGATAGCATCCATTTTCACCATTATTGTTTGTCACGTGTTCAGTTAGATTGAGTCAAGATAGCTATTGTTTGATACCGTTTGTCTATGTGGATTCGACCTTGACTTTCCCTGCTACATAGTTAGGAGGATTAGTTAGGAATTATCTTTGTTTGGTGTGCGACACGCCTATCATCATTGTTGTTGTTTTTGTGTTGAAATGTCGTTGTTGTTGAAATTTGAATATAATGAACTGGAAATTGTCTTTCTTGAAAGGTTGTTGTTATGTTGGATACCAGTAGTTTCTTCTTGTTTTTTTTTAAATCCTTTCCACACTTAATTGGTCCGGTTCTTTGTTGAAACCGGAACAGTTATCTAGGAACAACAAAAAGTAACATGCAATTCTTAGAGAAAATAAATAGAAATTTTGGGACACAGATTATGATAACATTATAGAAAATCCTAGCTTTAGTGATACAAAATTCTAGCTATGGTCATAAGTAGCATAAATTTAAAGAATGGTTCGATTTTTATGCATTGACCTTCCTCTAGCATTGGAATTCTAATATATGTAAATTTTGTGGCTGAAAGTAGAGGCTATATGGCGATGATGCGTATAATTCCAATATCTAAAATTTTGATTTGTATATCTATATAAATGTGATGGTTTTGGAGCCCACCTTACTACCGAAATAAGGCCTTGATTGTTAAGTAGAATTTATCCCCTTTTTTATATCATATGTGCTTTACATAATTGTCTTCTATCCTGTTCTATGACAGTGGTAAACTGGTAATAGATCGTTGAAGCTAAGGACCTTAAAGATAGATACATCATGATTTGCTGGAAATCCCTCGCCTGGTCCTTGTCAGTGGCACGTTCAGAATTGTATGATACAAGGTATGATTTCAAGATAGTAATTGTAGCGAAAATGACGATGCTTTGCTTTCAACCGCTTCTTCTCTAGCTTTACTTCTTCATGTCTTGCTGTCCCACCATATATTGTACTATACAGTGTGTTAGTTGGGTTCAAGAATTTTAGATGTGTTAAATTGTGATAATTGATCAATTTTGAGACATTGGTATTGACATTTGTTATATTTCACTCTTATATATTGTTGCTGTAGATCAGAGAAACCAAATTTGATTATGTTAGTAAGTATGTATTTGATTAAATTGTGACGGGTTATGTTGTTTTTGCGACGGGCTTTTGTCCGGTCATGGTTCATTTTGTGACGGGCTTTTTTACCGTCAAATTTGGCCTTCCGCGACGGTCTTTAGTCCCCGTCACAATTGGATTTCCACGACGGGATTTTGTCCCGTCATAATTGACTTTTTGCGACGGGATTTAGTTCCCCTCGTAATTGGCTTTTGGGACTAGTTTACGATGGGAAAAGCCAACTACGACGGTCCTCTTTTAGGATGCGTTCGCGACGGGAAATCCCGTCGTTATAAGTCTTTTTTTTAGTAGTGGTCATTGTTAATTGATTTGTTCAATTTTCATAGTCTTTTTTTATTTGGGAAGGGATAAGGATTCTTCAATAAGATAAAAGGCAAATGGATTTATAACTAAGACGCCTCAACATAGCATTTGACTGATTTATTTTTATTACAAAATGCCATGTACGTCCATGTCAATTCTTCATTGTTGCTATTTATTATATGGTCCTATTTTTGTTTTTATGGAGCCATTAGTTTTCAGAATAGCATCATTCAAAAAAGCTGACAAGTGATGACATAATTAATTTTATCTTATGGTAATTGGTTTGATTATTTTTGTATGTTGTACGTACCATATCAATCCAATCAAGTCTATAAATAGCCAAAAGGGTATAGCTTGTTTTGTACTCAGCGCATCACACAATCTTCTATAGAGATATTTGGGTATGTAGCAGGGTACTTCCCTTCATTTTTAATCTGATGAACTTTACTCTTAATTATCTTTTCATTGTTTTAGTATTTTTTCTATGACTAACTGTATGAATGATTGAATGTACACATGCATGCATATTACATACAGTGAAGCTAGGAAGAAATAATGGCATCAAATCAGTATGAGAAGAAGGCGCCGCAACTCAGCGCTGCGCAGCAAGCGAATTTGGATAAGATAATCGAGCAAGCAGAGCAGTCGTATGTCTCTGAAGATATTGCGAATCAAGCCCGTGCTATCCTTGCCAAAAGTGAAGGCCAAGACAAGGTAGCGGACCCAAAATTGGTAAGCTTGCTAGGAGGCACCTTCACGAATTCGGCAAAGGGTGACTTGACCCTTTTATCCAGCAAGAAATGGGCGGGAACCACTGTCTCAGACTTTCCAAAAACTATCAGTCTTGCGGGTCTTTTCTCCCTAGCAGGCCTGTTCAGCGGCATTAAGGCCGGAGCGGCGTATGTCGGCAAGAATCACACTAATGCTGAATGTGTTTGGCTTGTTGCTTTTGCAGACAACAACGCTCTTGGAAGAGTCGTAAGTACTCAAAATTAACTAATAACGACCTTACAAAACTCAATTGATTAGTTTATTCAGTGAGTAACTAATGGCGTTAATTTTTGTTTGTTCAATTTTCTAATACTATAATTTGATCGATGTATGTTCTCTTTTTTTAATATAATGGCGTAATATAGATGTACGCGGAGTGTGGCCCTTTACGCAAGTACGAAAATATCGACTGGCATAAAATCGAACCCAAGTTGAATGAAGCTAGCTTTATAGCTATTGCCAATGACGACGAGACTGGAACTTCCATTTATGGTACTATTGTCGGCAAAAACCCCGGAACAGTTGTCGCTGCAGCCTTCACTGGTTAAAAAAAATACTCCGACTATGTACGGTGGATCAATAATAATTACTTCATGTGCTCAGTGTGATCTACGTACGTATTACTGTCGATCAACAATATCTGTTGTATCATTTGCTGCATCCTTATTTACTGTACTGTCTTTATTTCAGTGTGTTTGAATTTTGTTATGAGGGGAAAGTACTTGTGACTGAGAAAATGTATGCAAGCTGCAAGCTGCTATCTACCGTGGCATGTTTCTACCATGTCAGTTTAACTACTATCAATAATAAATAAAAAGTCCCTCTATAGTATATACTCCGTCTGTTTCTCCTTGTTTTTCCTACTTGCTTTTTCACTTCTGTCAACGCACATTTAATATCATTAATATTTGTAATAATTACTCCTCTGTTTTTTTATCCTTCTCACTTTCCTGTGTGCGTCTCCCAATGCACATATTTGAACTTAAATATCTTTCATTATATATTAGTAAAAATTATAACGATTGAATACTCCCTCCGTCCCATAATACTCTTGACACTTATCAAGGCACGTAGTTTTAGATGATAAGTTGTTGTTTGGTTATCAATTGTTATTTTATTGAAAAGTAGATGTGATAGGAGTTAGTAGCTAGTAAAAGTAGTATTATTTTATTTTAAGGAGAGAGAATGTGGGCCATGGTTAGAGTTGGTTGGTAGTAGGAGTGGTATTATTTTATTTGGAGGAGAGAGAATGTGGGCCAATGGTTAAAAGGTAGAAGAATTAAAATAATAGTGGGTCATATCCAAAAATAGAAGTGTAAAGAGTATTCTGGGACATATGAAAAATGAAAGTGTAAAGAGTATTCTGGGACAGAGGGAGTATTAATAAAGTACTAATTGAGACGAATCAAACAAGACCCCACATGACTATATTTTTTCTTATAAATTGAAAAAAATTGAGAAGATTCTCTCTAAGTATGAATACTCCAATTGAGAAAGAACAAAAAAAACAGAGGGAGTATATATTAGTAAAAGTTACAATGTCTATTATATAAGGCATACATGGGGGACACTAAAAAATAGAAAAATAAAAAAAAAAGGAGGATTAACTACCTACTTTAATTAAAAAAAAACAATAATCGAATCTTTATCTTTATTATATAAGGTTGCACGCATCGTGTGCATATAAAACTAGTTCAATTGTTGTAGGCATCAATTCCTCGATGCTTACACCCACTTTATTATAAAATTCGCGGAAGGATAGCATCACTTACCACAGATATAAAAAAAATCAAATTCTTAGCCAATTTATATAGAAACTGAAGACATTATTCAATATTTGAGGAAAGTAACCAACGCAACCTAATAATTTATTACAATAGAAAGTATCAAATCCTACATGATCGACAATATATATGTTAGCCTATCTAGCTAGAAACCTTGGCAAATTCGACGGTGGCTTGTTGCTGTAAAATAGTTAATTAGCTATAAAAATGTTCGGAAATTAACTCATAGATAACTAAAATATGTGGTACAAAGTTCGTTGTTGAAAATCCAATACATAGTTCCCGTAAAACTGGATAATCATATGCATACAAGAGTCCACATGGCCAATGTAAAATAAAAAATATTCATCTACATATATAGTTTTGCGGTTTATGGTGCAATTAAGTTTTACAAAGATTCAAACCCAACTCAAACTGCAAACCGCAGTTTCCTTGAAATCACAAACCAACCCCCTATTTGAAACCGCAAACCAACCCAAACCATGAAAAATAGGTTTGGGTTGCGGTTTGGTGCGGTCTAGACCATACTCTGAGCAACAACAACCCTAGTTAATGGAGAGAACTTTACTGAACGGAGGTAGTAATATGCTTGCTTGTTTTTTTTAGTTGCAATTGCTGGTTTGTTTGGATGTTTAGAATTATTCCCTCTGTACTGTTTAAGTTTGCCTATTTTGACTATGTGCATTTGTCAATGCATTTTTTTGACCTTAAATATCTTTAATTTCATTATATGTTTCTCATTGATTCAAATCAAACAAGACCCCACATAACTTTTTTTTTTTTTCCTTAGTCTAGAATTCTAGATAAGACCACCTTCTAATCTTATGCATAACTTGAATGATATTGGTTTATTTTGGAGGGCTACATTTGCTTCTTGAGTAAATGAGTATCCATATAAGAGGTTTTCAGAGCTGGCATTTATGTTTTTGACACGGGGACCTGCTACTTTCACCTCTTTGGGGAGGTTTCTTTAGAGGTAACGAAGGACTTTATTCCATCTATGTTCATACACTACCAAGCTATCGATTTAATCTCGTTCTTCTTTTTTCTATTGCAGGCAGATTCCTAGCCAGGTACAAAATCGTTCTATGCTACCTTCGTTTTAGTTGTATTTATCTGAAAGCATCAATGTACTAGATGTTTATGATATCATATCTTAGAACCTAAGGGATCAGCTTATGTTATGTTTATCATCTCAAGGCATCAACTTACTCTGTTATATATGTGCTCATATATATGTTCAGCTGGTCTTAACTCAGTAATATGTAAAATACTATAGAGAATCCTTAATGAGATGCGGGTATTGTATTCAGTTGCCAACTTGTACATCATAATTAATCATAACATTATTAGGTAAAGGCTTATAGTAAGGTAGCAGACATTTTAGTAGAAGGTTCATTTGAATGCCTTTTTTTTAGTACAGTTTTAGTGACGTTGCGTTGGATTAAATATGATCATTTTGTTTTCTCTTAAGTTTTGATGTTTCTGTATGTATGAGTTTTGCTAAATGTTGATTCTTCTAGGTGTATTTTGAACTTTTGATTTTCTTTCAAGGGTGGATGTAATTTCATAATTTCATCCAAGTTCAAATGAAAATGATGTTTATTTTTCCTGATTTGTTGGCTTAAATTGGTTTTGTGTTGAAAAGATTACATGAATAGCACTTGAAACTATTGATCTCATGTTGCATATTTTGGAAAACAAATTGCAAGGTAACACTAATTTCCTTGTTTACTTTTAGTTTTCCTTTCCCGACATTTTACATCTAAAGTGCTTTGATGATTTCTTTTGGTTTTTGTTAGAGATTCATTTGTGAAGCTCGAACATTTTCTTCAAATTGTGATGCATTCTTTCCTCCTACAACGTTACTCAGGTATATCATTCGTTATTTTTTTTCGAATTTTTCAGTTGATTATGTGATATGGATCATAACATGGGATGGGCTTCGAGTGTAGGGGATCGGTTCAATTCCAATGTCTTCTTTTTTGTTTCAGTCTTCTGTGTTTGTGTTCATGATTAGCCTTTCTGGTTTTGGTGCTAAGAAGGCGGACTAAGATACATATTTTTTAATTGTAGTTTAAAAAGTTGAAAAAATGGTTTGGAAAGTCACTTATTAAGTTATCACTATGCCATTTAGTTTTTTGTATATGTATTAGCTAGAAGTGAATGGATTGACTGGAAGCTCATTTTTTTTTTTTAACTTGTATGGTTCTCAGGTATCCAGATATCCATGTATTCTTGCTGATACCTTTTTGTATAGTTTCGAACTATACCTTTTTGAATGGATTGACTGGAAGCTCATTTTTTCTTTTACTTGTATGGTTCTCAGGCTTATAACACCAATTTAAAGTTTGGGTGAGATGAAAAGTCCTAGATTTTTTTAAATAATCCAGAGTGAAAAGGATTTTCTTCGCGCCTTGTTTTCCTCTCGGCGTAGGATAAGTGACCCATTCTTATCCTACAACGTCGCCATGGCAGGGAAAGCCAAGAACAATTCGAAGAAATCTAAGAGTAAAAATAGTAATAAAGAGAGGAGGAATGGTCCGACAAGTTCTTTGGAAGGCCAGAAGCATAAATCAATGGCGAAACTTCATGGTGTGGAAGCTTTGGTGATTCAAACCCCCGATATTGATGATCCGATTTCCCCTCGAAGTTCTTTGAAGGAGTTGCAGAATCAGTCAAGGGATAAGGCTCAATTGTCATAATGGTTAACAATAATGAAGAAAAGTCAGAGTCGTTTGGATTCCATTAATGGAGGTAACCCACAATCTCGACAATTGTTTACTGAATTTGAAAAAGTTAAAGACAATTCACCAGTAATTGAAATACCAGTAGTTAATTCTACTATTAAAATTAATATTGAAGATGTTCAAGAAGAAATTGATTACTGGCAATCATCTGTAATTTGTTATGTTGTGGGTGCAAATCCACCATTTCCTGTTATGGATGGATTTCTTAGGAGAATTCGGGCAAAAAAGGGAATTGAGAAAATAGTTGCTGTGAATAAAGGAGTGTTCATTGTTAGGTTTTATAACGTTGAACAGAGAGATGTTGTTGTAGGAGAAGGATTTTATTTCTTTGACAAGAAACCGTTGATTGTGAAAAAATGGCACTCATAGATGGATGTTCAGAAGGAGGATGTTAAGACTGTGCCAGTGTGGGTGCAATTACTTGCTCTGGATTTGAAATATTGGGGAGAGAAATGCTTGTATAAATTGATTGCAGGCATAGGTAAACCTCTTAAGTAGATCAAGCTACAGCTAATAAAGATAGATTGATGTATGCTAGAATCTTGGTTGAAGTCAGTATGAATCAAGACTTTCCTAGTCATATTGTGTTTGAGAATGAAAAAAGTGTGACTGTGGAGCAATAGGTTCATTATGAATGGAAACCTTTGAAATGTACCAATTGTCATGGTTTTGGTCATGATACTGTTGAGTGCAAGAAGAAAGTGAAACAGTCACAGTTGCAAATTCCAAAAGCAATCTGGGTTCCTAAGAAGAAGGCAGTAATGATAGATGGGGATGGGTTTCAAGTGGTAAAAGGGTCAGGCCAACCTGTTACACATGTTCCAGTTCCAGTAGATACACTTTTGTTGTTTTAAATGTGGAAGAGGAGGAAATGAATGATGGAAAGGAGCAGGGAATAAAAGAAGTAGGGGATGATTGTGAGGTTATTCATGGTGGGGGGGGGGGAGCCTCCTACCATGAATGGATAACTTGTTATGTTGGAATGTGAGAGGACTAAACAGCAAGAAGAAACAAGTAGAGGTGAGGAATTTCTTAGTGACTCACCAAATTAGGCTGTTTAGTCTTCTTGAGACTAAGATAAAAAATCACTCCCTTGGTGATTTTTATCTTACTGTATGCCCAGGGTGGTATATAACCACTAATGATAGTTGGCATGGAAATGGGAGAATTGTTCTTGGTTGGTATCCTACTGCTGTGTATGTTAATGTTTTAAAACGCACAAGCCAAATGATTCATACTGAGGTTGAGGTCATTAATGGAGGTAGGAAATTTTTTTGTACCTTTGTTTATGGCCTTAATGATAGAAAAGGAAGATAGGAGTTATGGCGGGATATAAAGAGTGTGGCTAGCTTCACTAAACCTTGGATTATTCAAGGTGATTTTAATGCCCTGATGAGCATGGATGATAGAATAGGGCTTCCGGTCATAACTAGGGAAATTACAGATATGAAAAGTTGTATGGATGAGTGTCACATGAGGGAGCTGAAGTTTTATGGGCAATACTATACCCGAAACAACAAGCGGGAAGGGTCGACAGGGTTTTCTCAGAACCGGATAGGGTCCTTGGAAATGAAATTTGGTTTGATGACTGGCCTCTTACTGAAGTCACTATTCTTGCTGAGGGAGAGTTTGATCATTGCCCTTTGCTCATAAAATCATTTACTGATCATTCAAAGAAGAAACCATTCAGGTTCTTCAATATGTGGTGCAAGGCTGAGAACTTCCATAGCACGGTTAGCAGGGTATGGGAGAAAAATATTTCTGGTACTAGCATGTTTCAAGTAGTATCTAAGTTGAAGTTACTGAAGGCAGAATTGAAACAGCTAAATGTTTCCCAGTATGGTGATGTTTCAGTGTTGAATTTTCAATGTTACAATAAGATGCTTGAAGCACAGCTTGCTCTTCACAATCATCCTGAAGAAATTGATCTGAGGGTAAAGGAGAAGGAAGCTAGGGAGGCTTATAACCTTGCTCATAGAAATTTTATTTCATTTCTAAGTCAAAAAGCAAAGGTTAAATGGGTTCAGGAGGGAGATGACAATACTAAAACCTTCCATCAAAGTATCAAGCTTAGAAGAACACAGAATAGAATCAATACTATAAGAAAAGAAGATGGAAGCTGGGCTAGCAATTCTGAAGAGCTAGTGGAGGCTTTTTTAGACTTTTATCAGTCTCTCCTGGGTAACAAGAATGATACTAAAAGTGTTGAACCAGCTATTATTGCAAAAGGGCAAGTATTGAATGCAGCTCAACAGGAGGAACTTTCTCTGATTTTCACTAATGCTGAAATTAAAGATGCTCTTTTCACCATTCCTGATGACAAGTCACCAGGACTTGATGGGTATTCTAGCTATTTTTTCAAGCAAAGTTGGGATATAGTGGGACATTTTGTGATTGAAGCTATTCAGGATTTCTTCAGACATGGTAAACTGCTCAGGGAAGTTAATGTCACTGCAATTACTCTGGTGCCTAAAGTGAAAACTCTTACTGATGTGGGGGACTTCAGACCAATTGCCTGCTGTTCAGTTATCTATAAAACAATAACAAAGCGTTCTAAACTTGGTAAGATTTTACCAAATCTTGTTTCTCAGACTCAGGGAGATTTTATAAGTGGTAGAAGTATTATTAGCAATATACTTCTATGCCAAGACCTGGTTAAGAGATTTGGCAAAAACAACAATCAAGTTATAGGGCTTTTGATGAAGGTTGATTTAAGAAAAGCTTATGACTCCATAGAATGGAGCTTCATTCATGAGTTGCTTGGTGCTTTGCATTTTCCTCCTCACTTTATTAAATGCATCATGGAATGAATTACCAGTCCAAAATTTACTCTATTGATCAATGGTGGTACAGAAGGGTTTTTTGCAGCTAGAAGGGGAATAAGGCACGGGGACCCAATGTCCCCTCTGCAGTTTGTCTTGTGTATGGATTATTTGACAAGAATTCTAGCTTACATAGGAAAGTTCCCATAATTTAAGTATTTTACTGGTTGTGCAAGCATGAAGATTAATCACTTATGCTTTGCAGATGACTTATTGTTATTCTGCAAAGGGGAACCTAAATCTGCTTATCTCTTGCTGCAATGTCTCCAGTTATTTTCTGAGTCCTCAGGGCTAAGAGCTAATAAAGCCAAATCTGCCTAGTATTGCACTGCTATGGAGGAGAATGAAGTAATTAGAATTGCACAATTTTCTGGTTTTGTCAAAGATAAGTTGCCTTTTAGGTATCTAGGTGTACCAATAAGTTCTAAGCCTCTCAAAGCTACTGATTGTGAAGCTCTTGTTGATGAAATGACAATGAGAATCAGAATGTGGAGTACAAGGAGCCTTTCTTTTGCAGGGAGAGCTCAACTTATAAACTCAGTTCTGCTCAGTGTACATAGCTATTGGGCTCAGATTTTTGTTCTTCCTATTGCTGTCCTAAATAAAAACAATGAAGTGTGTAGGCATTTTCTGTGGAGTGGGCAAGCAGCTAGTGAAAAAAGTGGGCACATTAGATGGGATTTGGTTTGCATTAATAAGAAATATGGTGGCCTTGGGTTTAGAAACATAAAGGTGTGGAATAGAGCTGTTGTGGGTAAACTTGTTTGGCATATTGGTTGCAATAAGGATGACTTTTGGGTTCGATGGATACATGCTATCTATATCAAGAATAATAGCTGTTAAGTCCGCATTTAACTCGTATTTTGGCACATTTTGAGGGATACTATGCTGTAACTTGGATGGATTTGAGTAGATTTGTACCCAAGTGATAGGAATTGAGGAGAAATGTCAAATTATGAGAGAAGCATGCATTTGTGGCTTATTTAGAGGTTTAATGGCACCATGCTATGTCCAAGATGGAAGTAATTGGGCATCCAACGAGGTCCAATTGGGTTGGAAGCCGTACTTGAAGAGTCCAAGGAAGAAAACTAACATCGGTTCTACCACGAGTCGCGGCGTTGGCAGCAGCTCGCGGTGGAATGCCGAGAGCTTACCGCGACTCGCGGTCAAGGGCGCGACTCGCGGTAGCCACCGCGGGTCGCGGTATAGCGGGCAGCGCATTCCATTATGTTATTTTCTCGCTCTTATTTTTACAAAAAATCTCGAAAAAAAAGAGATAGAGGGTAGAGGTTATTTCATTTCAGTTTTTTATGCACATTATTATTAGAGTTTTAGCCATAGCTTTCATTTTGTATGCAAAAACTTGGAGTTTGAAGACGAATTTGATCAAGTACTTTGGGATTCTTCTACAATTCAAGCAATCTTAATAAGTTTTACTCTTCTCTCTCTTAATCTATTTAATTATGTACTCAATTATGCTTATCGTTCTTATCGCCATGATTAGTGAGTAGTACTTCTATCTAGGATTAAGTTGAGCCCTATTATGGATTGATCATGTAGATTGTTGCTCCAATTCCCATGTTATTGAATTATATGCTTAGGGTTTGACAAGATTGTGTTTGTAGTCAATTGTGCATCTTACTTTAACCTTACTTTTTATTATCAACGAAAGTTGGAATAGAAATTAGGATCATATGTTTGTTTGCTAAATTATCATTTCATTAATTAAGTTCATCAACGAAAGTTGGGTCTTAGTTCGGATAATCTTGTCATTGATTTAAATTCTCCCATGAAAATAGGTGAGAATTGGAATTGGGATTTAATTGACATTGGCTCTTAATGCTTCTAATTGTGTATGTAAGCCATGAAAATAGGAATCATACATGTTAGTTAGGCCTTTTGCTATCATGAAAGTGAGCTTTAGGTATTGTTGGATGATTTGGGATTTAGTTTCGGTTCGCAGCTGTGCTTTATTACTAAATCATAAGGGAATGTCATTCTTACCTAAGCTATAATTGAATAATTGGGAAGTGAGTTATGGTTTGATCAATTCATAGTAGTGGTGATACTTAATCTTAGTGTTTTAATTATCATATTCATATAGTTTGTCATATTCTGTCGTTTGTTTAGCCTTTAGTTCATAGACTCTTCCTCATTTCTGGATTATGTAACTATTTCATAATCTAAAATCAAGTAGTGGTTAATCTTATACCTCCCTGAGTTCGACCCGTATGTGCTACGACACCGTACACTTGCGGCATTAAAATAAAACCATAACAAGTTTTTGGCGCCGTTGCCTGGGAGGCTACGGATTAGAATTATTTTGATTTTAGATTTAATAGATTACACCTGTTACCTTGTTTCTTGTTCATTTCTTCACTAGTTGTTGTTTCAGAATGCGCAGGCGATCGCGATCTGTAGATCACGTGGTCTTTGATCCCGAGATAGAAGCCACAGCTAGGAGACTCAACGCTGAGAGAAGAAGAAGGGAGCAAGAAAATATTCGGAGGGAACCAATGGCTCGTCCTCTTCGCGAATATAATATGCCGGATGTCACATCTACATCTAGCATTGCCAGGCCTACTGTTGAGGCCAACAACTTTGAGATCAAGATCCAATTGATCCATTTCATACAACAAGATCGGTTCGGTGGCGGTCCTATGGAGAACCCTAATGAACATATCAATGCTTTTCTCGAAAAATGTGATACGGTGAAGATTAATGGGGCCTCGATGAAGCTCTTCGCCTCCGCTTGTTCCCTTATTCCTTGCGGGACGAGCAAAAGAATGGTTGAAGAGTCATGAAGCGAACAAGTTCACAACTTGGACTTCACTAGCCACGCTTTTTGTCGAAGTACTTTCCTCCCGGGAAAACGGCCAAGCTACGCAATGCAATCACATCCTTCACTCGGTTGGATGGTGAATCACTTTATGAAGCTTGGGAACGATACAAGGATCTACAAAGGCGGTGTCCTCATCATGAGATCCCAACATGGCTCCTTATTCAGACATTCTATAATGGGTTGACTCATGAAGTCCGAATCTCTATTGATGCTGCGGCCGGTGGTGCTCTCATGGGTAAGACGGCCGATCAAGCCAAGGCTTTGCTTGAGGAGATGGTTGCTAACAGTTACCATTGGTCTAGTGATCGGTCTACTTCAAAGAAAGGTGGCAAGTATGATGTTGATGCACTAACCTCACTCTCTAGTAAGGTTGACGCTCTATCTCATCTCAACCGATCGGAATATATCGGTTGGTCCTAGTGCCGAGATGAATGCTTTCCAAGGGAATAATGCAAGTTCTACTTATGGGGACATGGATTTTGTAGAGCAAGAGCAAGCCAATGCGTGTATGGTAATGCTCGACCTCGAAACGACCCCCTACTCAAACACATACAATCCGGGTTGGAGGAATCATGAGAACTTTTCTTGGAGCAACAATCTACCTCAAGCACCACGCAATTCCAATCCTCCTGGGTTCCAGCACAAACAACAAGGTCAAGCTTCTCAGCAACCTCCTCAAAATCATATACTGATTCCTTGCTCGAGAGACTCCTTGCTACCTCCGAGGAAACTAACAAGAAGTTTGATAGAATGGATGCTCATAACAAGATAGTTGACACTCAAATTGCGCAACTAGCTCAACAAATGTCCCATGTGACTCAACAGGTGACTCAATTTCAAAAGGGACCACCCCAATTTCCGGGGCAGCCGGAACCAAATCCAAAGGGTCACCAAAATGTGAGTGCAATTACTTTGAGGTGTGGAAAAACTTTAGAGGAGCCAAGCAAGCTAACTGTGACACCATCAAAGGTTGTGGGAGACACTTCCGAGAGTGTTGGTGATGTAGTTGATAAGGAGGATCCCATTGAAGAGGTTGATGAAGCACCACCAAAGCCTTCTAGGGTCTACGTTGAGCCGGCTCCTTTGCCTCATCGGTTGGCAAAGGCTCGAATTGAGAAGAAATACGGGAAATTTCTTGAGTTATTGAAAGGTATGCACCTTAACATCCCGTTCCTTGAAGCTATGTCTGAGATTCCTACATATGCTAAGTTCTTGAAGCAACTCTTGTCCGGTAAGAATAAAATTTGTGAAGCTTCTACGGTGGAACTCTCTCAAGAGTGTAGTGCTATTCTTCTTAACAAGCTTCCTCCAAAGTTGAGTGATCCTGAAAGTTTCTCCATTCCATGCTCTATTGGGGACGTGACTATTCAAAGGGTACTTTGTGATCTTGGAGCTAGTGTGAGCCTCATGCCTAATACTATCTTCAAGAAGCTTAACTTCGGTGACCTTAGCCCTACCTGCGTCTCTCTACAACTAGCGGATAGGTCTATCAGATACCCTTTGGGTGTTTTGGAGGATGTACCCCTCCAAGTGGGCAAATTGACTATTCCATGTGACTTCTTTGTCATGGAGATGCCAGAAGATGTACATACGCCAATTATCTTGGGTAGACCGTGCCTTGCCACTGCGGGAGCTTTGATTGATGTGAAAAGTGGCAAATTGTCTCTCAATGTGGGTGAAGACAAGGTGGAATTTGAGCTGCACAAAGCGTTGAATGCTCCTTCTTTGGGAGACACTTGTTACCGGGTTGATGTTGTTGAGAGATGGGAAGAAGATTCACCTATGGAGAGTATGGATGACGATGCTCTTCAACGATGCTTAAACAACAACAGGGCTTGTGATGAAAATACTATGGCATATGAGAAGATGTTAGATGATGCACCGGTTTGTGCGCCCGACAGTCCCTCAATCGAGGTCCTACATGTTGAAGCCACAACTAAGGAGTGTTCTAAGCCTCCTGAGGTAGAGTTGACACCCCTCCCTTCTCAGTTAAAATATGCTTTTGTGGGTGAGAAATCAACCTATCCCATTATTGTCAATAGTGCACTTAATAATTCTCAACTTGAACGGTTGCTATGTCTTGTTCGCAAGTACATAAGTGTTATTGGGTATACTATTGATGATCTTAAAGGGATAAGTCCATCTTTCTGTACTCATAGAATTTTGTTAGAACAAGAAAATGTTTCATCTATTGAGTCACAGCGCCGCCTTAATCCTAATATGAAAGAAGTTGTGAAGAAAGAAGTTTTGAAGCTTCTTGCGGCCGGCATTATCTACCCTATCACCGATAGTAAGTGGGTAAGCCCGGTTCAAGTTGTTCCCAAAAAGGGCGGCATGACGGTTGTGAAGAATGAAAAAGGTGAACTCATCTCTACTCGCACCGTCACCGGGATGGAGAATGTGCATCGACTACCGTAAGTTGAACAAGGCCACACGTAAGGATCACTACCCTCTTCCCTTCATTGATCAAATGTTGGAGCGTCTTGCTAAACATTCCTTCTTTTGTTACTTGGATGGATTTTCTGGTTTTTTTCAAATCCCCGTCCATCCAAGTGACCAAGAGAAGACGACTTTTACATGTCCCTATGGCACCTTTGCTTATCGAAGGATGCCGTTTGGACTATGTAACGCTCCAGCAACCTTTCAACGATGCATGATAGCTATCTTTTCTGAGCTTATAGAACACTCTATGGAGGTTTTCATGGATGACTTCTCTGTTTATGGTCCTTCTTTTGATGCATGTTTGGTAAACCTTGAAAAAGTGTTGCGTAGGTGTCAAGAAGTCCATTTAGTGCTAAATTGGGAGAAGTGCCATTTCATGGTACAAGAGGGAGTAGTTTTGGGTCATGTTGTATCTGATAAGGGTATCGAAGTGGATAGAGCAAAAGTCGAAGTCATAGAGAAGCTTCCACCCCCGATCAATGTAAAAGGGGTGAGGAGTTTCCTTGGTCATGCGGGGTTCTACCGCCGTTTTATCAAGGATTTCTCTAAGATCTCTAGGCCTTTGACCGAGCTCCTAGCCAAAGATACCCCATTTGTGTTTACTAATGCTTGTCTTGAAGCTTTCCACAGGTTGAAGAGTGCATTGATTTCAGCACCTATTATTCAACCTCCAGATTGGACTCTTCCATTCTAATTGATGTGCGATGCCAGTGATCATGCCGTGGGTGCTGTGTTGGGGCAAAAGCGTGATGGCAAGATGCATGCCATTTACTATGCTAGCAAAACCTTAGATGGTGCTCAGGTGAACTACACCACGACTGAAAAGGAGTTGCTAGCCGTTGTGTTTGCAGTGGAGAAGTTCCGGTCTTATTTGGTGGGATCGAAGGTGATCGTGCATACGGATCATGCGGCTCTCAAGTTTCTATTGAGCAAGAAGGATGCCAAACCCCGTTTGATTCGTTGGATATTGCTTCTCCAAGAATTTGACATGGAGATCAAGGATAAGAAAGGGACTGATAATGTTATGGCTGACCATCTTTCCCGTCTCACATTGGACGCCCGAGCAGATGATCTTCCAATCGACGACTCCTTCCCTGATGATCAGTTGTTTGGTATTTTCTCTACTACAATTGGTCAATCTCCTTGGTTTGCTGACATAGTGAACTTTCTTGCTAGTGGAGTACTCCCTCCCGATTATTCATCATATCAACGCAAGAAGTTCTTTCATGATGTCAAATATTATTTCTGGGATGATCCTTGTCTTTTTAAATCTTGTGCGGATGGGGTCATCTGCCGTTGTGTACCGGAGGAGGAGGTGACCTTTATCCTGTCTCATTGCCATGATATGCCTTGTGGAGGCCATGCTAGTACTTATAAAACCGCTGCAAAGGTGTTGCAATGCGGGTTCTGTTGGCCTTCTCTGTTCAAGGATGCCTTGTCAAGGCATGTGATAGATGTCAGCGCACGGGGAATATTTCGCGCCGAAATGAAATGCCTCTCAATTTCATTCTCGAGGTTGAGATATTCGATGTATGGGGTATTGACTTCATGGGACCATTCCCATCTTCTTATTCGAATAAGTTTATCTTGGTAGCCGTTGACTATGTATCTAAGTGGGTAGAGGCCTTGGCTTCTCCAACGAACGATGCCCGTGTGGTTTCCAAGTTCTTCAAGAAGGTAATTTTTCCCCGCTTTGGTGTCCCCCGCGTTGTGATTAGTGATGGAGGAAGTCACTTTATTGAACGTAAGTTCGAAGCTCTTCTTAAGAAATACGGTGTGCAACATCGTGTCGGACTTTCCTACCATCCACAAACAAGTGGACAAGTTGAAATTTCAAATAGGGAGATCAAATCTATACTTGAGAAGACCGTGGCTAGATAGCGCAAAGATTGGTCTCTTAAGTTAGATGATGCGCTATGGGCGTATAGGACGGCCTTCAAGACTCCTATTGGTACCACGCCTTATCGTTTAGTATATGGAAAAGCATGTCACCTGCCCGTCGAGCTAGAACACAGAGCATTTTGGGCTATCAAGTGCCTTAATTATGACTTTGACCGAGCGGGTGAACGCCGAGCTTTGCAATTGAATGAGCCTGATGCTTATGAGAGCTCGCGCATTTACAAGGAGCGCACTAAGAAGTGGCATGACAAGCGGCTCATGAGGAGAGAGTTCCACATTGGAGACTCCGTCCTCTTATTCAACTCCCGATTGAAGCTTTTTCCAGGCAAGCTGCGTTTTAGGTGGTCTGGACCATTCCGGGTCACCAAGGTTTTTCCCTATGGTTCGGTGGAAGTCACTAGTGAAGCGAGTGGCTCGTTCAAGGTGAATGGAAGTCGCCTCAAGCACTATGTCACCGGTGACCCTATTGAAGGCAAGCAAGTTTATTGCCTATCTCTTCCACCAACTGCCCCATGATTTTAAGGAGTCGAGCTCATTGACTTTAAACGAGCGCTTTTCGGGACGCAACCCGAGTTCTACACCTACTTCCTTTTTCATTTTTGTCCCTTTTCCTTTTTGTGTGATTTTGTTTACATTAATGTCTTTGTGTTTGTTTTTGGTGTGCTTATAGGTTGACAAAAAAAAAAAAAAAAAAAAAAAAGCCAAGAACAAGAAAAACGTGGAAAAAGAAGCTGCAGCACACCTTCAAAGGCACGAGTCGCGGCGCATTGCCTCAGCTCGCGGCAAAATGCCGAGAGCTTACCACGACTCGCGGCCAAAACCGCGACTCGCGGTCTTTACCGCGACTCGCGGTTTTCAAGGTAAGTTGAAGCGGGTTAAAAACCCGCGTCTCTCTCTCTCTTCCCTCACTCTTTTCTCTCGACTTTGCCTTTCTCCCTCAACAAAATTTTCGTCCCTCTCTCTTCTCTCACTCCCCTCCCTCCACCATATCAACCACCACCACCACATATCTTCACCACCCTCCTCCTCTTTTCAACCCCTTCTACTACAAAAATCCACCCCAACCTTCTCCTAACCCCTATTTCAACCCACATTACACAAAATCCATCCACTATCATAAACCCTAGAAATTGGGGGTTTTTGCATTGAGGCTTGTTTGGTGCAATTGGATAGTGCAATCAACCACGTTGGGCACTAGCTTGGTAAATTTGGCATTGGAGTGCATCCCTTGATCTCCTAGAGGTATAAATTTCACATTCCTACCTTCCTTTGATATAGCTTGAATTCCTTGTTCTAGCTTCATATCTAGGATTGTTGAAATTATGTTGGTTGGATATATATGATTGTGGTTGATTGTTTTCGGTGATTGTTGGTGCTTGTTGGTTGGATAATTGGATTGTGGTTGGTATTTTTGTACCTTGTTGTGGATTGGTTGTTGTTGGAGTGTGGATTGGAGTACTTGTGTTTGTTTTTGTTGAACTGGGAGCCCTTACACTTGTGAACCATGCCACCCCGACCCAAACGAACCAAAACAGGAGAAGCTAGCACCTCTCAATCAACTTCTAGGGTAGACACCTTGGGACTTCGTAACCTTACAGCTGAGCACCGTGGGCGTTGGGCGCGTCTCACGCTGCCCAACCGTCACATCAAGGTTACTAAGTTCGTTGATTACTCCGCATTAGAGACATTGGGGTTAGCTGAGCCAGTCACCCAACTACTTCAAAAAATTGGGCTTGAGGGTTTTGTGAACAAATGGGCACCAACCTATGAGCGTTTTACCCTAGAATTCCTTTCTACTCTAAAAAAAAACCGAGGGTGAGCGTCCTGGCATTGAATTCCACCTTAATGACAAACCCTATAGCCTAACCATGCCACAATTGAAAGCTATTTTTGGTTGGCGGAACTTGAATGTCGTGAACTTCCACCGCACCAATGAGTACAATGAGGATACCTTTTGGCATGCACTCACTCAGTTGCGCAAGATTCCTAATGACAAGAGTTCCTTTTTGCGCCACCTCCATCTTCGTTGTGTGCACCGGTTACTTTCCATGGCCGTATTTGGGCAAGGGGAACCCACTAACATCCCTAGCCTAGAGTTGAAGGTTTTATGGTCTATGACACCAGCAGGCCGGGGTACGCCTGATCTAGCTGCAATTTGGGTAGCTCGATGTCTTGAGCTTTCTAAGCTGCAGAAAGGCAAGATCAGTGTGGGTGGCATGATCTCCTTGATTGCTGAGCACCTTGGTGTGCAACCGAATGATAATGTTCGAGTATTGACCGATGATTCTTACATGTATGATCTGTCAAAGATGGTTAGTGCAAAGATGATCTCATTTGCAGGGGTGAAGGGCCGTTTTGTGTGGCTTTATAGAGGTAGGCATGTCACTTTCATGACCCTACCTCAACCTGCTCGGGTGGCTATTCCTCCCAATGCCACAGCAGAGCACTTTTTCCTTGCCCCTGACGCCGCTTTTGCAGTGGTAGTGCGTGTTGAGTATCAGCGGTTGCGATGTTCGCAAACCCGAGGTCGGGGAGGTCACTTGGTGGATGTTATGGATGATGAGGATGATGGAGATGGTGAATAAGATGAGTTTGATGAGGATGAGGATGAGGAGGAGCCTAATCCTCGAGATGGAGGTATTGGTGGCCATGATGGCCAAGTTGGGTCCTCTCACACACATATCCCTCCTCCTTTTGCATCATATAAGGAGCGGATGACTGCGTTTTCTTTGAGACAGGATGAGTTCTCATCTCGCCTAGATGGGACTGAGGACCAGCTTGACGCTATCTATTGCATGATGACTTCACTTAACACTTTTCATCTCCATACCTACCCCGATACATATACAGACCCCTAGGTCGAGCTTTCACGGCGCCGACAACAGCGTATGGAGGAGCGTGCCTCCAGGAGATCACGTCGTGACCCTGGCGGGACTTCTGGCTCCTAGTTGGTGAGTGCTTTCCCCTTTCTTTCTTTCATTTTTGTCCTTTTTCTGCATTGAGGACAATGCTTTGTGTAAGCATGGGGGAGGGGATGTCTCATCACTTGTATATATGCTTGTTCATATACTCTTCTTCTTAAAAAAAAAAAAATAAAAAAAAAAAATAAAATAATGACCCGCTAAGCTGAAAACCCGAAAGGGCGGCTTAGGTAAAATTGGGGGCCCGGCTAGGTTGAAAACCCGAAAGGGCAACCTAGGCAAAAAAGTGGCTAATTTGAGCGGGTGAGAAGGTGAGCAAAAAGAAAAAAAATTGAGTGGCTAGGATGAAAACCCGAAAGGGCTCCTAGGCAAAATGAGAGATAAAAGAAAAGAGAGAAAAGTTACTCATCTCATTTGCCGGCGTGGTTGACATAAGGATGGAGGAGTATAGGAGTGTTTGGGTAGGACTAGGCTTGATGATTGGTGTGTGAAATGTAAGTCTCACTTGAGGATGTTGGAGATTCGATTGTAGGGAGGATTGATGAGTTCAAGCATGGGGGTGTCAACTTGACCCTTTGTGATTGACTTGATATATTTTTGTGATTTGTGGCTTGATGGTGGGTATGCGTAGTAGTTGTGTGCGTGTTCTTTGAGATCTTTCAGAACATGATCACACATGACTTTATTTTTGGTTGAGCATGGGGGAAGTATGCTTAGGAGTAGCGGAGTTAGGTGTTGCTACTATGGAGTATGAGAGGGGCGCTAGAGTGAATGTTAGTTGATATTGGATGCGGTTTTGCTATTCGTTGTTTGATGCATGTTTTAGGCCTTGTGAGGTTATCTTGTTGTTCATTGCCTCTTGCTTACTCGAGGACGAGCAAGGTCTAAGCATGGGGGAGTTTGTTAAGTCCGCATTTTACTCGTATTTTGGCACATTTTGAGGGATACTATGCTGTAACTTGGATGGATTTGAGTAGATTTGTACCCAAGTGATAGGAATTAAGGAGAAATGTCAAATTATGAGAGAAGCATGCATTTGTGGCTCATTTAGAGGTTTAATGGCACCATGCTAGGTCCAAGATGGAAGTAATTGGGCTTCCTACGAGGTCCAATTGGGTTGGAAGCCGTACTTGAAGAGTCCAAGGAAGAAAACTAACATCGGTTCTACCACGAGTCGCGGCGTTGGCAGCAGCTCGCGGTGGAATGCCGAGAGCTTACCGCGACTCGCGATCAAGGGCGCGACTCGCGGCCTTGGGCGCGACTCGCGGTAGCCACCGCGGATCGCGGTATAGCGGGCAGCGCATTCCATTATGTTATTTTCTCGCTCTTATTTTTACAAAAAATCTCGAAAAAAAAAGATAGAGGGTAGAGGTTATTTCATTTCAGTTTTCTATGCACATTATTATTAGAGTTTTAGCCCTAGCTTTCATTTTGTATGCAAAAACTTGGAGTTTGAAGACGAATTTGATCAAGTACTTTGGGATTCTTCTACAATTCAAGCAATCATAATAAGTTTTACTCTTCTCTCTCGTAATCTATTTAATTATGTACTCAATTATGCTTATCGTTCTTATCGCCATGATTAGTGAGTAGTACTTCTATCTAGGATTAAGTTGAGCCCTATTATGGATTGATCATGTAGATTGTTGCTCCAATTCCCATGTTATTGAATTATATGCTTAGGGTTTGACAAGATTGTGTTTGTAGTCAATTTTGCATCTTACTTTAACCATACTTTTTATTATCAACGAAAGTTGGAATAGAAATTAGGATCATATGTTTGTTTGCTAAATTATCATTTCATTAATTAAGTTCATCAACGAAAGTTGGGTCTTAGTTCGGATAATCTTGTCATTGATTTAAATTCTCCCATGAAAATAGGTGAGAATTGGAATTGGGATTTAATTGACATTGGCTCTTAATGCTTCTAATTGTGTATGTAAGCCATGAAAATAGGAATCATACATGTTAGTTAGGCCTTTTGCTATCATGAAAGTGAGCTTTAGGTATTGTTGGATGATTTGGGATTTAGTTTCGGTTCGCAGCTGTGCTTTATTACTAAATCATAAGGGAATGTCATTCTTACCTAAGCTATAATTGAATAATTGGGAAGTGAGTTATGGTTTGATCAATTCATAGTAGTGGTGATACTTAATCTTAGTGTTTTAATTATCATATTCATATAGTTTGTCATATTCTGTCGTTTGTTTAGCCTTTAGTTCATAGACTCTTCCTCATTTCTGGATTGTGTAACTATTTCATAATCTAAAATCAAGTAGTGGTTAATCTTATACCTCCCTGAGTTCGACCCGTATGTGCTACGACATCGTACACTCGCGGCATCAAAATAAAACCATAACAATAGCTTGTGGGATTATAGGGCTCTAGCAGGGGCTAGTTGGACAGTGAAGCACCTTTGCAAAGTGAGAGATGAACTCATAGAGATTGGGATGCAGAACTGGAGCTATAATAGAAAATATTCAATTAGTGATGTTCATGCTCAGCTTATTGAAGAGCAACCTGTGGTTCTATAGGTTAAAGGAGTGTGGAATCGTATGTCAATGCCTAAACACAAGTTTATTACATGGCTTAGGGTACATGATAGACTAAAAACAAAAGAGAGGTTTTCCAATACAACATTAGTCCTGATGATATATGTTGTTTATGTGGGAATGATACCGAGTCTACTGCACATCTTTTCTTTGGGTGTGTCTTCAGTACACAGTTATTGAAGGAGGTTCTTAGGTGGATTGGGGTCACCTATCAACGCAGAAACTTGCCACAATGGCCCAGCTGGACTAGAATATCTTACCATGGATCAAAGGTAAGGAAGCAGGTGCTGTTAACAGTTCTCGCTGCAACTATTTACATGGTCTGGAAAAATAGGAATGAAGCTTTTTGGCTTTCAAAAGTAAATTGAATTACTTGTATAGCTATAGAGCTCAAGTATATAGTTGCACACAGAATAAATCTTTGTAATTCAGGAAAATGGAGTAGGAAAGATTGTGACTGGATTAGTAGTTTATAAGCTGCTATTTGGCCTTGTATGGCCTGTTAGTTTCAGCTCCTATTTTGGAATCTAGGTTGTATTGATTGTTTGTGTGAGCTAATACATTTTACTTACTTACCAAAAAAAAAAGTTTGGGTGAGATAATTCTAAGTTGTACATACTTCCTCTGTTTTTTTATAGATGCTACAATTTCCTTAAACGGAAATGTCATAATAGATGCTACATACCATAAATGGATCACTTTTCACCATAAAGATTTTAAAATACTATTAAAAAGTTGGTGGTCCCCCACTTTCTCCTTTAAATTACCCATATATTTTCCTTAACAAATGTTTTTTTTATTCAAAAAGTGATGGTCCCCCACTTTCTCTCTCTACCTTTCTTAAAAACTCCTCCCTTTTTCTATGTAGCATCTATAAAAAAACGGAGGAAGTATAACTTAGTTGATTATTGTTGATGCTATGATAACTATAAACATAGAACGTGCAACTTGCTACATTTTGGTGTTCTGTTATTATAAGGAAAACTCTAATTAGCAAAGACCAAATTTACTCATAAATGGAGATTAGGATCATGATAATTATACAATGTATGGGATGTTGAAAGAATATGGTGAGGTAGTGTCATAATTGATAAATGAAGATTGCACTGCAAGGACTCCATGTATATATGAGTGTTGAGCATCACTTCTCGATTGTTGTAGTGAAAAGACTTGGCTGTTACTTAGGGTTCGTATGGTGTTTCCTTTATGTCAAACTATATCCAATAGTTCTCAACCACTACCCCTTATAATTGGCACAATTAGATACCTTACCTGCCATCACTAAACATATTAGAGGGCAATCTTTTCTATTCTGTTCGAGCTTTTACAAGGATATTGTATTATTTACTTGAAGCTATTTGGTTTATGATTTGTTTCTTCCTTGTTGTTATCTAATAATTAGTTTTATTGTCATCACTGCAGCTTTCGAAAGGAGACAATTCAGGCCCGCATACCTCACTATGAAGTTGGAGAGACATTTCCACCCTGTAAATTGGATAACTGACATTTGTATTATGGTCATGCTTTTGAGAGTGCATCTAGCTCAATGGATATAGGTGCAGCTTCCGTTGAGAATATAATATGTTTAATCTTGTCAAGGCTAGCTTTTGGCTGAAGCATCTTCAAGGCCACCTGATGTAAAGAGCACCACTTGCAGGAGGATTTGGGATGATCTACGCTAAGATTTGTAGTATGATGCATATATTTTGGAGGATTAAGATATGTAGCATTAATATTGTATTAATATGTATACACCGTGTCAAAAGCGTCCTTGACAATAGCTAAGAAAGTTGGCTAAATTGGAAAAAATATCACTTATTAATATAAGTTTTGAAAGTTCTGGTCCTTGACAATAGCTTATACTGTATCAAATTATATTGAGTTAATCTAAAAAAATCTATGATTAAGATAATTAGGCAACCGGTTCACTAATCAAATTTTGCTACCTTGGGGGACGGCGGCATTGCGCGCCGGCTAACAACTAGTAAACTAAAGTAAGAGAAAAGATATTCAATCTATCACAAATCACGTTAATAATTCTAAATAGTAAACGGATTGAAGTATTGGGTTAAATAAGCGAACCCATTTATAAAAGGTGTCATGACAAGTTATAACTCATACAATGCAAACAAGTTTCTAATCAAGTTGTTGTGTCGTAGTTGCTTTAATCCTAGCTTACTTTATTTAATCGTATATTAGCCTAAAAATCCACTAATACTTTATTTGGATAACAATTATAGAGGGAAAAATAAGAGAAGGAAGGAGAAAGAAGGGAAAGGAAAGGAAATGAAATGGAGCACTACAAAATAATGTGCTATTAAAGACGGAGTTTGAGATGGATTTTAATTACGTCTCAAATTTGTGACGAATTTTAGGTAAATCGTCTCAAAACAAGAAATGGAATTGTATTTTTTGTCTCTAATTTGAGACGAATTGTTTTTTCCCGTTACTAATCTGAGACGGTTTTTTTTTCGTTACTAATTTAATACGAATTTTTTTATTCCACTACTAATTTGAGACGAATACATGTTGAATCGTATCAAAATCTATTAACATAATAAAACATCAAAATATGACAAAAAAGATGCATTAAAAGTTAAAACCCTTTTTTTTACCAATATTAATTTTGTCTTAAAATCTTTTAATTAGATTCTATGTACTTCTTACCTTTTTATTTCCCTTATTTTTACTAATGTTAAATTTTACTAATCTCAAAAATCGTCAGCTCTAACACACCTCATTACTTCTAGAATTTTCGAAAATTCTTACAAAATCGTCACCATTAATCTCCCTTGTTGAAGCTCAAATTTACTCTAACATTTTTGTTGTTATTCGCTGATATGAAATCGTCGCCAATTCAACGCAAATTGGAATTTTTCACAATCAAACCAAAGCAAAATCAACACTCAAAGATGCATTGAAATGCCCTTGTGCTAAGTGTCACAATGTTCCATTTTTGGATGTTGAAGACACCACTATACATTTGTATAGTAAGGGATTTCGACCTAATTATTATCAATGGATTTATCATGGGGAAGGACGTGAGGAATCGAAAAATCCAAGAGTTTGTCCAACTTCATCCGTAGCTAATTCCAATCCCATTAGGAATATGGTAATTGATACTTTTGAACCGATTTTTTCGGATGATGTTGAAGAAGGATTGGACAATGTTGAGGAAGATCCTCATCCTAAAGCAAAAGCATTCTTTGACATGTTGAAGGATGTCGAGAAACCCTTGTATGAGGGGGTGTAACATGTCTCTCTTATCTATAGCGGCTCGCATAAGGAATACCAAATGCGAGTACAACATTCCACATAAGGCCATTGATAACTTCACTTCTTTAAAGACATACTACCTGATGGAAATGTCATGACTGACACAAGTCAACGGACCCGGAAGTTGCTTGTGGTTTGGAACTTCCACACCAGAAAATTGATGCGTGTCCAAATGGTTGTATGTTGTTTTGGAAGGAGCATATATATGTTAATCAATGTCTTATTTGCAAAGTACAACGCTACAAGAAGACTCTAGCGAGTGGAAAATGTGTGGCTCACAAGGAATTAATCTATTTTCCAATAACCCCGAGATTGCAAAGACAATACAACTAAGCCAACTGCCAAGAATATGAGATGGCATGCAAAATATCCTCGACATAGAGGTTACATGTCACATCCATCTGTTGGAGAAGCATGGAAGCATTTGGATAGATCATATCCATCTTTTGCAGCTGAGCCACGCAGTGTTACTCTAGGTCTTTCTATCGATGGGTTCTCACGATTATCTAAATCAAGGAAACAATACTCTTGTTGGCCGGTTATATTGACTCCATATAATCTACCTCCTGGGTTGTGCATGAAAAAGTCGTTTATGTTCTTGAGTTTGTTTGTCAGTTCCTGGACCAAAGAATCCTAAGGGGTACCTAGATGTGTATTTGCATCCCTTGATTGAGGAGTTAAAACAATTATAGGAGATTGGAGCCTCTACATACGATGTTCTAAAGAAGCAAAATTTTCAAATGAAGGTCGTCCTATTATGTACAATTGATTGTCCAGCGTATGGCATGCTTTCTGGTTCGACCACGTTTGAGAAGTTATCTTATCCTTATTGCATGGAAAATACAAAGTCATTCACTCTTAAACATTGGAATAAGCAAACTTGGTTTGATTGCCATCGTCAACTTTTACCCCATGGTCATGTTTTTCGTCAAAATAAAAATGGATTCTACAAAGACAGAGTTGAATGTGCAACACCTCCACCAAGGTTGCCTGGAGTTGAGTTGTGGGAGCGAGTTTCAAAGTTCCCAATATGTTTGGATCATGTTCAGATGGCACAACCACCACCAGGTTATGGAGTTTAGCATATTTGGACAAAACAAAGCATTTTTTTGGCAGCTTCTTATTGGTCCAAGTTGCTAGTACGACACAATTTAGATGTATGTCATGCACATTGACAATATACGATAATGAATGTTAAGGGAAAGACTAAAGATGACCTCAAAGCAAGGAGAAATATGCATCTCTATTGTAAGTGATGAAAATTAGAAGTTCAAGATGTTGATGTTGGTGGAACTAGAAAGACTAAGATGCCAATAGCTTCATATGTGTTGTCCAAGGAAAAAAGAAAGGCCTTCTGTGAATGGGTGAAGAAATTGAAGTTCTCTGATGGATATGCATCTGATCTTGGTAGGTGTGTAGACAATAAAGAATGCAAGTTATTTGGCATGAAGAGCCATGATTGCGATGTTTTTATGCAACGGTTACTACCAATCACGTTTAGGGAGTTGTTACCCTTAAATGTATGGAAGGTGGTCACAAAATTAGCCAGTTCTTCAAGGATGAGCGTCCATTGAGATGTGTCAACAAGTTCAAGCATTATTATAGTAACGGTTTTCATTTTCACTCTTTTGATTATGGTAAATATCAGTTGACAATGAACTATGGAGTTCCAATGAAGAGTGTCGAAGGACATCATTACTATGGTATTCTCCGGGAGATAATAGAGTTGATTTATATTGGGGATGGAAAAGATTATCCAACGGTGTTATTTAAGTGTGACTGGTTTGACTCGTATCAAGGTATAAGGATCCAAAAGCCTTATTAACTTGTTGATCTGAAGATGAGTGGAGTGTCAACATTTCATTTTAAGCTCATCAGTTGTATGCATCAGGCGTATTGCATTGATTTTCTATTGCTAGCTCTATGATGAATACCATGTGTTTGATGTTCTTGACTATTGTTTTCTCTGTGTCTTCATTCTAATGTCTCAGATTTGTTCTAGTTCTTGGGAGCAGCCTTAGCACTACTTCAATTGTTCGAACCAATGCAAAATAAGACGCTAGGAACATTCACGTGTGAGATACCAAGAAGTTGGTAAAAAAAATGATGGTCCAATGACATAAAAAAAAATAATATATATATATATATATATATATATATATATATATATAACTTTTACGCTAAGGTAAAATTCAAAAACTTTTTAAGCGTTGAAGGAAATCAACAAAGTAATCGGAAAATTGTTAACTTCAAATGTTGATCAGTTGGAACGTCTAGATTCCCCTTGCAAAAAGAAAGTTTTGTTCATTTAAATTTGATCTCGGAACGCAAAATTGTATATAGTTTTGTGGTCTATCACCCCTAGATGCTCAATGAAGGTGGATCTAAGGAAAGCATATACTGTCTTATGATGTGTATCGGATGGCATACGTGAAGTATCAACATCTCTTTTTATGTTATGCTCTTTGGTATGTATCAATATTGTATTATAGTTGAATTGATAGCAATTCTAGAAACTTGTATACTACCAAGTACCAACTCATTAAGATCAGATAAGTTCCAACAAGTTGTTTTTTCTTTTTGAATGAATAAGTTCCAACACGTTTAAATAAGCTGTAAATAAGCTTTAATAAGTTCTAGTCTGTTGACGTGAATTCACATAAATTCAAAATAGATAAAGTCCAACAAGTTTAACAAAAATTGAATGAAGAGAGCACACCCTAGCTCGAGCAAATTATTCATTGTTAGCTTGCATATCAACATCCAACAAAGTTACAATGGTATTAGGAAAATTTTCGAACAATATACACCTATCTAGCTCTCATGATTAAAAATAGATGGGCTACTTTATCCCCCCCTCCCTCCGCCCAATATACCAAATGTAAAAATGTCGCCTACAATCAAATGGAAGAAACTAAGACCACCATCATTGGAAAAAATAACAGTAAGGAGCTTATTACCTCTATGACCATACGCGGAACTCTGAACCCGACCGTACACTTCATCCCGATGAAAACAGCTCTCACTTTAGCACACTTAAGATTCCCACGTTTCGCTCACTTGAACACATAAGCAAACACTCGCCATTGATGAGCTCGAATAACAAAACCAAATTCATATTTACTTTGACAAGACCATTACCAGGTCTGCTCCATCATTAGGCAACTGACCTCTTCCCGACAGTAGATCATAACCAGGTCTTCCTGACAATAGAATATTTTTCTTCTTGCCACAGCACTACATACTACCAATTCATCTACACAACGCTCCCCTTTCAAATCCAGAAAATATTGTGCCTTTGGACTCCTGAAGAACACAGAAAAAAAAGGTAATATAACAAAGATGCATTCTAATCCTTTGAACGTGTTACGCAAGCTTGTAGAATTCCTTTTTTCTTAACGGGAGCTTGTGGAGTTGCTTAAAAAGTGTGTATAAATATTGAAATCTACTAACTTGCTAAAGCAGTACAATTTGTAAACTGACTCACATAATCACATAGATGCAGGTGGAGGAAGTAGATTAGGATTGTGCAGAACCATTTAGCAGAATCACTGTTTGTCTTCAGCTGTTTCTTAGCTTCTTCACAGAAGCAACAAAGACTAGCACTATCTAAAGCTTCCTTGTACCCTTGCATGCTGTGTGAACCTTGAAAAGAGAACCTGTAAACTTCTTTTCTTTCGACATTCTACGAGTAGAGCTACTAATACTGCAGTCTGCAATTATTCAGAATGATATTTGGCAAAGTTGTATGCATACTTGATCCTGTGATACTCAGATTTGGGTTAGTATTCAAACATTGGTAGGAGTTCAAGTATTAAACTCGGCTGTACACAAATAAATTCCATGTTTTTGGTCCAAACTTGAAGGATCATTTAAACCACATTGGAGTTTTCAGGACCTTAAATGGGTAGCCAAGGTAAACGAAGAGCACTCCAAGTAACACAGACTTGTCACTGAGCAATGCTTGTTTTCTGGAGTATGTGGTTTCCCCTTTACTTTAGATCACCGGCATGAAAATGTTTTAGTCCGTTATCCGTTCCTGTCCAACTGAAGCCCGTATCTTTTGATATTCCTCTCCATTTCATCAGTTCCCTAACTTCATTTACGGAGTCCCACTTTCCAGCAGCCGCCAGAGCATCTGAAAGGGCAATGTATGAGCCAGGCCGCCCATCAGCACACAATTTAAAAAGTTCATCTGCTGCTGTACTTGCCATCTTTACTTCACCATGCAATTTACATGAACCGAGGAAAGCAGCCCACACATCTGAATTAGGTTTTTCTGGCATTCTCATTACAAATTCCCATGCTTGCTCTAAATTTCCGGAACGCCCCAAAAGATCTACCATGCAAGCGTAGTGCTCCATCCGAGGCTTCAACGAATAGTCCCTTTCCATGCTTTGAAAGATTTCCCAACCTTTTTCTACTAATCCAGCATATCCACATGCTGAGATAGCACACAAGAACGTAACATAATTAGGTTTTATTTGATTCTCTGCTTGCAATTTACTGAACATTTGAATAACTTCATTGGGTTCCCCATTCTTTCCATACCCATCAATCATGGAAGTCCAAGAAAATACATTTTTTTCAGGCATGTAATCAAATATTCGACGAGCATCATCCGTTTTCCCACATTTCGAGTACATATCTATAAAAGCACTCCCAATCTTCACATCCGCAAAATACTTAGTCTTCATTAGGTGACTCTGTACTTGTTGACCGATTTCAACCGAAGTCAACAAAGAACATGCTCCAATAAGACTCACAAAGGTGGAAAATGTAGGTAAATAACTCAGTCTTTTCATCTCAATAAAGATTTCAAGCGATTTCTTCGCCGTATGAATAGATTTACTATAACCTTCAATCATAGCATTAAAAACCACCACATCTTTCTCAACCATCTCCCTAAACAGCAATTCAGCCTCCTCTATGTAAACGCTATTCAAATAACCAAAGATCAACGAAGTAGAACATATGGCATTCTTTACCGACATCCAATCAAACACACGCCGAGCATAACCAAGCCTTCTAGATTTAACATAAACATCAATCAAAGTCGCAAAAAGAACAACATCTTCTACACCATCATATCTTATAATCTGAGCATGTACCTGTCTTCCTATATCACACCTCAAAAACAAGGAAGCCGGTATCGATGCCCACGCTTTCAAGATCAACGAATGAGTAAAGCTATCAGGCTTTACATCGGATTTGCACATACGACGAACCAAGTCAAATGTTTCTACAACTTGCCCATGCTTCACATAAGCATTAATCACATAATTATAAGCAGTTAAAGATGGGTCAGGCATTTCGTCGAGCAACTTCCGTGCATACTTTATTAACCCGGATTTCAAATGAAGTATGATGAGTTTTATAGTAATGTTCTTATTAAATTCATAGCCAGTTTTCAGAATATGGGTATGAATTTTCAAACCATGTGAAGGGGAATCTGAATTAATATAGTGTTGAAGAGCGGTTGACAAAATAATTGAATTTGAATTCGAAGAATAGACAGATTCTTGTGCAGTAATTGAGCTGAAAAATTGGAATTTTGGCACATAAATTGACCTAATTTGGGTGAGTTTGCAATTTCTCATGTTACACCATAACACTGGCATAGTAACAATAAAGAAAACGAACAGAAATATTCAAGCAGAATGACAAATTAAACCATGCCTTGAATAATTTTTAAGCACACCTGTAATTATTGGAAGATCTGATTTTCCGAGCTCGTTGAAAAGTTTGATTTGCCCGGAATCTTCTCTTGATAATGCCAAATTGTCTTTGATAATTGAACTTTGTATATGGAAAGTAGGAAAGGATGAAATCATGAAAAGAGAGTGTGTGTTGCAATCGGTAAATAGTTAGAGAAAAATGGATAATCTAACTCGTACTCCCTCCGGGTTTTTTTACTTGCTACATTTTCCAGATGTAGATGTTTCTTTTTACTTGCTATATTTTTTTATTTGGGTATTTGACCCACTATAAAATATTACTATTATATTTGTTTTTCTCTTTTTCCACCCAAAAATACTATTTTTTCACCTTTCCCCATTATTTTACATTAAATGGCTCAAAAAGTACCCTCCCAAATGCTTGAAAGTGACATTGCCTTAATTGTTGTGCATTATCAAATGTAGCAAGTAAAAAAAATTGGAGGGAGTAGTTCTTTCGTTCCAAAATAATTGCAATTTTTTTTACTAGTTTTTTAATCAATACTACCTCCGTTCTTCAATAAGTGAAACATTTTCCTTATTTGGAATAATCACAATAAGTACAACCAAACTCAAAATGGTAAAAAACAAGTTCAATATTATTACAAATATGTCACCAAACACAAAAGGAGACCACAACTTTTTTGTTTCACCGCTTGAATTACCCTACTTTATTGTGGTCCCAACTTTCTCTCTCTACATTTCTTGGTATTCCCCCACTTTCTCTATATTTTCACTTATTGAGAAACGGAGGAAATACAACACTTTTATAAATCGAATAAAAATATATGTCACTCATACTCAACATTAGTCAACAACATTTCTCTCTCCTTATTCTATTTTAGCATAAATATTAACACAATACCCCACTTCCAACTCTTTCCTAAATCTCTGTGCCAAAGACAAGTACTGTATTAATTTTGAAGCGGATGAAGTATCATTTTATTTGTAATTTGGAATGAATCTAAAACTTGAAAGGAATTTGCACGTTCTCATATTTTGCATAAATACTCAGGTCTCATATAAGAGTGAGACGGTAGGATAAAAATGTGTTATAGCTATTTTAATTTTCAAGGGATCAAATTTTTGTCTGCAAAGAAACCGTTTTTAACTTAAATAATGAGGTAAGGTAGTCCTTTTGCAAACTACCTACTCCCTCTCCGTAACACATTATTTGCAACATTTGCCAAAAATGGGTGTAACATATTACTTGTAATAATTTAAAACTTTCCATATATGGCAAAATTTAGCATGTAAAATGTCCCACCTATGTGATTTCTCTCTCCTACTTTTTCATAATTAATCTCCTTAACCCATATGATTTCTCTCTCTTACTTTTTCTTTCCTCAACCCATGTGATTTCTCTCTCCTACTTTTTCATAATTAATCTCCTTTACCCATACTTACCAAATTTTGCCTAGGAAATCCCCCTAGTTCAATTGTTGCAAGTAATGTGTTACGGAGGGAGTATAAATTTTGTTAGGCCAATTAGCAAGTTTGGTACTCATCTGTCCTAATTTAGTTGTAACGAATGTTTGTTTGTTTGGCACTAGCGTTTGAGGTAGCGGTTAGCGGTTGGACAAAATTAAAACGCTATTTAAGAAAATTATGAGTGTTTGGTAAGGTAGTGGTTGAAGTAGCGGGTAACAGTTGAAATAGATTATGAGTAGCGGTTGTGGAACGTTACTACAAGTAACGTTTGAGATTTAGAGGTAGCGGTCTAACAAATAAACACTATATAATAGCATAAGGTAGAATTATTAACCAATGTTTTTTTTATTTCTTTTTCCTTTTACTGTTTATTTATTGTTTTATTTTATGGCAATTTAATGTTTATTTTAGTAATAGTAGAGATGTAATTTAAATATATATTTTAAAGATAAGATATTTTACAAGTATTTTAGTTAAAATTGGTAATATAAATTTTTCGAGGGTTAAATATTTTCTTAGATTTATACATTTCTTTGAGCACTTAAAAAGTCATATACTCCTTTTTGTGTAACTTCTTTGAAAAAATAAATCTTGAATTTAACTATTCAACGAACATATGAAATTATTGTAGTTCATTTCATATTAGAATAAATGTCATTTATTGTCTTTTATAATTTCAACAGCTACACTTGCCAAACACTTATAATTAAACAATTAATTTAATCGCTGATCGCTGACAGCTACTAGTAGACAGCTAGCCGCTACCCCCAACAGCTATAGCTACTGCAACCGCTAATCGCTACTAGAACCGCTAGTTTTGCCAAACATGCCCGAAAAATTACCGCGATTGGAGTCTATTATAGTGAATTAAAGCCTTCTTCAAGGTCTCAACACATGAATTACCGCGATTGGAGTCTCTAGTAACTCTAACCATCCGAAAACTTATCATGTCTATTGGATCCATCAAGATAATTTATACATATCCTCTCAGATTAGCAAGTGAACGGTGATACATATCCTCAATGACAAGAAAATTGAATTCGCAATAAAAGACACATTTATTTACATAAAAAATACAGTATAAAAACACTATTATTTCCTATTTCCATTATTCAATGCCACCATAGATTAGCTACCACAATCAAGTAGAGCTGTTGAAAATTGAAAGCTTGCAATATATTATACATAGGCATATACTGCTACTGATTACTGAGGATTGGGAGGTCGGCTGTTGGCAGAGGCAACACGAGATCCCCATTCCAACAGCTCTTTGCTGGTATCGTCCTTGTGCACAATGACTTCTATAAAACAAAGTGAGTCCTTGCATTCACCCGTAGCGGTTGTTATAGCATCAACCAGTTGATCCTCTGTTCGGACCTGCATTTTACAAATTATTACAGCAACAGAATTAACACTTTTCAATTGAAAAATTCTTGATAATGTTGATTAGCCACTTTTTGCATGTAATATAACCAGGTGACATGATTTATACACATTCAGGTCACATTTCACTAGGGAATGAGCAGTGATAATATGCATCGCCAAAAAGGAGTAAAAGAGTTACATATAAATTTATACACAAGTTAATTATAGTATTTACCTTGGCTGTCCAACATTTTCCTTGACCGTTATGGATAGCCTTGATAAAGCCTGTGTAGTCCCAATTTTTAATCACATTGTAGGGGCCATCATGAATCTCCACTTCAATGGTATATCCACCATTGTTGATAAGGAATATTATGTTCTTCTGCCCACAACGAATCATCGTTGAAACATCTTGAGCGGTGACCTAACAGAAGAAATGACTGTCAGTTTCGCACTGTCTACGATACTTTACCAACCATAAAATGCAGATGTTAAGATGGCAGATTGTATCCAAGAAAAAGTAGGACGGCAGGCTGCTTCCGAGAAAAAATAAAAAGATGATGGGCTGAAGCCTAAAGGTGCAGCATGAGATTCGAAAAGAAGCTAAATTAATCAAATTGATTTGAAGAAAATAGTTTCCAGAACATATAACACGAGATAAGAATGAATGGAGGAAGAGACGCTTTGAGGATGACAACGAAGATAATATCTAGGTCAATTCAGCCGAACCCATCTTTTGATATTAAAAGGTTTTGAATTGTTATTGTCCTTGTAGTATTAACCAAAGTAATCATATCAAATTAATAACTGACTTGGAAACTCCCATCGCCAATGAAAGCAACAACTCGCTTGTCCTTGGCACCTTGAGCATATCCCAATGTAGCACCTACAGACCAACCGATTGACCCATATTGCATCTGAAATTCAAACCTGTACATTGAGCACAAAGCCACAGGTTCAGAAGCTAAGTCATTAAACAATTGTGAAATGGATCCTTAGGAGGAAAGTTGAAAAAACGGTTCATAGAGTATAGACTACAAGGTATTTCTGAATAGTATTTAGCAGGCAGCAGCAGAAGTCGATAGTTCAATCAAGACAGGATGTTTTCCTTAAACAGATTTTTGACTTACCCACAGCCTTCTGGAAGACGGAGTTTTTGACAATTGAACCATGAGTCCCCAGTTTCTGCAATTACAGCAGAATTGCCTTTGATCATATCCTGTTTCATAACCTTTCAAATGTCAAAATATAATTCAATTATATTGACTGTCCAACGAAGTTTAGAAAAGTCATGTCAAAGACATCCAAGATAAAGTTGAATCATGCAAAGATAGAAATTTATGGCTTGCCTGGATATGCTTGAAGAGCACATTAACTCTGAGTGGTTCGTCCTTCCCACACTTCAAAGGCATGCCAGGAGGGACATAAATCCGGCGGTAATTGTCCATTGCTGTGGTGTTTTTCTTCAATTTCTTTGCCAATGCACTCAAGAACTCAGCCATGAAAACCCAGCCATATGAAGGACCATTAGCAATAGTCACACGATTAGGCTGCACTACAATGGCTTTCTCTTTCTTGATTAGCAACGAATACCCAACTGAACTATAATCGTTGAAAATGGGACCCACAAAAACGTAAGCATCAGCTGATTCGACCACCTCACCAACATAGTTTGTACTAACAGCACCCCAGTATGTGCCTATAAAGTGAGGATGGTGTTCAGGCACCAGCCCTTTACCTGACGGCATGACTGCTATTGGGTAACCACTCGCATTTGCAAGTTCTACAAACGCTTTTTGTGCCTTTGCCACCCTAAGTTTGGGTCCACCAATAATGACAGGTTTCACAGCCTTGTTTAGGAACTCCGCTGTGGCTTCCACGGCAGCATCCAAGCCTAACTGATTGCTCAAACTGCATTGTAAAACAGTCTTGTGAATCATATACACATAGATTCATATGTGTCTGTCAAATTCAAGATAATTACAAGAACAAACAAAAACAAAAGAGAAAATTACAAGAACAAACAAAAACAAAAGAGAATGCGTACTTTGGCGCAAGGAAGTAAGGAACAGGATCCCTAGCAAAAGTTGGATGCGAAGTTGCAGGAAGATTACAGCTTATACTAATGTAAGCTGGTTTGCTTTCCTTTAAAGCTGTTGAAATTGCAGTGTCTATCAGCTCATGTGCATCATCCAAGTTGTTCACCACAGCCTATTGTGTTAAACATCAACACTTTATACTCAAAAGTTTGATTATACATCAAACATAAGAAAGACACTACATTGCAGAATACCTATAACTCTGTGTTCCCTATTTTTTTGGTACAAATTTTCAGAAATGATCCATATTGCATTGCATTAAAACATTATACTAACTTATTAACACCAAGAGATGGAAAATAACCCAACATCAACTTAAGTCAATGGTGTAAGTTCACATTTATAGTTCTGTACAATCATCAAGTACCATGACATATAACAAAATCCAACACATTACAGATCACCAAGTTGAATTTCTCAATATACGCTATACAATATGTATAACTAAAGTACAATCTTACTTCCTTTTATTATTTTTAGGCCACATGCAAAGAATTTCCAATGGAAAGTACTTTCCAATGACCCTTATTCCTCAAATCATCCCAACTAAATAGTATCTTCTCAAAGGAGTATCGCATGACTTATACCATGTTAAAGGTTTTTGTTTATAACCAAAAGGGAAGAGAAAAGCAACCTCATAAAAGCAAGTTTTTTTTTTTAACATTTCTAACAAGTTATAAGTTATAAGTCATAACAGACTCCTTCGGGAAGATACTTAAATACCCATGTTGGATTCTCCACATCTAAAACATGGGTATAAATAGTTCAGCCCTTACGGGTCCTTTTATCTATTTAGACCTTGTTTTTTTCAAATTAATATTTCTTATCTGAACTTATTAAACCATATTAGTCCCCATAGCTGAACTTACTAGTGTGTCAAATCTTATTTTTGCCGAGCTCAACTTATGTAAACTTATTATACCTTATTAATCCTTATCTGAACTTATAAAGACTAAAAATAAGTTGAACAATACTAATAGAATGACTAATAAACACATCCTGTGTTTGTCGGTTAGATACGCGTACTCGAATCCAAGTAACATAGGTAAAATCAAACATAAAACAATGAAAAAGACACTTCCTTAAACTTAGGAAAAATAAAAAAAGCAGAGACAAAACAAATACCTGAAAGCAAGTGACGGTCTGAAAACACTGCAATTCCTGAGAAAAATCAGGCAACCCAATAGTATGATGCAAAATCCTACTAGTTCCATAATCATTAGAATTAGGTCCACCAACAATACAAATAACAGGAAGATTCTCACTGTAAGCACCAGCAATAGCATTAAGCACACTAAGCCCACCAACAGTGAAAGTCACAACACACGCACCCACACCTTTGGCTCGAGCGTACCCATCCGCAGCGTAACCGGCATTGAGCTCATTGCAGCACCCGACTAAATTGAGGTGTGGTTCAGCTATTAAATGGTCAAGTAATGTTAAGTTGAAATCTCCTGGAACTGAGAAAACATCGGTTATACCGATTTGAGCTAAGCGTCTACCCAGATGACGGCCTAGTGTTCCTGATCCGAAGAGTGAACTGGATTGGACAGGTTTTGCTGGAGCTCCGATATCCATTGGTGTAAACTTGATAACTTTATATTAGACCAGAGGAAATGAAATTAAATGAGATTTAGAGGGTTGAGAGTGGAGGAATTGATGAAGTAGATGGTGGGTAAATAAAGGGGTTTGAGAGGAGAGAGAAAACAGTGTGCTGAAAAATTGTTTTGGGGGAATTTTTATTTATTGCTTTAGGAAAAAAATTTAGGAGAAGGTGGGCGGAAAGAGAAAACCAGACTCTGTTTTAGGAAGAATGAGGGTGGAACTTGAGATGATTGGGAATTAACAAAGTTGGGTTTTGTTGAAATGTGTGGACCGCTTTGTCGTTTCTTCGCCTACTGCGGTTGATTAATAGAGTATTGTGTTTTGATTTTTCTGTCTATTTCTTGCGGCCTTGCGGGAGAATAGTCTATACTCTATAGTCTATAATCTAGAGCATCGTCATTTTGGTCATCTCTCCGGATTTTGGTTTGAGGTATTTCAGAAAGGGTAAGAGAATCAAGTTGATTATCTTACTTAATGTTTATTTGGTCAATTTTTAATGATTTCTTTTATCCTATCCTTACAGGCAGCCTTATTCCTAAAGTTCTCAATACCATTATGTCCCCTCCTCCAAAGGGTTTCACGTTTCATGTGGCAACTCTTTAGGTAGGAGCAACTTAACTTGTCATTTCGAGTGATTAATAACGAATCACTATCAAAATAATAGGTTAGTTAGCGATGAACATGAGTAAACTCTATTAATGCATAAACCATGAATAATCTCGATGCTCTGGAAAAACCCGAAATTTAATTCGACATCATGAACAACGTGATAAAATTTCCACAATACATTCCATACTATCTTGATGAAATCTATGATGCATAGCACACTTAACATTTTTGTGACGATTCGAGTTGGAGATGAAAAATTGGATAGATAACTTTCTAACGCTTGGTCAAAGTTCAATTCCGATGGAAAACGAGTGAGTTAACAGAGTTGACGCGTGCGTGGCCACATAGAAGACGCGATGTATTGAACAATATGTTCATTCGCAAGTTAGTCTCAAATTCGCATGCACGCGCTTTTTTTTTGCGTTTTGACTAGTGTGTAAGATTCTCTTTGTGCTCTCATGTGCACCATCTATTAATTGACTCCTACTACATCTACTTTTCAATAAAGAAATCTTTGATAAGCACACTACAACTTATTTATTTAAACTACGTTTTCCAACAAATGTTCAAATATTTATATGGAGGGAATATCAAGTAATTAGAAGATGAGAAATACCTAATATAGAACTGCTCTGCACATAAATTATATAGAACAGTGGCATTATGGGTAAACAAGGGAAAAGTTGGGTAGAACGGTGGCAAATTGGTATATAAGGGAAAATGATGATAATTGCAAGAACGACATTAATCCGTTAAAAAAGCTAGTTGTATAATCAACAAAAAAGTAGTACATTTGACAAACAAGGTAGTATAGTGAACCTAAAATGCACTATATTTTGTTTACTACCTTTTCTATTTAGTACTCACTCTGTCCCATAATATAGTATTTGATTCCATTTTTTCACGGGAATTAAGGTAAATAGAATCTAAGAGGAAAGTAAAAAAAAAAATTATTTATTTAAATAAATATTGTATGGAAAAAGGTGATTTTAGAATAGAGAATGGAGAATTAATTGGTGAAAGAGCGTTAAATGTAATCCTTGGGTTGAATAAACAAAGCAAAAAACTAATTTCAAGAAGCAAATAAATGATGATTACACGGTTTTTCTAGGCAAATCACAAAAAAATATGGAATTAAATATAGAACCAAGCACTATATTTTGGGACATCCAAAATAGAAATGAAGCACTATATTATGGGACAGAGGGAGTATAATATAGATGTCCTACTTTTTCTTACTATCGATATACTTTTTTTTGTTGAAAATACGACTTTTTTTAATCTTGAACTAATAGTGTTAATTGAGCCTAATTGCCTTTCTTTTCTTTCTTATATTGTTCTATTATTTTCTCCTTATTTACCATATGCCACTATCTTGTTCATATTAGAGGTTTTCAACATCGACCCGGCCCATAGCGAAATTGACGGGTTCTTGGGTAAGATATTTCGGCCCATGATTCAGGCGCGACTATTGACTGGCCATTAACAACCTTAACAGCTTGTTTGGTAGAAATGATTTGGAAGGAAAAGAAAGAAAGTGGAAGGAATTTGTTACTTTCCAATGTTTGGTTCATTAAAAATTATAAGTGAAAAGAAATGGAAGGAAAGACTCTGTACTAAAATTTCACTTTTCTTTCCTCCCAAAAGTGGGGGAATTTGGGAGGAAAGATAAAATTTATACCAAACATGGGAAGTTAAGGTTTTTTTCCTTTCTCTTCCATTCTTTTCCTTTCTTTTACTAAAAATAAACCAAACATACTGTAAATTTGGAAATTTAAGCTAAATTTTAACTGTGCTCCGAAAATAGGCTAAAATAAAAAGTTTTGGTACGAAAATTTTGACGTGACACTTTGACCTGAAAAAAGCTACTCCCTCCGTTTTTTTAGATATAACATATTGACTTTGGGCACTATTCATCCAATACACTTTGACCATTAATTGTTATTTATACATAAGGAAAAATATAATTATGTGGGATCTTGTTTGATTCATCACAGTATACGCTTTCCAAATATATATTTTTTATAATTTTTACTTTTATACAGTTATAGATATTATCGGTTAAAGTTGTGCCTCGACAAATGTGAAAAGTCCAATGTTACACATAAAAAGACGGAGGGATTATTATTTAGACAAATTCCAGATTCCAGTTCAGGCGTCCGACTCCGACCCCATGATCACCTCCTGATTGGGTCGCCCTGATGAGAAGACGGAGAAGGGAAATACGTTACGTTTTTATCTCTCTCTCTTCTCAAATCTACTCTTCTCTAATTTTTCTCGCTTCCTCAAGCTTTGTTCAATCTAATTAAATTCTTCGATCGATTCCGCGATTGTTTCTTATGCTTTGACGATTGATTCCTTTGTTCTCGATTTTCATCAACCTCTTTCTCTGGATTTCTGGCGATTTCTCTTGAATTTGCCAAAGATTAATTAAAAATCTTCTCAATTGAATCGGAAATTGAATTCATCGCTCATGTTTATCAGCCTTTTCTAGTGATTTCGGTTGATATTCCTGGAGATTCATTGAAGTGAAGCTACTATTCATTTCAAGGTCGCATCAATGGCGTAGTCGATCAAGCGCTCTTTCTCCGACAAAATATTTCTCCAAAAAATTATGGTAACCTCTATAATTATTAGAAATTTGTAGTTGATTCAATTTTCAAAGAGTTTATAATGTTTCATTCTAATTTGTATAATGTCATTGTGTTTAAAAGTTCCAGGCAATTTTTAGTGTATTTTTTTTCGAATTTTTAAGACGTGATTTGTTATTAATTCTGTGTTTTAGAAGTTAAATTCGTTAAATTCCTTTGATTTTACTCAATTTTCGTTTTTATATGTTCGATTGTATTCTGATATTAGCGATTTAATAGTTTCAACAGCATTTTTATTCTATCTTTGTTTGCCCGATTTTGGCATGATATGGTTTATTTTTATTGCAATTGTGTGTTTTGGTATGATTAGCAGATCATTATGCAAAAAAAGAGGTTACTGTGATAAATTTTTAGTTACTATATGTAAAATGGGTTGATTATAGTTATCAATTTATCATTAACGCCTTTTTAAACTCAAGTATGATAATATTTACAGTTACTACATTTAAAGTTTAAAGGTTAAAGTTTAAAGTTCGAAACTAGTACAAGTATGTTTCAGTTTTGACGGTACCTATTCAACCAAAAGGGTCACTATATTGATTAGATTCATGTGCTCTACTTCTAGTTTCTAGTGGGTAAAAAAGTTCAATCATGTTCAATTTTACTGTAATTTCCTGTTCAATTTTGCTATTCCGTGTTATCGATTTTCTTTTTTACTGATTTTAAGGTTTGTATGTGATTTATTTGCTTAAGATACTCGAATTTGCATTGTTTATTGTGTTTTGACATGATTTTAGTTCAGGTTTAAGAATTAGATTTTTGCATTTGTTTTTCGTTCAATTATGCGATCATAACTTCAAAATTTGAAATTTTCCATCAATTGTTTCTTCAGGATATGTCAAACTATGAATTTGGTTATTTGTGTTTCAATTATATTTTCTATAGGTTATGTAATAACTAATAAGTACTATATCTGTTATATGGGTCACTTTGTGAAGAAGAAGATCAGGAAGGATAGGGTTACTTTGATTCAAAAGGGCTGTTTATCTTGCTCAAGAAGTACTTTGTGAAGAAAGAGGTCACTAAATATGTAAACGGGCACTATGTGAAAATTTCTCTTCAATTTGGTTAATTGTTTTCGAGCATAAATAGGTTTGATTCAAATCTCAGTACTTTAATATTGATGTGTTTTCTCTTATGAACAGCTAGAACAAAATACTCTTAGCTTCTCCTCACCCAAGTTGGATACTTTCTCTCTCAAAAGAGATGATGAATTTGAGATAAGAACTTGCAGGCTTCAACATTTTCATATTTTCAGCAACCGAATTCATTACAGTAAGAATGCAGGTATCATGTGAATAATGTGCTGGAGTAAATGGTGCTTAAGGTCTCGTGGTTTTATCCTTATATATGTATATATGCGCTTCTGGTTGCTGTTTCCTCATGAATTGCAAAAAGATTGGACAATATATTGGATGATAATGGTGACCATAGTGAAGCCTATTTCAAAAGGGTCACTATATTTCCAAAATGGTCACTATAGCTTATTTTGCTATGTATGGTGGTTATTATTATGGACTAGGGTCAATATGAAAAAAGTGTTGTTGTGATACAAATTAAAGTCACTATATGTCAGAAAGAGTCACTGCATTATAAAGGATTTTGGAGAGTTTCTATTGCTATTGAGTACTGATTATGCGAATGTTTGATTTGTGCCTTGATTAATATGAGCAGTATCTATATGTCATAAAGAATCACTATTTGCTTGCTTCTCGTTGTTTTCCTTGTTTTGTTATATGGTGATGGTCAAAGAAATACTTTGAATTGAATTAGAAAACCATAACTGTTCTATAAGAAAGGTTCATTATATTGAGATGTTCCTTTTTAGCCAAAGGTAGAATAGGGCTAGTGGGCTACACTATCTTGAAAAGGATTTTTAGTTTTTTAAGGGCCACTACACATACAGAAGGGTCACTATATATGTAAAGGTGACCATGGTTTTTGGAAATTAGGAGTTGTGTGTTGAACTAGTAAAGGGTAATTGTATTTCTAATTGTAAAGCCTATTAGCTCAATTGGTAGAGCTATGTGCTTTTGCACAATTATGTAGGTTCGAATCCTACATAGGCTATGGAAGATCAGAGTATGCTAAGCCATTAGTAATAACTGAGTGCTCTGAGATTCAGAATCTGCTCAGTCTTTGGTAGTGCAACATTAGAGTAGTTAAACCGTAATCAATTATTATAGTTGCTAATAAACAGGGCAGAGGACTAGAGATCAGATATACCATAATGTTAACTACAATTACTGATCACTAAACATTTTACAAGATAGTATTAATATAGATTTCAGAATATTTTATAGTATAGCTGTAGAAGTACTTAGATGCTCTGCTCATACAAGATTTGATTAGAAAAGCAACTCTGAACATACTTAGGTTGAAAGTTCAGAGAAATATGGACATTCAGACAGCTTGAACACAATTGATATTCAGATAAAACCATCATGTTTAAACTCAACTTCTTTGTCTTCGAGCATGTTTAGAGTAAATTTACCCTCATAAAATCAGGGTAGCATGTTAAGATTGAACTCCTATCTAAGAAGGGACAATGATAAAGGAAAGATTAAGCAATGCGACACCAACAACATATCAAATGGTATGATTGGATGAGAAGACGATGGAATAAAAAAGTAATACAGGGTAGAGCTTGTGCTCAAATCCTGAAACTTATATATCTGATGTTATTTGTTTTTCTGAAAATTAAGACTATAGAGTATGCTGCCGGTATTCAAGGACTAATTATATAAAAATGATGAATACTCCTAAAAAGAATAATTACAATGAGTAACTATATTTTAAAAGGGATAATCAAATCACAAATGTTATCTCATTGACAGCACTGCTGTTCAAATGCACACAAACATCAACTTTAACATAGTAAGAAAGGGGCATTCTATTTGATATTAAGCTTGCCACTGAGTTTGATAAATCCAATCCAACCCAACCCAACCTATCAAGGCCATTCCTATTCATTATAATTCTAATACTTTCGAATTTCGATGATGATTTGATCTAATCTGATGGCATTCTTATTCATAGTAACTTTCTAGTTTTGATGTTAATCTGGTAAAATCTGATGGAAGTTATTCCAGTGGAACTGAAAAAAATCATAACCGTTGTTTCCTTTCTTTTGGCGATTAACTACCTTCACTTTCCTTTCCTTTGGCTTAAGTACATCGCGAGCTTTGTACAATAGCTCTTTATATTTCGATTCTACTCTTTTGGCAAGTACTATATAGCTACTAAGTCCTTGTTTGGTTGGCTTTTTGGAGACCTGGAAATGGATTCAGTAAACTGAATTCATTACTCCTTGATTGGTTTGGGTAGTGGGTTAACCATTACCCTTACTTGAGGGTAATCCACACCCCCAAAATACCCTCCAAATTAGAGGAGTAACAAAATCTTTTCCGTTCCCTTAAAAGTGATTCATTTCCATTGTTGGACCAAACACCCAATAAAGGTAACAGTTATTGTTACTATTCTTCCCCTCTACTTGATTCCATTCCCATTCCATTCCTATATTTGAACCAAACGCCCACTACTATAGAATTCACGATTTGCGTTTGATTATTTGCGTCGCACGAGAGAGAAACTGACGCAAATGATATATGTGCGTCGGATCCTACAGAACATCGGACGCAAATAGCCTAGCAAAATTATACAGGCCTGTTTTGCGTCGCACGTATACCTGCAAACGACGCACATGGGGACGCTATGTGCGTCGCATTAATATTCTATGTGACGCAAATAAGTCCGCAAAAATGCAATGCCCAGCCAATTTTATTAATTAGTCATCTGTGTCGGACCATAGACCCATCCGACGCAGATGACGTTTGGTATTTTTTATATCCTGCCCAGCCAATTTTATTAATTATTATTATTCATCTGCGTCGGACCATAGACCCATCCGACGCAGATTACTTGTATCCTGCCCAGTCAATTTTATATTATTATTCATCTGCGTCGGACCATAGACCCATCCAACGCAGATGACGCTTTGTAATTTTTGTATCCTGCCCAAGTAATTTTATTAATTAATCATCTGCGTCGGATCATAGACCCATCCGACGCAGATGACTCTTATTTATAGTTTTTAATTTTTCGTATCCCGCCCAGTTGGGCCAATTCGCACAAACACTCGCACTTCTCTCTCTCTCATGCGAATTCCCACAAACACTCACTCACTCACTCACTCCCCCGTCGCGCCGTTCACTCACTTCCCCGTCGCGCCGCCGCTGCTCCGGCATCTCCTCTCGCCGGCGACGCAAAACAGGCCGGTGAACTCCTCTTTCTCTCACTCACTCTCTCTCTCTTGCACTCCTCTTTCTCTCACTCACTCACTCTCACTCAGTCACCGCTGCTGAATGTCGCTCCCCGTCGCGCCGCCGCTGCTCGCCGTCGCACCCGCATCTGCTCTCCCTTGTGCCGCCTCTGCTCTCCGTCGCGCCGCCGCTGCTTTCCGTCTCCCCGTCTCCGGCAATGTAAGTCTTTTTTTTTATTTTTTTTAATTTTCTGTCTCAATTTATGTCTTTTTTTTATACCAATTTCTGTCTTTTTTTTTGGAATTTTTTTCTTATTTTTGCTAGATCTTAATCAAGGAGTTTGTGATTGTATTAGTAGAGTGATTGTAGTTCGTAGTTTAAGATTGAATTTAGGATGTTTGTAGTTTAATTTGTAATTTGTAGTTTAAGATTGAATTTTAAGATTATATTTAGGATGTTTGTAGTTTGTAGTGCTCATGAATTTATATAGTTTGTAGTGCTCTAAAATACTTCCTTTCTACTATATAATTATATTCACAAGTCATTCTTGTTTTTTACCATTGATCTTAATAATTCTACTTTAATCTTAATGTTGTTTCTTAATCTCTAATTTGTTAATGTCTTAATATTAGATAGTTGATGTTTATGAGTTATGACTTAATCACTATTTAATTTGTGGGTTGGTTAATGCCCTAATGCAGTTGCCACTTTCCGTCCTCTACTTGTCGGCTGGTGCTCCAAGCTCACCTCGTTGTGCTTGTCTTCGCTGCTCCTTGAGAGCAGAGGTATATATATTATAGCTTTTGCTTTATGTTTATTTGTTTTATTTGTCCCTATAATGTTGAATTATGTGATTGGGAAAGTATCTGTAAATTGTTTGGTTATGTGATTGGGAAAGCATATGTTGAATTATGACCAAACTTATATGGACATACCTTAATGCGGTGGGGAGGGAAATCTAAGGAATGGATTGGTTTTTGCTGTTTAATTGCAATGTGTGCATCATTGGCCTAGATACCCGTTCGAGGCTTACTCATTAGGAGTAAGTCTTGAATAGTCCCCGGTTTGAGACTGTCTTTGAGTTTCTTATCTCACTTAGGATGTGAATGAATGTTTGGTTTTCGATTCTAAGAAAGATCTAGCTCATTTCCCTAAGCGTTCTCTGGGTACATATGTTGATAGTTTACCTACTATCTTCATCGTGTACTTGGAGAACTGTAGGGAAGTTCTGCCGGATTTTTCTTAGAATTGAAAACCAAATGTTCATTCACTAGTGAGAAGAGAAACTCAAGGATGGGTTAGGTTGGAGTGATAAGGACCCAAATGTTCATGACTGCATTTAATAAGACACTTTGAATGATGTGATCGATTGTGTTCTTGTTTGGTGTCTCTAGTGTATGAATATGGATCGAACCTGGATGTATGGTAATCGAATTTTGGCGACATTTCTACGAGGGGTTGATGAATTTATCAGGGTTGCGTTAGAACATCAATCGCAGAATGGGTCAAAGTTAGTCTTGTGTCCTTGTTGTGATTGCAATAACTCTAGGGAGTATCGTGATGTGGATCAAATTAAGGATCATTTGATTCGTCGTGGGTTTAAGAGTAACTATACTAGGTGGACATGGCATGGAGAGTTTTATGATCAGGGTATGAGCTCCACTAGCTTGTGTGATGATTTGCATGTTGATCACATTGATGATGAGGTTGAGGTTGATATTGAAAAAGGAGAGGATGATAATGAGAATGATAGGGTAGTTGGACAAACCTATGTAACCGGGGTGTAAGAATTTCACTAAACTTTCTGGCATCCTCACATTGTTCAATATGAAATCGAAGTATAGTTGCACAGATAAAAGTCTCAGTGAGTTGTTCACTTTTTTACAAGAATTGCTACCAGAAGGGAATGAAATTCCTAACTCTACCTATGAGGCAAAGAAATTGTTGTGTCCATTAGGTATGGAATATGAGAAGATACATGCATGTCCAAATGATTGTGTGCTGTATCGAAATGAGTACAAGAATTTGGGTGAGTGTCCAAGGTGTGGAGAATCTCGGTACAAGATAAAAGAGGATGATGAGTGAGTGAGAAAGAAAGAAATTTCGGCGAAGGTTCTTTGGTATCTTCCAATCATTCCCAGATTTAGGCGTTTATTTACGGATGAAAATAATGCTAAATTATTAAGGTGGCATGCAAACAAGAGGAAGAAAGATGAGATGCTTAGACATCCGGCCGATTCTCCGCAATGGAGAAATATCGACCGAAAGTTCGCAAGTTTTGGTAAAGAACCTCGAAATCTTAGGCTTGGACTTTGTACAAATGGGATGAACCCTTTTGGCACACTAGGTACCCAACATAGCACTTGGCCGGTTCTACTGACCATTTATAATCTGCCCCCTTGGTTATGCATGAAGCGTTAATTTATTCTGCTATCGCTTCTTAGGCCCTGTTCTTTTGGACTTATTTTCAGCAAAAATAAGTAAAAATAAGTTCAGTTCAGCCAAAATAAGTTCAGTTCAGCCAAAATAAGTAAAAATAAGTTCAGTTCAGCCAAAGTAAGTAAAAATAAGTTCAGTTCAGCAAAAATAAGTCCAGTTCAGCCAAAATAAGTTCAGTTCAGCCAAAATAAGTTCAGTTCAGCAAAAATAAGTTCAGTATATTATAATGTTGTAATTAGTATATTTGTTTTCAATATTACTATTAATATTGTTATTATTATTAATATTATAATTATAATAACGCTGAATTTGTAATTATTTTTAAATTTTTTATTTTTTTATTTTTCTTTTTTATTTTTTATTTTTTTTATTTTTTTTTTATTTATTTTTTATTTTTTTATTTTTTTTATTTTAAATTTTTTAATTTTTTTTAATTTTTTAATTTTTTAATTTTTTGTTGTATTTTTATTTTTTTATTTTATTTTATATTTTTATTTTAATATTTTATTTATTTAATATTTAGTAATTATTTATTATTATTATTATTATTATTATTTTATTATTATTATTATTATTTTATTATTATTATTATTATTTTATTATTATTATTATTTATTATTTATTATTTATTATTTATTATTTATTATTTATTATTATTATTTATTATTTATTATTATTATTATTATTAATTATTTATTATTATTTATTTATTATTTAATTTTTTTATTATTATTTATATTTATTATTATTTATTATTTATTATTATTTATTATTATTATTATTTATTATTATTATTATTTATTATTATTTATTATTTATTATTATTATTAATTATTATTTTTATTAATTATTTATTTTATTATTATTTATTTTATTATTATTTATTATTTATTATTATTTATCATTTATTTTTATAAAATAATAAAATAATAATAATAAGTATTGATAATATTATGTTAATATTTATTGATTATTATAATAATAAGTATTGATAATATTATGTTAATAGAGTTCATTTCAGCAAAAATAAGTTCAGTTCAGCAAAAATAAGTAAAAATAAGTTCAGTTCAGCAGAAATAAGTAAAAATAAGTTCAGTTCAGCCAAAATAAGTTCAGTTCAGCCAAAATAAAATAAGTTCAGTTCAGTTCAGCCAAAATAAGTTCAAAAGAACAGGGCCTTATTTCGGGTCCTAAGCAACCCTGAAACGACATAGATGTGTATCTTGACCCACTTCTTCAAGATCTGAAATTGTTGTGGGATGAAGGTGTTTCGATGTTCGATGCGTACACGAAAACTGACTTCACATTACGTGCCATGATATTTTGCACGATTAATGATTTCCCGGCTTATGGGAATTTGTCAGGGTATACAGTTAAAGAAGCAAAGGCATGCCCTATTTGTAATGAGGATATGATTGATGAGCGGTTACATCATTGTGGGAAGAATGTATACCTGCATTACCGTACATGGCTTCCTTTAGATCATCCATTTCGTAAGAAGAAAAAGTTGTTCAACGGAAAAGTGGAGATGAGAGAAGCCCCTGTACCCTTGCGTGGAAAAGAGGTTTCTAATCGGGTAAAGGATATTGAAACAGTGTTTGGCAAGCCCTTTAAAAGTGTCTCAAAGAACTTATACAAGAAAAGATCTAAGTTATGGGACCTTCCATATTGGGAATGCTTAGAAGTCAGACATTGTCTTGATCTAATGCACATTGAGAAAAATGTTTGTGATGCCATTGTCGGAACATTGTTGAATATGCCCGGGAAGACAAAGGATGGAGTTAAAGCTAGGAAAGACATGGCTGAAATGGGAAGACCAGAACTAGCACCTCAGGAGAGGGCACAACGCTATTATCTGCCACCAGCTTGCTACACTTTGTCTAAGAAGGAGAAAACGAGTTTTTGTGAGTCTCTGCATAGGTTAAAGGTCCCTGCTGGATACTCGTCAAATTTTCGAAATCTTGTCTCAGTGAAGGACTTGAAACTCATTGGTTTGAAATCTCATGATTGTCATATCTTGATGCAACATTTATTACCTGTTGCAATACGAGGAATTTTGCCTTCCCAAGTGAGATACACGATTACAAAGTTGTGTTTCTTCTTCAGAACTATATCTAGCAAGGTGATTGATCCTAACACTCTAGATACGTTGCAAGCTAATGTAATAGAGACGATGTGTCGATTTGAAATGTACTTCCCACCATCGTTCTTTGACATCATGCCTCATTTGATAATTCATCTTGTCCGAGAAATTAAACTTTGTGGGCCCGTTTGTATGAGGTATATGTGGCCTTTCGAAAGGCATATGGGTACTCTCAAGGAAAAAGTGATGAATCCAGCCAGACCAGAAGCAAGTATTGTCCAAAGAACAGTTGCGGAGGAAGTATCTGAATATGCAAGTCAGTATTTAGCACGTGCACAAGCAATTGGATTGCCAAAATCTAGACATGAAGGAAGGCTTGATGGTTGTGGTACCATTGGGAGAAAAAGATTGTGTCTTGATGGAGAGTTGAAAAGAAAAGTAGAATTTTTGGTGTTAGAAAATCTAAAACAAGTTCATCCTTACTTAGATGAGCACAAGAAGATGCTTAGTGTTCAGTATCCATTGAAGAATGAACGTGAGTTGATGATTGAGCAGAATCGGTCGTTCGTTGATTGGTTTAAAGAACGAGTTATGAACCAACTATCTGACCCAAAAAATAATGTATCGGATACGTTGAGATGGTTGACATATGGGTCAAAGATGCAAGTTCTTTCCTATGAAGGGTATGACATCAATGGTTATTCATTTTACACTAAACGACAAGATGACAAATCTACAATGCAAAGCAGTGGTGTTACGTTGGGGGCTTTGTCATCAGAGTATAAAAGTAGAAGGGATAGAACCATTGTTGAGACAATGAAGTCTTACTACGGGTTCATTGAAGAGATATTAGAACTTGACTATGTTGACTTCAAGATTCCGCTCTTCCAATGCAAGTGGTTTGATATTCGTCATGGTGTAAAGAAGGATGAACATGACTTTTTTACATTAGTCAATTTCAACCGGTTAGGGCATCATGAAGATTCTTTGATATTGGCATCACAAGCAAAACAAGTATTCTACATGGTTGACCCTGCCGATTCAAAATGGTCTGTTGTCATTGAAGGAAAAAGGATAATACTTGGAATTGATGATGTACACGATGAAGAGGAATACGATAAGCAATTCAATGAAGTCATTGCTTCGTCAATAGTCATTCCAAGTACATTAGGGGAAGATCTGGACCCGAAATACATTCGCCGAGACCATAATGAGGGATTTTACGTTGTCAAAGAAAAAACTGATTAATAGGTAACTAATGTAATATTATTGCAACTACTATTGTTTATAATCTTCAATTATATATTTTATGCTTCGGTAAAATAATTTTGTAGTATTTCATTGATGAATCTAACATGTCTTTATGCTTTATGGTTTCAGGTGTAGTGATGGAAGATCACATAATGCATGATGCATCCGATGATGATCGGCACCCACGTTCTGAGGCCGAGATAACTGATGGAGGTAGTAGGAAGAAAAGAGTGAGCAAGCCTAGAGGTCCTACAAAAGGGATACGTTCCAAACCCGGGGTCCAAAGAGTACTTCAGTGGGATGATTGAATGCGTCCGATTGGGGATCTGCGTCGCATATTGCACTGCATGCGACGCAGATGTCCATCAAGTGTTCTGCTAGGCAGCAGTCCAGCAGCACCATCTGCGTCGCATGCAGTGCAATATGCGACGCAGATGGTGCTTGCTGGACTGCTGTGGGATGCATGGTGGACGGGGCATGTGCGTCGCACTTTTGTTGGGTCCGACGCAAATATTTGATTAAATTGCATCGTGTCGTATCCGACGCAGATGGCTGTCTTCCCATCTGCGACGAGACCTGTGCCGTCGGACCAGGGTCCGACGCAAATGGGGGTCCCAGGTCTGATAAGTGCATATTCTAACATCATTTAGTTGCATATTAGGGTGCATTTTCATGTAGTATTAGAGCATTTACTTGCATTTATGCATATTTAGGTCCATTTTCGTAAGCTATGATGCTTTCACGGGTTGTTTGGTCTTTTGATGTAATCTCAGGTACTTTGGACTCCTATTTGAGGACATGATGATTTAGGCGCGTAGATGACCTTCAAAACGATATATCATGTGCCCAAAACGGATTGAAAGTAAAGAAGATACACATGACTTTGTGTACTTGTGCGAAATATGACACCTCTTCACCATTTCACTCGTAACTTTTGACTCAAGAATGATAATGAGGTAATTCGAACTGGGTTGGAAACTAGACTTCAAGAGCTTTCCAATGATATATTGCATGTGTGAAACAAAGCTCTGGATCAAAAGTTATAGCTGTTCAAAGTTGAGCTGAAGCCACTGCCTCGACCGCACGCCCGTGCGGATATCTGCTCGGCCGTGCAACCTGCAATCAAAAGTCACTGAAGCTTCTGCCTCGCTCGCACGACCGAGCGAGATTTCGCTCGACCGTGCATGACCCTGCATGACCGTGCAATATGTTGCTTGCCCGTGCAACCTGCTGTAATGTCGTATCTTCCGCGTGACCTAACTTATGTCGGTTTATGTTAATCTTAGCATAAATAGGACTTTAACCCTTATTTTCGAGGGGAGTTTTGGGAGTTTGTAATTATATCATCATTATTAGTTTATACTCAGGGTTTTTAGAGAGAGAAGTTAGAGAGAGAAACTTGTAGATCTCCATTGTTCTTCAAGACTCCACCTTCCTTCCATTAATTCAAGTATATCTTTTCTTCTTCTTTTCTCCTTGTTTTATATTATGATGTTTTATTATTCTTCTCTATTTTCTTTATTTATTTCAATTATGCTTACATAGTTTTGTAATCTATGGTTAAGTTGAACCCTAGTGTGAATTAATTCATGATTATTTCTTTAAATTCCCAAACTAATTGTTGAATTGTTCTTGCTTAATTGATTGTGCATATTCCAATAATAGATTAGGGATAACTAGTATTGTTATGATTCCTTTGTCTTGATCACAACTGGAGTTGGGTTTTGACGGATTTGAATATTTCAATTAAGGACATGAAGTTCTCCACGGGAGTAGGTAGAATGGATTGTTAGGAAGTTAGAGTGCCGCGTTTAATGTCTTTAATTTGCATGATTCCACGGGAGTAGGCTTGAGTGCATATTAAAGAAGCCGTAGATACTCGGGAGAGGTTTATGGTATTTTTATAGGGTGTACTTTTCCTTGTGAGCATTTAATTGACTAATTGGGGTAGAAATTATTGTTGTATTAATTCATGCTAGTGGGGATACTTAACTATAGAGTCTTTTATTTATAGATTGATTAGTATAGTTTATTCCACCATTATTCTTGATATTAAATCTCCTTTAGTCTTACCATTACTTAAGGGCTAATCATAGAACAACTTTCTCTCTGTGGGATCGACTCTGACTTACCCTACTACATAGTTAGGAGGATTAGTTAGGTTATTTATTTTTGTTAGGTGCGCGACACGCCTATCAAATTTTGGCGCCGTTGCCGGGGAGATAGTTTGTTTATTTAGTTTTTATTTTTTGGTTAGACTAGACTGTATATATATTTTTTTTCCTTTCTTTTGTGAATATATATTTTTTTTTTCTTTTCTTTTTTTCGTATCATGGAGTCATATTATAATTTTGATGGGGATAATTCTTCTGATAGGCACCATAGTCATAATTCTTGTGGTTCTCATGTTTATAGTTTTGATGCATCATATCAAAATTCTCCCAATTTTTGCATGAGTTCTCATGAATTACCATACATGTTCCATGAACCCAATATTTTTGCTAGTAATTCTAGAGCATTTTTTTCTTTTCCTCAATATGAGAATGAATTGTTTTGGAAATACTATTATAGACTTGTCGATATTGTTGGTCCTAACCATGGAATTGAAATTTGGGATATGTGCCTAGTGATTTATGTGGGTTTAAATGAAGAAACTAGGGAGGTGTTGGAGTCTGTCTAATGGTCAATTTCTATCTCAATCACCTGATTATTGTTGGGATCAAATTGAGTGGTTGGCTCAGAATAATTATGAGTGGGATATGTCTTTATCTTCTAGACCATCATTTTCATCCGAGATGCATATTACAACACCTCCTTATTGCTCAAATTATCAATCTACTTCACATGATTTTTCTTCGTGTGATGTGAAGTTAGTGAATGATTTTAACCCCTCACCCCAATATGAATTTGATTATTACACTCAAAATTCTCATCCCCAACCGTATATTTATGATGTTGATGATGCCGGTTGTATAGAGAATGAGAGTTATGAGGATGATGATCAAATTATAGGAGAGAGCAATGTGATGAATATTTTAAAGGAGGAAGAGCCCTTTGTTGAAATTTCCTCTTTGGAGGAAAGTCAAGTCGAGAGTGAAGTGATTTATGAGTCTTTATCGGTACCACCTATAGTTTTTGAGTCTCATGTTCCTTTTTCTAAAAAACTTGATCTTATTCCTTCTTCCCCTATATTATATATATCCTCCATCGTTCCTTCTTCCTCCCTTCTTGAATGACTTTTATGATAATGTAAATAATGTAAATTTAGTTTCTTTTCCTTCTTTTGAGTCATATAAAAAGACTAACAATTTTTCTTTTTCTTCTTCTTGTAAATATAATTTTTCCTTTGATTTTTCTTTTTGTAGTTTTAGTAATTTTTTAGTACTAATTTTTTTCACTTTTCCTTTCTACTCTTATATAATATGCTCTGAGATGTTTGCAGGAACATATGATAAGCTTCTTAGAGCATTGAACTATTATGAGTGATCTACTAGTTTTAAACGGTCATGCAAGACCTTAAATCAGCGCTTATCGGGAGGCAATCCGACTTTGTTCATTTTTTTTTTGTTTTTTTGGTTTGACTAACTTTGCTAATGTGTGACGAAGTCTGTTGCTAGGTACAAGCATAGCCAATTTTTTTTGGCTAAGTTCACTGCCTCATTACAACTATCGATTGTGGTGGAGGTGTCGATGCTTTTTGACACTCCCTTTGATTACCCACCCCTTTTGTAAGTTGTACCTCTCCCTTATTTAATTCCTCTTTGTTCACATTGAGGACAATGTGTCATTTAGCTTGGGGGAGGATATTTGTCATCATTACTTAGCGCATGTTAGTTGCATCTAGAGTAGTTTTTTTTTCATTGCTTTCGTAGGATGTTGCACGGTTTGTACCGCTCACTAGGAGTGGGAGTTTACGTGTAACCAAAAACATTGTATTGCTTTCATAGTTGCATTGGCATATTTCATCTCATTAGATTTCATGTCATTTTAGTGGCATCTATGGGACTATTGCTAGCACTTATTGAGAACCTTGCTGATATTTTACTACAATTCCTAAGCATAATTCATCTTGTTCATGATTCTTCATAGCACGATTGTTTCGCAATTAATTGTTTGTGGTAAGATTGATTGATCTCTCTCTGGCTCGATTTAACTTTATTGTGCAGACACCTTAAACTAAGTGAGCTTTTGTGCCTATAAACTGACGTATTTGTGTCAGTTATGTTCTTTCATGTGTGATTAATTCCTTAGTTGTCGCATTGATCTTGATTTTGACTTAGTACTCCTTGATATTTGCTAGTGCATACATTTTGATATGATTGAGGCATTCTATTTCATGATCTCAGCTCCAGAGTTATTCTTGTTTTCATATTATCCTTCCTCTAACCCCGCTGAGCCTTTCTGACTATGTTTGATTGCTACCTACATTACAAGCCATTGGCCTCATTCGATATTTGTCCTAAGCCTAGCTTGGGGGAGTGAGTATTAGTTTTGGTTTGGTTTGTATTGAATTGAAGTGCTCTATTTGTAGTTTAGAAGGATGGAAAAGTATGTTTAGTGAGCTTTGAAATTGAATTGAAAGTTCGAAAAAAAAGGTGAAAAATAAAATGAAAAAGAAGTAGAAAAAAAAGTTGTGAATAAAGTGAAATAAAAAGGGTTATGATTGAATTTCTTGAGTGAAAAGTGTTGTTGATTATATTTGGAGATTGTTGGTTGTTGCACGGAGTTGTTATGACCTTTCTTGGTCATGTTTTCAGTTATATAATGCTCCCCCTTCTTGGTTTTTCCACCACAATTCCCAAATTATTTTCCATACCTTTAACCTCAACCCCATTACAACCCTTAAAAGTCCTCTTGATCAATGTGTATTGTATTGTTGAGTATTAAGTGAGTCAAAAAGTCAAGGTTAAAGAGTTTATGTTTCATCTGAGTCGACTTGTTGTAGGTTGAGTGTTATCATTTATCCTTTAAACACATGAGAGATTTGAGCGCACATGACTATAGTGAGGTCTGTCAGGTTTGGTTAAATCCAAATTGGGAGAGATGGTATGTGGTATGATTGGAGAGTCGATTGCGATACATGGCATGCTATGCGGCTTTGTTCGAGCTTGTATTGATGCTTGGTTTGTGTAGTGATTTTATCTCTTGTGTTTTCAGTTGAGTGTTTAGCCCTGTTGTAGTCCTATATTGTAGGTCGTCTTTCTTTTCCAATGTTTATGTCTTATTGCTTGGGGACAAGCAATGGTTTAGCTTGGGGGAGTTTGATAAGTGCATATTCTAACATCATTTAGTTGCATATTAGGGTGCATTTTCATGTAGTATTAGAGCATTTACTTGCATTTATGCATATTTAGGTCCATTTTCGTAAGCTACGATGCTTTCACGGGTTGTTTGGTCTTTTGATGTAATCTCAGGTACTTTGGACTCCTATTTGAGGATATAATGATTTAGGCGCATAGATGACCTTCAAAACGATATATCATGTGCCCAAAACGGATTGAAAGTGAAGAAGATACACATGACTTTGTGTACTTGTGCGAAATATGACACCTCTTCACCATTTCACTCGTAACTTTTGACTCAAGAATGATAATGAGGTAATTCCAACTGGTTTGGAAACTAGACTTCAAGAGCTTTCCAACGATATATTGTATGTGTGAAACAAAGCTCTGGATCAAAAGTTATAGCTGTTCAAAGTTGAGCTGAAGCCACTGTCTCGACCGCACGCCCGTGCGGATATCTGCTCGGCCGTGCAACATGAAATCAAAAGTCACTGAAGCTTCTGCCTCGCTTGCACGACCGAGCGAGATTTCGCTCGACCGTGCATGACCCTGCACGACCGTGCAATATGTTGCTTGCCCGTGCAACCTGCTGTAATGTCGTATCTTCCGCGTGACCTAACTTATGTCGGTTTATGTTAATCTTAGCATAAATAGGACTTTAACCCTTATTTTCGAGGGGAATTTTGGGAGTTTGTAATTATATCATCATTATTAGTTTATACTTAGGGTTTTTAGAGAGAGAAACTTGTAGATCTCCATTGTTCTTCAAGACTCCACCTTCCTTCCATTAATTCAAGTATCTCTTTTCTTCTTCTTTTCTCCTTGTTTTATATTATGATGTTTTATTATTCTTCTCTATTTTCTTTATTTATTTCAATTATTCTTACATAGTTTTGTAATCTATGGTTAAGTTGAACCCTAGTGTGAATTAATTCATGATTATTTCTTTAAATTCCCAAACTAATTGTTGAATTGTTTTTGCTTAATTGATTGTGCATATTCCAATACTAGATTAGGAATAACAAGTATTGTTATGATTCCTTTGTCTTGATCACAACGGGAGTTGGGTTTTGACGGATTTGAATATTTCAATTAAGGACATGAAGTTTTCCACAGGAGTAGGTAGAATGGATTGTTAGGAAGTTAGAGTGCCGCGTTTAATGTCTTTAATTTGCATGATTCCACGGGAATAGGCTTGAGTGCATATTAAAGAAGCCGTAGATACTCGGGAGAGGTTTATGGTATTTTATAGGGTGTACTTTTCCTTGTGAGCATTTAATTGACTAATTGGGGTAGAAATTATTGTTATATTAATTCATGCTAGTGGGGATACTTAACTATATAGTCTTTTATTTATAGATTGATTAGTATAGTTTATTCCACCATTAACTTGATATTAAATCTCCTTTAGTCTTACCATTACTTAAGGGCTAATCATACACTAGTAGAATAAATGCTTATTGCTGCGGCCATTAAGTGGCCTATTGCGGCGGTTTTGGCCGCGCAGCAATAAAGGGCGCAGCAATAGGTAATTAACTTATTGCTGCGGTTTTTGACCGCAGCAATAGGCCAAGCTATTGCTGCGGTTTCTAGCCAAAACCGCAGCAATATGTTCTTTTTTTAATATTAAATATACAGGTCTATTGCTGCGGTTTCTTCCCAAAACCGCAGCAATAGATGCATGGCAGGGTAAAAATTTTTTTTTTTTTCATTTCTCAAAATGTAAACTTTTTGTAGTTAACATAGCTAAAATTTTTGTAGTTATAGTACAATTATAATATAAACATAGCTACAACAAACAACAATCCACTGCATGCTAAAACAAATTCATTCACCACATTCATATCAAAATCGGAAATTAACAATTCATGAACCCTAACATCAAATTCATTCCAAAAAATAAATAAATTCTAACATTTAAAAAAAAAAAAAAAAAAAACAGATCTGGCGGACTGACGAAACAAAACCAATGACATTTAGAAAGTAAAAAATTAGATCTAACATTTAAAAAATAAAAATAATAAAAAAAAGTTAAAAAAAAAAAAAACAAAACCAACGAAACCAGCCACCGTACGTCAAGCCGCTCCTCCCATCGACTTCGCGCGACGCCGACGAACTCGCCGGAGTTTTAATCTTCGCGCGCACCTTCGATCTACTTCGAACCCCTTTCTCTGTCTCCTTCGATCTGCTTCCTACAACGGAGGATCTTCTTCGTGCGGAACCTTCTCTCTTCAGCCGATAAGAAGCGAAAACGAGTCGATTCACCGGAACCTTCTCTCTTCGCGCGGGTTGACGGTGGAGGCTGCAAACTTAGGTTGAAGGTGCAGGCGTCGAAACAGGATGAGAGAGGAAGAAGGTTGAAGGTGGTTTCCACCGGTGGAGGATGAGAGAGGAAGAGGAGAGTGAGCGGTTAGGAGGAAGGGAGGAAGAGTGGAAATGTGGTGTGAGGAGAGAGAGAAGAAATGTCGTGTGAGAGTAGAGGAAAACAAAAAAACGGCTGAGAGTATCAGTAAAGAACCCTAACTGGGGCGTCGTGTCATCCTTTTATAAAGTAAAGAGTCTATTGCTGCGGTTTTTGTAGGAACCGCAGCAATAGGTTCAAATATTATTAAAAAAATAATATTTTAATCTATTGCTGCGGTTTCGACTGAAAACCGCAGCAATATATCTGGTCAAACAGTCCACCAAATTTGAAATTTTTTTCCGTTGAAACATATTGCTGCGGTTTTGGCTGGAAACCGCAGCAATATGTTTATTTATATTTTACCTTTTTTTTTCTCGTGATTTATTGCTGCGTATGGGTAAAACCGCAACAATACCACCGCAGCAATAATCAATTATTCTACTAGTGATAGAACAACTTTCTCTCTGTGGGATCGACTCTGACTTACCCTACTACATAGTTGGGAGGATTAGTTAGGTTATTTATTTTTGTTAGGTGCGCGACACGCCTATCAAGGTCCGACGCAAATTGTCATTTTTGTACTAGTGGCCCCTTAAAAAGTACCAAATGCCCAATAAAGGTAACAATTATTGTCTTCTCTCTCAGCCTCCAAAACAAGCCTCATTCTCAGCTTTTCATAATCACCATTTTCTACAAATCACCTTCTTCATCCAATATTTTTTTGAACATAGAAGAATAGTGCTATATTTGGATCGAAGAGGATACACTGGCAATTCTACCATAATTTTGCAATAAGAATAATGTTGAGAGGAGAGACTAGAGAGAAAGTAAGAAGAATGTGGAACAGGTCCACACAAAACTTATTGAAACTATTACGAGACAACACGGTATGCATGCAATGGCTTTTGCACTTGTGGTCATGATGAATCACGTGCACCAGTATAATCTAAGAAAAAAAAATGAAGCTCGTTTAAAAATAAAAATGTGAATTTCTTGGTATTTGATATAACAAAAGACAGTAAGAAGATGAATGAACCAAGAATCGAAGAAACACCATAGTCCATCTAAATTTTGAACCACTCGTACAATCAGTTTTTATATTTTGGGAACCAGAAATGATAGAGAAACAAGTCAAGACAGTCAAGTGGTGGGGACGTGGAGTGGGTAATTTCACGTGTACTACCAATGATGCTCACTTACTATTAAGGAAACTTAGTAATAAATTTGTCATAAGTTTTTACATTATAAAATTAATGAGATTAAAAGATAAACTTAACAATAAGATCAGAAAACAAAAAATCAATGCTATGAGTTTTTAATGGAACTCAATGGTTAAGCTACGATGTTTTGTATTGCATATATCATATATATAAAATGACTTATATTTGTTGGAAAATGATTGTAAAAGGTTTCAAATTCTTGACTTTTTAGTGTGGAAGTCATTATCCAACCACCAAATTATAGACTCTATGTGTGACAAAATGCCATGTAAACCCAACAATTACATCATTTTGCCTTTATTAATATCGCTTAGGCCCAACAACTAGACGAACTAGTTATTCTTTAAAAGTGGACTTCTTTTGGAGACGGGTTAGGCTTTTTATAAAAATAGTTTTCAAGTGTAAAATTGGCCTTTTTTTTAATTTGATAACAAAAGGGTTCGGCTTTTTATACATACAATGTTTAAGATCTTTTTAATATTTGATAGAAATATATAATCATTACTGGATCTTTTTGGAACATAACTATTAGAGGATCATGTTTCATGATACTTAATTAGTATGAAAATGTAATAATACTTCATATATATCTAAAGAAAAATCATGCCCTACAAATCTACAATTGTGATGCGGTCCACGATCAATGTATCAATTCCGACTCGCTACTGTTTTCGAGGCTGCAATTTAAACCGTGGCGGTAATTTATTACGAGTAAAATCTTGGATCCGCTATTACATGCATGATGTTTTACCTTTAGAATGAAGGATTCAACCTATTATTCAACGCCAATGGCTCTATTTGGGGAAGCATTTTAGTCACCTTAAATGATAAGACGCTAACATATTTTAGGTACTAAAATGATTAGTAGTGTTTGGGGAGTACCTAAAATAAAATTTTAGGTGGTTAAAATGACTTAAATGATAAGTTCAATTTTTTACATTTTCTAAATCAGGTGACTGAAAATTTGGAGAATCTTTTTAAAATTTTGACATCAACTAATTTTGCCAAAATAATTTATCAACTTAAGCAACTAGTTCTGCCAAATAATTAATCTAATCAGCTACCTTATCAGTTCTAGCACCTTATCAGTTTCAGCTTTATCTTATCAGTTTCAGCTAACTTATCAGTTTCAGTTTATTTTCCGCTACTATTGCCAAACAGAGCCAATATACATGATCGAGGTCGGATTAGACAGTGGAATCAGCACATTTAGTTAAAAGGCTTGTATGACCGGCCCACAGAATGCCATGCAGATGCTGGCTGCAACATGTTGAAAGGATCTTTCCGAAAGAAAATAAAGTCACCACTCACTAATTGTTTATTTTAAATAATATGCCCTTCGTATTTAATTATTTGCTATATTGTTGTCGGCGCAAATATTTATAAACATTAAGGTTAATCTAGATGGTTGGAGGCCATCATTCTACCCTTGTGAATTTGTGATAAGGGTTCAATTCTTCCCCCTTGTAAAGTGGGATCCTCAATTTCCCTCCACTTACAAAGGATCTTCATCTTACCTTTAAAAGTACAGTAAGAGTATTTAGGAGAGCAGATTAAATGTAGTAAGGATCATAACTAGCTTATTAGTGGAAAAATGACAAATATTTAAAAGTTACTTTTTTTTGCTAGCTACATTTTCTATATATAGATGTATCTTTTTACTTACTATATTTCTTTATTTGATAACCATAGTCCACCGAGGAGAATATAGGAGAGGGAGAAATGATATTTACACCAGTTACCTACAAATAATAAGGAGGATATACTCCCTTCGTGTCTTATTATTTTACCTACTTCTTTGGGCACAAAGTTTCTGGAGAAATAGTATATGGGTCCTAAAGAGAAATAGAAAGTATTAATTTATTGTGGGAAGAGAGAAGAATAGTGATGCTTTATGTAAATGATAATAATATAAAACTAGTGGTCAGTGGGTCCATTACAAAAATAGAAAAAAAGAAGTGGAAAAACTAGTAAGAAACAATCTAAAAAGGAAAGTGGGTAAACTAATAAGAGTCGGAATGAGTATATTTTATTGGTGCAAATAGTGGAGAATATAAGAACAGGAGAAATGATATTTACACCATAGTAAGTTGATTGTTCAATCTTCATGGACCTTTTATTTGGGAGGGGATAAAGATTCTTCATAAGATAAAAGGCACGTGGATATATAACTAAGATGCCTCAACAGTCAACATAGCATTTGAGAGTGATACATCTTTATTACAAGATGCCATGCATGAGCCATGTACGTCCATGTCAACTCTACATTGTTGCTATTATATGCTCTTATATTTGTTTTTTGTGGAGCCATTAATTTCCATAGATGCTAAGGTTGCTGAAATAAAACTCTACCAGTAGAAATATTCTTCAGAATGGGAAGAAAGCACATATCCAAAGATAAGAATTAGTACATTGCAAAGAATAGCATCATTCAAAAGCTGACAAGTGACATAAATAATTTTATCTCATGGTTGGTTCGATTATATTTGTATCTTGTATGTACCATATCATTCCAACAAGTCTATAAATAGCCAAAACGGTATAGCTTGTTTTGTACTCAGCAGTCAGCACATCACACAATCTTCTATATAGAGATCTTCGGGTACGTAACGGGGTAATTCCCTTCCTTTTTAATAACTTTACAGTTTACTCTTAACTATTTATTTCTTCATTGTTTTAGTATTTTTCTATGCCTAAGACTAACTGTATGAATGATTGAATGTACACATGCATGCATATTACATACAGTGAAGCTAGGAAGAAATAATGGCATCACAACACTGTGAGAAGAAGGCGCCGCAACTCAGCGCTGCGCAGCAAGCCGATTTGGATAAGATAGTTGAGCAAGCAAAGCAGTCGTATGTCTCTGAAGATATTGCGAATCGAGCCCGTGCTATCTGTGCCAAAAGCGAAGGCCAAGACAAGGTTGCGGCCCAATCATTCGCAAGCTTGCTAGCAGGCACCTTCACGAATTCGGCAAAGGACGACTTGACCCTTTTAGACAGCAAGCATTGGGCGGGAACCATTATCGTAGACTTTCCAAAAACTTTCAGCCTTGCGGGTCCTTTCTCCATAGCAGGCCTGTTCAGCGGCATTAAGGCCGGAGCGGCGTATGTCGGCAAGAATCAAGCTGGTAAAGAATGTGTTTGGCTGGTTGCTTTTGCAGACAACAGTTCTCTTGGAAGAGTTGTAAGTACTCAAGATTAACGACCTTACAAACTCAATTGATTAGTTATATAGAGTAACTAATGGTGTAATTAAGTTATTGTTTGTTCAATTTTCCAATACGATAAGTTGATCGATCTTCTCTTTTTTTATTATAATGGTGTAATGCAGATGTATGCGGAGTGTGGCCCTTTAGGCAACTACACCAACATCAACTGGGCAGCTATCGAATCCAAGTTGAATAACGCTAGCTTTATAGCTTATGCCTCTGACGCTGAGACTGGAACTTCCATTTATGGTACTATCGTCGGCCAAGACCCCGGAACCGTGGCTGCTGCAGCCTTCACTGGCTAAACAAACATACTTCGACTACGTACGTTGGATCAATAATAATGACTTCATGTACTCAGTGTGATCTACGTACATACTTGTGTCGATCAACAATATATGTTGTATTATCTGCTGCGTCGTTATTTACTGTAGTGTCCTTATTTCAGTATGTTTGAGTTTTGTTACCAGGGGAAAGCACTTCTGACTGTGAGAACATGTATGCAAGCTGCAAGCTGCTATCTACCGTGCATGTTTCTACTATGTCAGTTTAACTACTACTAATAATAAATAAAAAGTCCCTCTTTAGCATATACTGCGTCTGTTTTTCCTACTTGTTTTTTCACTTCTGTCAATACACATTTAATATCATTAATATTTGTAATTATATATTAGTAAAATTTATAATTAAATTGGTGTAGGCATCAATCCTTAGACGATGCCGACAGGCCCGACACCCACTATATTATAAAATTCACGTAAGGATAGCATAATTTAATTGCTCTTTTTGAAAATTCTTATCCTTTTCATTAGGCATAATTAGTGATCCATTAATGAATCCTTCCTTATTCTTAGCAATCAAAGCACGATGCACATTTCTACTCCATATCATGAAATTATTTCTAGAAAATACAACAGTAACTAAGGAAGCAGTAGGATTATTAGAGGTAGCAATGAATAGAGGATCAATATAATATTACCTCCATCATCAACCTGACCTCCATTTCCACCATTTCCACCATTGTCGCCATTCAAGAAACTTCTGAATCAATCGCCATTACTTCAAAACACGAATTTGATTTACAAGATTTATGAATCGCAAACCAATCGATCATCAATCTGATTAAAATTCAATCAAAAAATCAAATCTCAATTTCACCGCAAGAATTTCAGCGACAAATTCAGCTTTGAATTATTTTGTGTTGTAATAAAATCAACCTAATCTCATGAGATAGATTCAAGCTCTGATACCATGTAGAAACTAAGAATCAAGAAATATCTTCATTTGAGATTAAAGAAATCTAGAGAGAATTGATAATGGAAGAAAGAAGAAATAAGATGGTAAAACTAAACTAACTAACAAAATACAGAGAGTATTTATATAAGAGGTGGTTATGAACCTCTAACTAACTTGGATACATAAATAATCTTATATAATTGAGTAAAGGAAAAATTAATAGGAACAGTCCCAACTATGGGTGTTCCGCCATTTTTAGTCCCAACTAAAGATTAATTCTGAGCGGTCCCAACTATATATCATTTTGGCCGAAATTTGTCCCAAGTGACTTATTACCTGTTTAACATGTTAAATTTTTTTTAAAAAATTCCTTAATCCTTCTTCCTCCCCTGCTACCCCTCCCCTTCTCCCCCTCCCCAGCCACCCCTCGAAATCCCATTCCCCCTCCCTTGCCACCCCCACCCCCTCCCCAAAGAACCCCCGACACCTGCGTGATCGCGTGTTAGTGTCGTAGAGGCAGTGCTTGCCACTTCCCCGACACTCAATGCTCTTCTTCGTTGCTGAACCAATTCCAGTGTGGCCTGATTTTAGGCAAATTAATTCCATGGAAACACAAAATTATTGCACATACGAAATGTTCAAGCAAACCAAGTTCTGTTGGCTTCTTTTATTAATATTTTCTTATATTTTAGAGGTTGAGGCTCAGTATAAGGTGGATGATTTTTCTTTTGGGGGAAGGATTAACTCTCCTTGATGAAAGGTATGTACCATTATTTTGGTAATTATCGTTCCACCGATTCACAAAGTAATATATGGAATATTTCTTGAGATTTTCTGAGAATACCATGGGTTAATGTCCAATTGAGTAACTGTTTTTGTTATTTATTTATTTTTTCTTTCTTTCTTACAAAGCCTTGTGTATTCACTAGTGGAAAAAAGCCCATCTGATGCGGTCAAAACCGGGCTTACTGATGCGATTTTGGTCCATATCAGATGGGCTCACAGCAGTTACGAACGACAATCTGATGCGGTCCAAAACCGCATCAGTTTCTCACATACTGATGCGGTTTTGGCATGACCGCATCAGATTTTGGGTCATGAAATTTTAAAAAAAAACCTGCTTTGCACTGCAGGTCTGCAGCAACAAAGCAGGACCAAATCCAACAAAGCAGCAACAACGCCATTTTGTACACATATATATATATATATATATATATATAAAATAAAACCAAAATGTATATATATAAACATATACAATAATAATAAATACGAAAATTATATAAATTACATAAACTAAATCTAACTAAATAACAATACATATGAAAATGAACGAAAATAAAAAAAAAACTAAATCTAACTAAAAAACGTAAATTACATAAACTAAACGAAAATTACAAAAAAAAAGGAACTAGATCTAACTAAAAATATAAATTACAGAAAATAAACGAAATTTTCGTCTAATATAAAACGAAATAAAACGAAATTTTCGTCTAATATAAAACGAAATTACAGAAAATAAAACTAAATTTTCGTCTAAAATATAAAACCAAAAAAAACCTTTCCAGATTCAACTCAATTTTCGTGCTTTGCCTTTGACGTTCATTTCGTCCTCAATCCGTCTTCGTCTTTGTCTGGTGCAGATTCGTTCGTTCGTGAAGATGTTCGTTCGTGGGTTCGTGAAGACTCGTGCAGATTCGTTCGTTCGTGAAGATTCGTGGGTGTCGTGGGTTTGAGAGGGAGGAGGGAAGAGGAGAGAGAGGAGGGAAGAGGGGATTTGGGTTGAGTTGAGTGAGGAGAGAGAGGGGGCGCCGTGTGGGTTCGTGAAGATTCGTGGGTTTGAGAGGGAGGAGGGAAGAGGAGAGAGGGGATTTGGGTTGAGTTGAGTGAGGAGCGCCGTGGAGTGAGGAGAGAGGGGAGAAGTTGAGTTAAGTGAGGAGAGAGGAGATTAGGGTTTGAGTGAGTTGAGTGGGGTGGGCTGGGATTGTGGTGAAAGTAAATGGGCCAAGGGGTGTGGTTTTCAGTTTTTTTTTAAAAAAAAATAAGAAAATCTGATGCGGTTCTAAGAACCGCATCAGATTTTCAAAAAAACCGCATCAGATTTTTAATCTGATGCGGTCCACAAGAGGACCGCATCAGATTTTCTTCCCACCTTTCCTTCTTATTTTTTAATTAATTTTCTGATGCGGTTTTGTAAAAACCGCATCTGTTACGAAGTGACATATAGGGTTTTTTCCACTAGTGATTGTATGCTTGCACTGCACTTTTGAGCACTTTGTCATCAAGCTGCTTCCTTCATACAATTATTATATCTCTTTGCCTTCATTTGGTATGGACTACGGTAGTGAGAATTCAATATTGTTGCTCACCGGGTCCAGAGGGATATAAATTTGTAACTGCAAAAATAGAGAGAGAAAAATAAAGAAAGAAAGAGGATGGGGCTCCGGGGCTGGGCTCGGTGGCAGGGAGGAGGAAGGAATGGCAGGGAGGAGAGAGAAAGAGGGGGAAGAAGAGGAAGGAAGAAGGACATGGTGGAGGGAGGAGTGAGAAAGAGGTGGAGGAGGAAGAAGAAACAGGTTGTGGCGAAAAAAGAAAAAAAACTCGTTTTACCTGTTGTAGCAGGTTATTAACCTGCTGGGACCAATTTCGGCAAAAATGATATATAGTTGGGACCGCTTAGAAATAATCTTTAGTTGGAACTGAAAATGACGGAACGCTCATAGTTAGGACTGTTCCTATTAGTTTGTCCTTGAATAAAACTAGATCATGAAATAAATTTCAATAAAAATATTACGTTACAGGTAACTTGTATAAAACGAGCTGCCTAAAAAGAAAACTTGTACAAAATTATATACTTCCTCCGTTCCAAAATAAGTGAAACACTTGTCTTAAAAAGTTCTCACATAAATGAGAGAAGTGTTTCACTTATTTTGGAACGGAGGAAGTATAATATGATCAACCATAAGCATTGATTGGTGTCTATTCTATTACGTACCCTCAAGAATCAAAATGTTGAAAGAATGTCATGTTCCGAGCCTCATCCTTTGGTTACTTTCAAGTTTCAACAAGTCGTTATTGTAAAAATTATAAAGATGCAAATAATTTTTGTTGTGACATGTGCAAGATCATGAGATGCTAAATACTACTCATTATTAAATGCCTCACGGTATTTTGAAAGATATGTAGACCAAATTAACAAAGTAACAAAGACTGGTACCTTGTTCTTTTAAGCTCTATTTTTGTATAGTTCAGCACAGTTCAACTTAATGCAGGTAAGTTAAGTTCAGGTTAGTTCAGTTCAACTTACTTTAATTAGAGCTGGTAAAAGTTGACACTACACGACAACATGACACTAACCAAATACGAAAAGAATAGGTTAATGTTGAGGTCCCAACCCGTTTATTATTATTATTATTATTGTTGTTGTTGTTGTTGTTGTTGTTGTTGTTGCTGTTGTTGTTATTATCATTATCATTATCGTTATTATTATTATTATTATCATCATCATCATCACACTAGTAGAAAAACATCGATTTGCATCTCACCATTTGCGTCGCACAATAGGACAAACATCGCAGAAGACTCATTTGCGTCACATGCAACAGGAAATCGACGCAAAAGACGATCTATGTGCGTCGTATTAAACTAGGGTGCGACGCAAGAGAGCTATCTGCGTCGCATCTCTCTCACGTCCGACGCAGATAATTCTACACATTTTCACGCAATAAAAATAAATCCCACCCAAAGAAATGTTCCAAGCCATCTGTGTCGGACTTATGGGCCCATCCGACGCAGATGACAAGCCCATTCATTCCCGCCCAATAAAGCCGCTCAACCCTAAATTCCATCCCTTCTAATCTTCAGACTTCGCCGCTTCAATTTTTCAACTCCCCAAAACTCTCATCTTCTTTCTCTCTCCTCCAAATTATCTTCACAATTCACGACAACACCAACAACCACTTCATCAACACCAACTTTCCCCGACGAGTTCTCGATTTGAAGTTAAAGAATCGTAAAAAAAATGAAGGGTTTTTTCTCTCTCCTCGATTTTCACTTCGATTTCGATCTTGTGGTTGTAATTTTCTGTCTGCCTTGGCTCGAGATCCAGACCCTTATCTTGATCTGCGTTACCTCTACTCTTGTTCACTTGTTATGATCTTGCTGCTGCTTCTTAAATCATTCTAGGAATAATTAATTTGCTTTTATTTTGCTAACTGGTTCATGTGGGGGAGCAGCTGCGGTGGCATGGGGACCCGGGGAAGAGCTGGTGATGGAGGAGGTGGAAATTCAGGTCAAAGTTGTCTGCACTTCTTTTTGCCGCAGTGACATCACTGCTTGGCAATCGCAGGTGCTTCTCTTTCCCTTGCTTTTTTTCTTGAAGGTTGGATTTCGATTAGGTTTTTGTGTTTTTGATCGATTTGTCAGAGTTTTTGAAGCTCGTTGTTGCTATTTTATATATATTTTTTATTTTTCTGGGTCTAAGTCTAACCCAAAAAAAATCAGCAATTTCTAATTTTGAATTTTTTTGATTCAATTTCTATCAATTTTAACCCAAAAAAAAAAAAAAAATAGGATTTTGGTGCAGGATGACGATGATATTAAAAGACCTCACGGGTTGGTATGTTACTAATTTTGAATTTTTTGATTCAATTTCTATCAATTTTAGAGTTTAATTCCTTTGAGTTGAAATTTCAATTGATTTATTTCAGGTTATCAAAAGGATTAAAGATCTGAGGGTTTTTTTTTTAAATTATGTAATTTCATCTTTTGGATGAATATTTTGTGTAATTTATGGATTTTTTTTAATTAGTGTTTGTAAAAACACCACTTCTACTCAATATCAAAATTCAATCTCTTTTGCAGTTGGTTTGGGTGTATTTTTTGTGATTAATGCTTCTGTAATATTCTTGGTTCTTTTAAGATCTGTTGCAATCTAAAGTTTGGATGATAAGAAATTGCAAATCGTTCGTATTACTCTTTCTCCATTTCGCCAAATTTAATTTTCTGTAATTTATTATTATTATTATTATTATTATTATTATTATTATTATTATTGATTGATTGATTGATTGATTGATTGATTGATTGATTGATTGATCGATCAACATCTAATTGCAGCATTTCTTTATACTATGCTAATACTCCCTCTATTCTATAAAGTTCTTCCCACTTTATGTTTAAGGGTGTTCCCTAAAGTTATTCTCATTTATATTTTATTCCATTTTTGGCAAACAAATATATTATTTTATATTACCTACTTGCCCCATCATATGGACCTAATTCTTTGTTTTACACTCTCTCACAACTACATTCTCTGTATCTTATTAAAAATAATAAAGTACTCACTTGCACCCTCTCTTTTCTATTTAATAAATAATATATGATCCACTTGTATAATCTCTCTACCCTTTTTGGTTTTTGGAGTTACAGTTAATGCCTTGATGGGTAGAACCTTATGAAATGGATGTAGTAATATGCTTTTTTCTAGTTGCAATAGTTGGTTTGTTTGGATGTTTAGAATACTCCCTATGTACTTTTCTAGATTGCCTATTTTGACTATACGAGTTCGCCGATGTACGTTTTTAACCTTAAATATCTTTCATTATATATTACTAAATATTATAAAGATTGAACATTAATTAAATACTCATTGAGATCAATCAAACAAGACTCCACATGACTATATATTTTTTCTTATATATTGAGCAGTAGTTAGAAGATGCTCTCTAATTATGAATAGTGTCAACGATTCCAAGTGAGCAAACTAAAGATGTAAAGAGGGAGTAGTTAGCTAGTAATCTTTTTAACTTTTTCAATTTTTTTGTTTGTGAAACATCTGTATTATTCTTATATATTCAGTATATTGTACTTATTACTCCATTTCATTATCACCAACAACTAAATACTATATGCTATCAAATTTACTAATTAACTTTAATTTGTCCCTTTGAAAACACGTCCAAATTAAATGAATCAAATATTATAATCAAATAATGATTAATAAACTAAAGTAAGAAAAAGATATTCAATCTATCACAAATCACATTAATAAATTTGATAATAGTAAGCAGATTGTCGTATCGGATTCATATTCACAAGTTAAATTCTAACCGAATCCATTTTATAAAGGTGCCATGACAAGGTAAATCAGACAATGCAAACGAGTTTCTATCAAGTTGTTGTGTCGTAATTGTTTTAACCTAGCTTACGTTTTTTAATCGTATATATATCAACCTAAAATCCACTGGCACTTTATTTGGATAACAATTATAGAGGGAAAAGTAAGAGAGGGAAGGAGTAAGAAGGGAAAGGAAACGAAAGGAAAGGAAATGAAATGGAGGGACCAGAAGATTGAGATTGCAATTTCCTTCCAAAATTGGAAGAATATTTTAATTCAAGAGAAAAGATAATGAATCCTTCCAATTATTGTCTTCCCTTCTCTTGAGTGTGTCTTAGGTGTAATATGTTACATTATAACTTATTGTGTAACAAAACTTCACAAATCACACGTACACAATGACGTATAGACTCGAACAAAAATGGCATGAACTACACAAATAATGACATGAATCTGATGTCATTTTGTCATTTATATCATGTCATTTAAGTTTTTTTTTTTTTTTTTTGCAAAAGAAGCGTTAAATTATGGGTTTATGGTGTAACAATTACACCCAAGAGTTTCCGATTAAACATAGCTTCAGAATTTAAAATAGCAACTCAAACATTAATACAATAATTTTGTGACTTTTTCCTTCCATACAAATATTTGAGGCTTGTTTATACACCTGATCTATTTTCTTTTCTTTTTCTACCAGATATGCTTGGACAGTTGGACAGATACAACAGATTGGTATCTGAAATACTTTTACCAAAATTTATACAAACAATATAATCGTACGTACACATAACAACACACAGATGCTTCCTAACAAGTCTACCAACCCCCCTTCCCTCCACTCTAATCGCTCTATATTCAAATCCATGCCATGCATCAAGGGCATCAACCAACTAACTAAGGAAACCACCAAATATAATGGAACTAATCATCCAAGAAACTACAACCATTTACCCATCCAACCCTCCCTTCAACCACCCCCACACTCTTTCTCTTTCTCACCTCGACACCGATCTCAACCTCCAAGTCACCTTCCGCTACTTCCGCGTTCACGCCAACCAATCCAATTCCAATCCATTCCAACTCATCACCTGATAATTGCTGAGATAATCGGGAATTCAGAGAAAATAGTTTGAGAGAATTTTAGAGAGAATTTTATTGACTGAGAAATTTTTATTACAGAAGAAGAAAAAAATCTAGAGAGAGAAATATCTATTTATACAATTAGCTTTAATTAACCTGTAACTAATTAACTAATTGTTACAACAAATTATAAAGCGTGTAATACAATAATGTAAACTTAAATAAGTTAGCTTGTAGGTGGCTGGGTATGCTGAGCTGGAGTATACTCTCCAATACCCCCCCTCAAGTTGGGAGGTGATTGATGAAGAGAGGAAGCAGAATAAAACAACCCCAACTTGGAAAGAAGATCTTTAAACCGAGGTGAGGGCATGGCCTTTGCAAACACATCGGCTAATTGAGATTGAGTAGGCAGATAAGAAAGTTGTAAGAGCCCTTCCAGGACTTTGTCACTTCACTCGTGACAGTCTCTTTCAATGTGTTTCGTCCTTTAATGAAACACAGGGTTCTTTGCTATGTGCAAAGCACTTTGATTATCACAATACTACCTCCGTCCCAGAATAGTCTGAACACTTTCCTTTTTTGGTTGTCCCAAATTAGTTTGAACACTTCTATTCTTGGAATGGTCCCACCATTAATATATTATTTCTTTTATACATCTTTGGCCCACATTCTACCTTTTATCAATAAAAAGTTACCCAACTTTCTCTCTCCTCTAATGAAAAATACCCCACCAACTCCTATCACATCTACTTTTTAAATAAAATAACATTTGATAACCACACCACAACTTATCACCTTAAACTACGTGTCCTAACAAATGTTCAGATCTTTCTGGGATGGAGGGAGTACAATGTAATTGGCTTCAAATCATGAACACCTAGCTCCTCAAGTCTTACAATCTATTCAACTTCAGAAGCAGTAGAAGCCATAGCCCTGTATTCTGCTTCTGAGGAGGATTTGCTGATTGTACCTTATTTCTTGGACTTCCAAGAAATGGGGGAATTGCCTAAGAGCAAGATATAACCTGTGACTGATCTTCTAGAATCAGAGCAGGAGGCCCAATCAGAATCTGAAAAGGCTTGAAGAGAAAGGTTATCAGTAGCTCTTAATAAAATTCCTTGCCCAGTAGTGTGAGAAAGGTATCTGAGAGTGTGATGTAGAGCATTCCAATGGGAGGATCTAGGAGAATGCATATATTGACTAAGACATTGGATTGTAAAAGCCAAACCTGGTCTTGTGCAAGTTAAAAAATTCAACTTGCCTACTAGAGATCTGTACATCTCAGTATTAGAGATCAAATCACCTTCAAGAGCTTGAAGCTTAAGGTTAATAGGCAATGGAGTGACTGCTTTCTTTGAAACATCAAGATCACAACCTTGAAGTAACTCAGTAGTGAACTTCTATTGGCTGAACAGAATGCCTTCAGGCAAATAACATACTTCAATGCCTAAGAAGTAATGTAGAAGACCCAAGTCTTTAATACCAAAAGTGTTCTGAAGGTGAAGTTTGAGTGCTGAAAAAGAATGACAATCTGAACCTGTGAGGATCACATCATCCACATAGACAGCATCATAGGTAATGTGAGGACCATATCTTTTAAGGAATAAACTGTAGTCATTCTTGGATTGTGTGAAACCTTGAGAATTAAGTTCACTTATAAGCTTGGCAAACCATTGCCTTGAAGCTTATTAGAGACCATAAAGTGACTTTCTCAATTTACAAACCTTCTTGTCAGGATTAGGAACACCTTGTGGAACAGTCATATAAACCTCTTCATGGAGGTCACCATGCAAGAAAGCATTGTTGACATCCAATTGATAAAGAGACCAATGTTTGATGGCAGCAAGAGCAAGTAAACACTGCATGCAGGCATTTTCACCACTGGAGAAAAGTCTCCTCATAATCTATGCCATATTTTTTATTGTAGCCCTTGTCTACCAATCTTGCTTTACACCTCTCCAAGGATCCATCTGCTTTCAGTTTAATTTTGTATACCCATTTGTTACCAATGGGCTTTTTGTTGCGAGGAAGAGTCACTAGATCCCAAGTATGATTGTCATTAAGAGCTGCAAGTTCCTTATTCATAGCAAGAATCCACTCAGGTTTAGAAGAAGCTTCATGGTAAGTAGAAGGTTCTTTGAGTTGAAATGCAGGAGCAGAAAGAAAAGCTTTGTGTTTAGATGGATAAGAATGAAAAGAAACAAGATTACACCAATGTTTTGGAAGTGTACTAGAAGCTGTATAGTAGTGGTATTGGTCAAGATAAGCAGGTGTTTTATGAGTTCTAGTGGAGTGTCGAGAAGGAGGCATAGGTGGAGGGATAGCATTATTAAGATTAAGAAGTAAACTAGGATCTGGTGATGTAGAAGAAAGAATGGGAGTAGGAGTAGAAGACGAAATATTGATTGAATCGGAAATAGGAGAGGAGGAAGAAGAAGTTGTTGCATCATTAGATATGGCTGGTGATGATGGATGTTCTAAATCAGTGGAAAAGGAGGTGCAAAAGAAATCATCATCACAGAAAACATTATAAGTGGATGTAGGAGTAAAAATAGGAGAAGGTAAAGGTGCTTGTAGGTGATATGGAAAATACCTCTCATAAAAAATCAAGTCTCTTGTGACAATGAGCTCGTGAGTAGACAAATTCCACACTTTGTAACCTTTTTGTGTAACTGAATATCCAAGAAAGACCCCTAGCGATGCTCTTGGATCAAATTTGGTTCTATGAACCTTTGAAGTGGAGAAATACACTAACAACCAAAAGTCTTTAGATGATCTAGTGAAGGGGCTTGCTGAAATAGTTTTGCATAGAGTGTGAGATTGTGGATGCTAGACAAAGGCATCCTATTAATGAGGTAAGCAGCACAAATGACACAATCTCCCCAAAATGAAGTTGGGACTTTTGAATGAAAGGAAAGACCTCTGGCAGTCTCCAATAAGTGTATGTGCTTGCGCTCCACAACTCCATTTTGTTGTGGAGTATCTGAGCAACTGGTTTGATGAATTATGCCTCTCTTTGCATAGATACCCTTTATATCACCTTGACCTAGTTCTTTTGCATTGTCTGATCTAACACAAAGAACTTTAGCAGAAAATTGAGTCTCAACATAAGTGAAAAAATCATCCAAGATATGCACAACATCAGATTTATATTTGATCAAATGAATCTAGGTGAACCTTGTAAAATCATCTACTATAGTAATAAACTGAGTACAACCTGAATGTGTCTTGACCTTATAAAGCCCCCAAACATCAACATGCAGCAACTCAAAAGGTTTAGATGTCTTTATGCTACTGTGAGGAAAAGACTTCCTAGGAAGCTTTGCAGCAGGACATACCTGACGTATCACATCCTGTAAACAACTAATGATATTACAATCAGGAATAAGAAGTTTTATTTTGTTAAAAGGCAAGTGCCTAAGTCTGAGGTGCCATAGTTTGGCTGTATCAACAGCTGAGAAGCTTGAACTGGTAGTATGTACATGAGAAGAATCAACCACAGCATGAGAAGATTCAGTAGGCAGAGCTTTATTGGATATATGATATAGTCTTGACTTCAATTTACCAAGAGGCATGCATGGCCTTGTCTGAGAGAGGCCCTGAATAAAACATTTATTATGAATGAAAGAAATTTGACATTGCAAGTCCTTGCACAGTTGATGCACAAATATAAGGTTGAAAGCAAATTTAGGCACATGAAGGACATTGTGCAAGGTTATATTATCATTCAAGATCATTGAGCTTATATGAGCCACTGAAATTTGTCTGCCATCAGGTATAGTGATTGTATTAGTTCCTTGCACTCCTTTATAATCATGGAACCATGAAAGATTAGAACATATGTGGTCAGATGCCCCACTGTCAAGTAACCATTCAGAACTGGTAGCAGTAAGCAGACAGTGAGTACCTGTCAGCAAGGCATGACCAGTTGTGTCATGATCAACTTCAGATGATGAATGAGTGGTTTTGCAGCAGAGAAAGCAGATGGTTGTATTGCTCAACACTAATAGATTCTAGCTTAATATCTTGCAGCTCTTGCTCAGAAGGCTGATAAGAAGTAGATGCAGCTACTACTTTCTTATATTTGTTCCCCTTGAAACCAGTGAAACCAGCTGGATATCCATGTACTTTAAAACACCTTTCTATGCTGTGTCCTGGTATCTTGCAGTGTGTACAATAGTAGTTAGATCCAGGTCTTTTATTGCCAGAGAAGGATTTGGAAGAAGAATATTTCTTAAAAGAATTTCCAGAACTTCCGTAGCCTTCTTGTTGCTTGAATCCTCTGAATTTGTCAGCTGCAAATGCCAATGATTCATTAGAAGCAGCAATATGTGCTACCTCTTTATGTCTTTCTTCCTGTGCAAAAATCCTGTATGCCTGAGAGACTTGGGGTAGAGGCCGTGTCATGAGTATATTTCCCCTAACAGTGGAAAAACTCTCTTTTAACTTCATCATAAATTGAATGAGTCTTTGTTCTTGTTCTCTTGTCAAAATCTTCTTTGTGAGATTACATGTACATTTATCACATGTATAGTATGGTAAAGGACTTGCATCATTAAGTTCATCCCATATAGTCTTGATTTGAGTATAGAACTCAGAAACACTACTGTTTCCTTGATGCATTTCAGATAGTTTTGCTCAAGTGAATACACTGTGCCATGAAAGAATAGCCAAAACGATCTTCTAAATCCTTCCATATCTTTGCAGCAGTACTAAAGAACAACACACTTTTCTTAATTGTGTTGTCTAGATTAGCTAGCAACCAAGAGATTACTAGATCATTGCATCTTTGCTAGGCACTAAATTCAGAAGAAGTTTCGGCTGGAAGTGTAAGACTTCCATCAACAATTTTCAGTTTGTTTTTAGCAGATTATGAGATCAACATAGATCTCTTCCAATCATTGTATCCTACTCCATTGAACTTAGTAGAAACAATTTGAGTAGTGTTTGAATATGAAGGATGAATATAATAGATGCTAGAAGGATTTTGATTAAGTGATATTTCTGATTCAGGCATTTTCACAAATGATTAAACTACTTGTTCAATCAATTGGAAATTTCTAGTAAAAAAAACTTTAAGACAGAGAAATTCAGCAGATCAACAAGAAAGAATTGATGAAATTCAGCGGATCAACAAGAAAGACTTGATTATCATAGATCACATAAACAATCAGGAAAAGAAAATGCAAGCAAATTTGCACTTCTTCAGAGAAATTTGAACTCAATTCAAGAATTTAAGAAATTCAGATCAAAAAAACAGATTTCAACAAAGAATTTGTGCAAGAAATGCAGATTCTAAGAACCTTAGATTCAATGAATGAAAAGAAAAACGAATTCAGAAAGAAATTTAGGAATTTGAACACCTGTTGAAGCTTGAATCAGATTGAAGAAATCGAACTCTTGTAGATCAGTTCTCCAGAATCAATTTTGCGGAATTTTCAGCGAACAATTTTTAGATGAACTTGATGCTACGATCTACAGTAGCTCTGATACCATGATAATTGCTGAGATATTCGGCAATTCAGAGAAAAAAGTTTGAGAGAATTTTAGAGAGAATTTTATTGACTGAGAAATTTTTATTACAGAAGAAGAACATAATCTAGAGAGAGAAATATCTATTTATACAATTAGCTCTAATTAACCTGTAACTAACTAACTAATTGTTACAACAAATTATAAAGCGTGTAATAGAAGAATGTAAACTGAAATAAGTTAGCTTGTAGGTGGCTAGGTATGCTGAGTTGGAGTATACTCTCCAATATCACCAACGCCCTAGGGACCGCCCTCAGTCCCTACTACCCTCTAACCGGCACCCTTCGAAAAGTCGAAGGGTACCGGTTTGAGTTACACTGCACCCCTGGAAGGGGTGTCCCTATCATAAGGGTCAGTGTAGACTACTCCTTAGAGTCCCTTAACTACTTGGGTGAACTGGATGAGACCTTTTTGGAATGACTAGTTCCGAACCCTGGTCTAGTTGAAGCCATGGAGCATCCTATGATTTTACAGATTACTTTGCTCAAGAGTGGAGGTTATGTTCTTGGGTCAGTTGTTCATAACATGTTGTGTAATGGTTTAGGAGCCTCTGAGTTTTTCAATGGGGTAGCCGAGTTGGCTCGTGGGGCGACTCGATTGGGAGTTGAGCTGGTTTGGAAGCGAGGTAGCTTACTCGGACCGCGAGAACTGGTCCGAGTTGAGTTTCCGTTTCAAGAGTTTTTGAGCTATGCATGAGTTTGCTAAACAACATATAAGGGAAACTATTAGGTGAGACAGAGCTCCTTAACTTTCTTTCAGTTCCTGCTGTAGCCATGGCGGGAAAGAAAGGGGGCCAAAAGAAGGGTATGACGTCGAAAATTATCGAAAAATCACTGGAGATTGTTGTTATTAAACCGCGAGGACCATCCTCTGATTCTCAAGCGAAGAAGACGCGATCTATTGACGAAATCATAGGGATTGAAGCATTGGAGTTTAGCGATTTTGAGATTGGGGAGATTCTAACTCCTCATCAATCGATTGTTCAATTGAAGCAGCAATTTGAACTGAATAGGACTTTTTCAGCTTGCATGTCGTCGATTCATCGATCAACAAGTGGTTCAATTGGTGAAATTCAAGGTAATCCTCTGCCTATACTTCAGCAATTGAATGAAGTTGCTGATGATGATCATGTTAATTCTTAGATTAATGATAAACCTAGAGTTCAAATTGACTTAGATGATATTCAGGAGGAAGTGGATTATTGGAATTCTGCCATTGTTTGTTATGTGTTGGGAGCGAATCCACCTAGTGTGGTAATGGAAGGTTTTGTGCGTAGAATTTGGAAAAATATGGGGGTAGATAAGGTTGCTATGGTTGAAAAGGGGATTTACATGGTTAGATTTCATACAATGGAGAATAGGGATAAGGTAGTGAATGGTGGATATCCTTTTTTTGATGGTAAACCGGCTATGGTTAAGGCTTGGCACTAGAACATTGATTTTAAGAGAGATGAGATACGCCAGGTGCCTATTTGGATTCAATTGAATCTGGATTTCAAGTATTGGGGACATAATTGTTTACAAAAGATTGTGAGTGAAATTGGCAGGTTTGTGAAAGTGGATAATGCAACTTTGAAGCGTGAAAGATTACAGTATGCAAGGGTGTTGGTTGAGGTGGATGTATCTCAAGCATTCCCTGATAAGATTATCTTTGAGAATGAATTGGGGCAGGACACTTATGTGAATGTAAAATATGACTGGAAACCAGTATTTGCCAGTGTCTGTAAAAACCAGTGTTTGCCAGTGTCTGTAAGGTGTTTGGTCATTGTGATCAAGAATGCAGGAAGAAGAAACAGGCATTGGTACCTAGAAGGGTGCCTACTGAGCAGAATGTAGCTCCACAACCAACTGTGATTGAAACTCAAAAACAAGTAGACGCTGAAGGTTTCCAACCAGTTAGTAGGGCTGTGAAATTGCCTACTAGCCCAGTTGTTACAACAATAATCAGACTCTCTTTTACTGCACTGGCTGAGGATCATGATATAACTGAAAATGACAAGGAGGAGCATGGGTCGAGGACTGATGTAGGGGGAAGGGATTCCTCTTCATCTAATGGATAATATTTGTTCTTGGAATGTCCGAGGGCTGAACAGCCCAAGGAAGCAGAGGGTTGTGAGGGACTTTCTTTCTCAACACTCTGTAGGGTTGGTTGGCTTGCTGGAGACTAAGGTAAAGGCTGCTGGGTTGGGCAGTCTTTATCAAGTTATGTTTCAAACATGGTGTTTCACCTCCAATTTGGCTTTTCATCCTAGTGGAAGGGTCAGTTTGCCTTGGAAACCAGGTGTGTTTTCTGTCGATATTAGAGGTGGAGCTAGTCAGTGGATTTGTTGCTATGTGAATCCTAAAAATGGTGCTCGAGGATTTGATTGTATTTTTGTTTATGCTTTCAATGAGAGAAGCAAAAGGGAGGTGTTGTGGGAGGAGTTAAAGAACTTAGCTCAGAAGATATAGGGTCCTTGGGTAGTTTGAGGAGATTTTAATTGTGTGTTGAAATGTGATGAAAGAGAGGGTGCTCCAGTTAGGCAGTGGGAGATGGAACCAATGAGAGCATGCCTAATGGAATGTGGATTACATGATATTAGTAGTTCAGGTAATAGGTTCACCTGGACAAATAAGCAGGAAGGGGGTGCTATAGTATTTTCGAAAATTGACAGGGTGTTGGTGAGTTCTCTGAGATTCAGAATCTGCTCAGTCTTTGGTAGTGCAGCATTAGAGTAGTTAAACCATAATCAATTATTATAGTTGCTAATAAACAGGGCAGAGGACTAGAGATCAGATATACCATAATGTTAACTAAAATTACTGATCACTAAACATTTTACAAGATAGTATTAATATAGATTTCAGAATTTGTATAGTATAGCTGTAGAACTCAGTAGAAGTACTTAGATGCTCTGCTCATACAAGATTTGATTAGAAAAGCAACTCTGAACATACTTAGGTTGAAAGATCAGAGAAATATGGACATTCAGACAGCTTGAACACAATTGATATTCAGATAAAACCATGTTTAAACTCAACTTCTTTGTCTTCGAGCATGTTTAGAGCAAATTTACCCTCATAAAATCAGGGTAGCATGTTAAGATTGAACTCCAATTTAAGAAGTGACAATGATAAAGGAAAGATTAAGCAATTGGTATGATTGGATGGAAGACAAGGGAAAAAAAAAAAGTAATACAAGGTAGAGCTTGTGCTCAAATCCTGAAAAAAAAAAGTATCTGATGTTATTTGTTTTTCTGAAAATTAAGACTATAGAGTATGCTGCCATGGTATTCAAGGACTAATTATATAAAAATGATGAATACTCCTAAAAAGAATAATTACAATGAGTAACTATATGTTAAAAGGGATAATACAAATCACAAATGTTATCTCATTGACAGCACTGCTGTTTAAATGCACTCAAACATCAACTTTAACATAGTAAGAAAGGGGCATTCTATTTGATATTGAGCTTGCCATTCAGTTTGGTAAATCCAACCAAACCCAACCCATCTAGGCCATTCCTATTCATTATAATTCCAATACTTGCGAATTTCGATGTTGATTTGATCTAATCTGATGGCATTCCTATTCATAGTAACTCTCTAGTTTTGATGTTAATTTGCTAAAATCTGATGGAAGTGGAACTACAAAAAAATCATAACCGTTGTTTCCTTTCTTTTGGCAAATAACTACCTTCACTTTCCTTTCTTTTGGCTTAAGTACATTGCGAGCTTTGTACAATAGCTCTTTATATTTCGATTCTACTCTTTTGGCTTGTACTATATAGCTACTAAGTGTCTAAGTCCTTGTTTGGTTGGGCTTTTTGGGACCTAGAAATGGATTCAGTAAAATAAACCCATTACTCCTTGATTGGTTTGGGTAGTAGGCTAACCATTACCCTTACTTGAGGGTACTCCAGACCCCTAAAATACCCTCTAAATTAGAGGAGTAACAAAATCTTTTCCGTTCCCTTAAAATTGATTCATTTCCGTTGTTGGGCCAAACGCCCAATAAATGTAACAGTTATTGTTACTATTCCTCCCCTCTCTACTTGATTCCATTCCCATTCCATTTCTGTATTTGAACCAAATGCCCCCCTAAAAAGTACATGTAAATCTTCTTATTGTTTTCTCTCCCAGCTTCCAAAACAAGCCTCATTCTCAGCTTTTCATAATCACCATTTTCTACAAGTCACCTTCATCCAATATTTTTTAAAACATAGAAGAATAGTACAATTTTTGGATCAAAGAGGAATAGAGGATACACTGGCAATTCTACCATAATTTTGCAATAAGAATAATTTTGAGAGGAGAGAGAAAGTGAAAAGAATGTGGAACAGGTCCACACAAAACTTATTGGAAGTTGGAACTGTTACGAGACAACACGACATGCGTGCAGTGGCTTTTGCACTTGTGGTCATGATGGATCACGTGCACTAGTATTATGAAATTATCTAAGAAAAGAAAAATGAAGCTCATTTAAAAATAAAAATGTGAATTTCTTGGTTCTTGATATAACGAAAGACAAGAAGAAGATGAATTGAAAGAGAATAATCCCTCCATTACTTTCATTAACTAAATTGGTTTATATACCATACAAACTATCCAAATATTATAGGCTACAATTACGGTAACTAATCTATACTTGACTAATATACAAAGATGCTAATACACACAATATCTCTATTACATAAGGGAAGGGGGGAGCAACGGTGTCCTCTTTTGAACTGACTATTTTGCCCCCCTTCCCTTTCTAAATTACAAAAGGAATCTCAATACCAAAATGGGTGTCAAACAATGCCACCGGAAATTAATTTTCAACAATCACTCAGAAATCACTTATATGAGGAAACTTTACAAATCACTCATAGAATTGAGAAAATCACGTTGTAAAAAACACGCAAATCCCTGAAATGATCAGTTGACTTTACAAAAACTAAAAATTAACTTACAAACTAAAACTAATATACTAGGACGTCAATACATACAAAAACATTCACAAAATTCACTTATAAATCATTGTTCTCAATAACCATTCACAATTACATACTCACAAAAATTACCTATAAACACAAATCCGAGAAAAACATAAGATTTTGACAAGTGATATCACACATTCGTCGATCGGCGATTTGCGAACTTTCAAACAGTACATAATTCTTTTAATCTTTAAAGTTATTTCACATTAGTCGATCAGTTATGTAGTTGAAAAAATGGAGATAATAGCAATTAGTTGAAAAGGGCTTTTATATAATTAGACTTAAATTTGATTCATTTTCATATAAAATCAGAAAACAAGATGTGTATGAAATTTGATTCATTTATGACACTGATGAAAAAGTTGCAAATCTAGTTCTTTTTTAAAAAAATTCCAATATAAAATTTTTGCCCAAAACTTTTGCAAAATATCCATGTTCAGAAATTAATTTTGAAAAACAAAACAATATCAAACTTTTTGCGAACGACTTTTGCAAAAATCCATTTTCAGAAAAAAAAAATTTACATTAATTTGCGAAAACCATTTAATGTGAAATCAGATTGTGTATGAAAAATTTAAAATTTCATTTCAAATATAATTGAAACTCAAAGTGTTAAAATTTAGAAAAGGAGAAAAATTAAAAATGACCATTTCATGCGAAATCAGATTGTGTATGAAAAACTTAAAATTTCATTTCAAATATAATTGAAACTCAAAGTGTTAAAATTTAGAAAAGGAGAAAAATTAAAATGCCCATTTCATGCAAAATCAGATTGTGTATGAAAAATTTAAAATTTCATTTCAAATATAATTGAAACTCAAAGTGTGAACATTTAGAAAAGGAGAAAAATTAAAATGATGAAAATTTTTAAATATCAATTTGTGAAATCAGAATTTAGAAGTTAGACAAGGAAAAAAAACTGAAATTGTATTATACTTTTCGGTTACAATTTTGGGATCATAGAGAAATTACTGAAATCCATGATTTAAGAAATTACCTTTCTTTGTTACAAAATCGACCCAATTAGATCTACTGCTGCTTAAGACTTGAATTGAAATGCTTGATTTTTTGATGTTGTTCTTTGACGTTGACTTGAAAATCTACGGTTGCATGTATTTCTTTGATGTTGTTCGCAAATTAGATTTACTTCTTAAGATTTGAAACATCTGATTTTGTTATTGTATATTGCATACTTGGATGAATTGGGTTCCTTGAAATATGAATTAGGTTCCTTTAAAATATAGGTTGTAGATTTGTAGTGAGAGGAGAGAGAGAATGAATAGTTAGAAAAGTACTGAAATTATACACTGAGAGGAGAGAGAGAGAATGAATAGTTGGAGAAATGTTTTTTTGTTGGTCTGATGGGTTTTCACTCTTCACCGATTTAAGTGGCAAATAAGTATATGGACCAACTGTTCCCGGTTAACAAGCAAGATTTTTTTTAAAAAAAATCCTCCTAAATTAAATCAGACAGGCAGTGCACAAGTTTTATTGCTCAAAATAAAAATAACCCAAACCAACCCATCATGATTCATTTGGATGGAATTTCAATCTATCACCTTAACTACTAACGCATCATGTGGATAAAAAAAGAAACTACTCTTATCTAAATCAAAGAATTACTATCACAATTTTCCACTAACAAACCACTTTTCACCAATTATGTAAAAAAAGTATATTGCAAGTTAAATTATAATATAATATTTATATGAAAAGAGCACTACATAATTAATTAATAAAGGAACATATTACTCCCTTAAGAAAAATGATAATATGTGAAAACAAAATTTTTATGTACTATTTTTTTTGTGGGAAACAATCTTTTATAATTTTTCTCACAACTTAAAACTTTACAACATTTTGTATTTTTCTGCGAGAAATCAAAAACTATTATAAATTACAAAAATGAATAAAACCAAAAAAAAAAGAACATGACAATATTTAGTAAAGAACATCATACTGATTATAAAAGAACATGCGCATATAAGACTTGAGAAACAATAAACTATTCAAAATCACAAAAATGAATAACAACATAAAAAGAACATGAAAGAATCTTATTTACAAAATGGAGGTGAACTTAAATACTAACTTGCATTTTCAGTTTGTTTACTACTTAGGCCCCGTTCTTTTGAACTTATTTTGACTGAAATTAAATTAAATTAACTGAAATTAACTGAACTAAACTGAAATTAAATTAACTGAACTGAAATTAAATTAACTGAACTGAAATTAACTGAACTGAACTGAAATTAAATTAACTAAACTGAAATTAAATTAACTGAACTGAAATTAAATTAAATTAAATGAAATTAACTGAAATCAGAGAAACTGAACTGAATTGTATATTCAATTTTCCAAAATAATAATTATCGATAATAATCAATAAGTATTAACATAATATTATCAACACTTATTATTATTATTATTATTATTATTATTATTATTATTATTATTATAATTATTATTATTATTATTATTATTATTATTATTATTATTATTATTATTGGTATATATTATTATTATTATTATTATTATTGTTATTATTTATTATTATTATTTATTATTTAATTTAAGTTCAGGTAAGTTCAACTTTATATTAATAATAATAATAATAATAATAATAAATAATAATAAAAAATAAATTATAAATTATAATTAATAATAATAAAAATAATAATAAATAATAAATAATAAATAATAATAATAAATAATAATAATAATAATAATAAAAATAATAATAAATAATAAATAATAAATAATAAATAATAATAATAAATAATAATAATAATAATAATAATAATAATAATAATAATAAATACTAATAATAATAAATAACAAATAGTGAATAAATGATGATAATAATAGTAAATATAATAATAATTATAATAATACTAAATAAATAAATAATAATTAATAAATAATAATAATAATGATGATAATAATATTAAATAATAATAATAATAAATAATAAATAAAAATAATGCATAATAAATAATAATAATAATAAATAAATAATAAATGATAATAATAAATAATAAATAACAAATAATAAATAATAATAATAATAATAATAATAATAATAATAATAATAAATAACAATGATACTAATAATAATAAATAAATAATAATAATATTATAAATAAATAAATAATAATAAAATAATAATAATAATAATATTAAATAATAATAATAATAAACAAAAAATAATAATAATAAATAATAATAATAATAATAATAAAAATAATCATAATAAATAATAATAATAATAATAATAATAATAATAAATATTAAATAATAATAAATAATAATAATAATAATAATAATAATAATAATAATAATAATAGTAATAATAAACAATAATAATAAAAATAATAATAAAAAAATAAAATAAATAATAATAATAAAAAATAATAATAATAAAAATAATCATAATAAATAATAATAATAATTATTATTATTATCATAAATAATATAAATGTTAAATAATAATATTACTATTATCATAAATAATAATAATAATAATAATAATAATAATAATAATAATCTTAATAAATAAATAATAATAATTAAAACATTACATAAGATGAACTAAACTGAAATTAACTGAACTAAACTGAAATTAAATTAACTGAATTGAAATTAAATTAACTGAACTGAAATTAAATTAAATTAACTGAACTGAAATTAAATTAACTGAACTGAAATCAACCGAAATAAACTGAAATTAAATTAACTGTACTGAAATTAACTGAAAATAAGTTCAAAAGAACAGGGCCTTAGTATTAGGCCTAAAAATATCACCGCACGCATCGCGTGCACAAAAGGCTAGTATTACATACTCTAACATACCCCTCAGTTGAAGCGGGAGGTTCATGCACGTTGAGATTGTTCCTGAAATCATCAAATAAAACTAAGGGAAGGCCCTAAGTGAGAATATCTGCAATCTGATACCGGGATGGAACATGTAAGACGCACACCTGGCCACGAGCCACTTTTTCGCGAACAAAGTGAATATCCATTTCAATATGTTTAGTGCGGCTGATGTTGAACAGGATTCCCAGAAAGATATATCGCACTAACATTATCACAGTAAAACCAATGTAGCCTTAATAATAGGACAATGAAGCTCCACCAATAGGTTACGTAGCCAACATGATTCAGATACCACATTAGCAACACCGTAATACTCGGCCTCTACACTAGACCGAGAGATAGTAGGTTGGCGTTTAGCCGACCAAGAAAGTAAATTATCGCCAAGAAAAACACAATGCCAGATGCGGAGCGTCGGGTACGGTATCCGGACATCCACCCCAAATAGCGTCAGCATACGAAATAAGAGTGGATGTGGAAGAAGGGTAAAGATGCAAACCATGATCCAAAGTACCCTAGAGATAGCGAACAATACGCTTAAGAGCATGATTTGAGCCTCGCGAGGGTCATGCATGTGAAGACACACCTGTTGCACAGTGTAAGAAATATCAGGTCATGTAGAAGTAAGATACTGAAGAGCCCCAGCCAGACTACGATAGTGAGACGAGTATGCATAAGGCTCGATCACGAGAGGTAACACCCAATTTCAGCTTAGTGTCAACTGGAGTGAGGGAGGACTTGCAAGCAGACATCCCAGCACGTTCAATAATTTCAGTAGCATACTAGCGCTGGGAGAGGAAGAGACCACCTGCATGACGGGTAACAACAATGCCCAAAAAATAACTCAATGCACCCAAGTCCATCATAGCAAACTTCGAACTAAGACGAGACACAATGGACTTGAGCAAGACATCTGAGCAAGCTGTCAAAATAATGTCATCCACATAAAGCAATAAATAAGCCATAGATCGTTGTGGCGATATATAAATAAAGAATGATCTGAAGTGTTGTGATAGAAACCAATAGTGGAGACATAATATGCAAAAGGCTGGTACCAAACACGAGGGGCTTGTTTGAGGCCATACAATGATTTCCTCAACAAACATACATGATCCGGATGAATAGGGTCCCTGTAGCCCATAGGCTGATGCATATAAACTGTCTCACTAAGAGTCCAATGTAAAAATGCATTTTTTACATCCAACTGATTAATAGACCAGCCCTTAGAGAGAGCTAAACTGAGAAAAGTGCGAATGGTGGCCGGTTTGACCACTGGACTGAAAGTCTCTCCACAATCTACTCCAACCTTTTTTGTTTTGCCACCACCTCCAAGATGAGCTTTATGCCGCTCAAAGGAACCATCAGAATTATGTTTATGAGCAAAAATCCACATAGAACGAATCACATTAACTCCCGAGGGGCGGGGTACTAAATCCCACGTCTTATTTTCAATAAGAGCATCATACTCGGCATCCATAGCTAATTTCCAGTTACGGTCACGCAAGGCCTCCACAGAGCTACGAGGTAAAGGGGTTTTTGTAGTAGTGGTGTGGAGATTGAAAATGGATTTGGGCTTAAAAACACCTCGTTGGCTTCGGGTAACTGGGCCTCGGCGTGTTTGGGCTGGCAGATTAGGAGAGCGATGAGGTAGCGTGTGGTGATGGACTGAAAGGAGGGGAGAGGGGCTGTTGGCTAGGGGGTTGATCCAGTAAGGCAAGCGTGTGGGTAGCACGCAAAGGGGAAGAACTGGGCTGCTAGGACGTTGGCCCAAGAGATGGGGATCCAGAGGGAGGGGTGTGGGAGATGCACTTGGTAGGCGCATTGGGCTGCGGGGAGGATGCGGCCCAGCAAAGATGGACGCAAATGCTGGGTGAGGAGATGTGGGCTGAGATTGACTAGTGTGGGCCAAAATAATGAGCCACATATGGAGATATACCATCATCTAAAAAAGAATATGAAGGAGTAGGAGTGTGAATTTTGGCAAACGGGAATTGTGTCTCATCAGAAATAACATGGCGGCTCACAATGATTTCTGAGAGGAAATATCATAGCACTTGTAACTTCGATGATTAGGAAGGTATCCCAAAAACACACACGGAGTGGAACGAGGTTGAAGCTTATGAATAATAGTGGATGGAAAAAGAGGATAGCATAAACACCCAAAAATCTGAAGATGAGAGTAAAGAGGATCCCGCACTAGTAGAATAATTGCTTATTGTTGCTGTTTTACCCATACGCAGAAATATATCATGTAAAAAGAAAAGGTAAAATATAAAATAAAGATATTGTTGCGGTTTCGGCCAAAAACCGCAGCAATATGTTTTCAACAGAAATTTTTTGAAAAAAAGTTACTTTTTGACAAGATATATTGCTAGCAACATATTAAAATAATATTAAAAAAAATAATATTTTAATATATTGCTGCGGTTTTTGTTAAAAACCGCAGCAATATGTCTGGTCTTTTTTTTTTAAATGCCAGCGTTTTTTTGAACCTATGTTGCGGTTCCTACAAAAAACCGCAGCAATAGGCTTTTTAAATTAATTATATATAGGAGGCACGCACCCACCCAACTAGGGTTTTTTTTAAACCCACAACAGTTCGCCGTTTTCATTCTTTCGGTCTCTCTCCTCACTCCTTCAACAGTTCAACTCCTCTCTCCTACTCTCCATCATCCTCGTTCATCACTCTCTATCTTCGCTCACCAATCTCACCCTCTATCTTCACTCACCAATCTCACCACTCACAAGAACGCATCGGGTCGCGTTCGCCGCCTCTAATTTCCTTCAACTATCTTCGCCGTTCGTTGAGCTTCGTGACTTCTCTGCTTATCGTTCGTTCGTTCATCAATGGCTCGCCGGTCTTCATCCTTTCATCATCTCGCCGGTCTTCATTCAGATCTGCGATTTTGTTGTGCGATTTTCATTTTTCTCGGTCGCTTGTTGTAAGTCTTCCTCTTCGTTCATTTTCTTTAATCTAATTTTTTGTTAATTTTGTAGATTTAATTTTCGTTCTCAATTTTTTTTTCGAGAATTTCCTCTACTCCGGTCGCCGGTGAGATTAGGCGCTGCTCTACTCCTGTCGCCAGCGAGTTTAAGCACTGCTCTAATTTTTTGTTAATTTTTTTTTTCGTTCTCTTGTAGATCTGGTTTTGTGGATTGTACTCATCTTTTTTCAATTTAATTTTTTTGTTAATTTTGTAGATCTAATTGAATATGTATTTTAGGTTTATGGTGAATTAAATTAATTTGTATATATTTTTTAGATATCATTTGTATATTTTTTTTAGATCTTATATATATGTATTTTTTGATTTCAACATAAAACTTATAAAATCAAATGTATAATGTTGTAATTTGTCAATTAATTTGACGCTTGAATGAATTCCAACAAATTTGGTTGTGGTTGTGGTTTTGAAATGGTTGTGTGGGTATAGACGTGTAGTACTAATATATGACATTATAAATGTATAAAAAAAAATTTATAAAAAAAAGCAACCTATTGCTGTTGTTGTTGGTAAAAACAGCAGCAATAGGTGATTATTGCTGCTGTTTTTACCAACAACAGCAGCAATAGGTTACTTTTCAATTTTTTTTTGTTATTGACACTACCTATTGCTGCGGTTTTGGGTAAGAACCGCAGTGTAACATATTGCTGCGGTTTTGGCCGAGAACCGCAGCAATAGCTCGGCATATTGCTGCGGTCAAAAACAGCAGCAATAGGTTAATTACCTATTGCTGCGCCCTTGATTACTGCGCAGCTAAAACCGCCGCAAAAGGCCACTTAATGACCGCAACAAAAAACAATTATTCTACTAGTGCCGTTGATATAAAATCTTGAGTGGAGAGTGGTAGTCTAATAATTTGCTTGGAAGTATATTGAGAAGATATGTGCCATGGACAAGGCATGATGCCAAAAAGAAGGGGGTGAAGAAGCATGAGGGATGATAGTCCTAATGATGTTGTTAACGGTGCGGATTTTTCGTTCAGCTTTACCATTTTGGGAGGATGTATAAGGACAAGAGAGACGAAAATTGATACCATTAAGCTTACAAAAGTCCCAAACAGGCCCATTATCAAATTCTTTCCCATTATCACATTGAATATTTTTGATGTCTTTTTCAAATTGAGTGTGAATGAAAGCTCTAAATGAAAGGAATGTGGAATAAGCTTCAGACTTTTTGGAGAGAGGAAATATCCACAAATAATTAGAGTAATCATCCAACAACAACATATAATAACGATGTTCCGAAGAACTCAAAACAGGAGAAGTCCATAAATCACTATGAATAATATCAAATGGAAACATTGTACGTAGTAGAAGAAGATGCTATAAAATAAAGGTAATTTGATATGTTTTCCAAGCTGATAAGAATTACAAAAATTAGAACTACTAGAACCACTACACTCAATGAGTTTATTTTGTTGGAGAGAACGAAGAATAGATTGCCCCAGATGCTCAAGGCGATCATGCCATAAAAGTGAAGCTAAAGCCGCAAAAGTAGATGATTGAGCAGGAGTGGAGGTGATGGTGGTGGTGATAGCATAAAGCTCGCCCTTACTATTGCATCTCATGAGACACATCACCATCTGAAAATCCTTCACAGAAAACCCAAAAGGATCAAATTCAACAGTAACAGAGTTGTCAGTGCTAAATTCCGAGCAGACACTAAGTTTTTTAATCAATTGGGGGGCATGAAGGACATTTTTTAAAGCTAATGGTGGGTTCGGGGGAGGCAAAGTTGTGTGATCATAACCACAAATAGGAACAGAATTACCATTACCAACTAGAATGCCACGATTGTTGCTCAAATTAAAATAAGACGAAAGATTACCTTGCTAGAAAGTCATATGGGAAGTCGCTCCAGTGTCCATGTACCAGTTGGAATCCGGAGGAGTGAGGCCAAGAGTGTACATTGCTGCCTCAATGTTAGTATGAGTAGGAGCTGGCCCAGTTGCTGCATAAGCTTGCGGTCTAGGCCCTAATAGACCAAACCCTTCACTAGTAGAATAATTGCTTATTGATGCGGTCATTAAGTGGCCTATTGCGGCGGTTTTGGGCATTAGGTAATTAACTGCAATTAAGGGCGCGGCAATAGGTAATAATCGCAATTAAGGGTGCGGCAATAGGTAATTAACCTATTGTTGACCACAACAATAGAGCAACCTAGTACTGTTCCTATTCAAAACCGCAGCAATAGGTACAGGTAAAAAACAATTTTTTTTTTTGAAATTCTAGCAATTTTGAATCAACTCCAATAACTAGAATACAAATACCAAAATATATTTACAATCAACATTATATCTACAATACAAAAACAAAGAACAAATGAACAAACAAATAACCAAAATCCAAAAAACTAAGAAACTAAAACTAAATTAAAACGCTGAAAAATAAAAAAATAAAACAAAATTTCGAATGGAGGAAAAAAATCCTATGACTGAAAAAGAAACCCTAAACTAAGATATAAGCCAAAAAGTAAACAAAAATTCAGATCGAAAATGAAAAAATAAATAATGTTGTGATTTCATCTCAGATCTATAAATAAAACTATAGTTAGGATAAATCGAAAAAAATAAACAAATATTCCAGATCTGTAAAAAAATCGAGCCAAACTTGAACAATGAAACTGATCGACGACGTGAGAGAGCGCGAACATCGGGGGCGACGTAAGAGAGCGCGAATATCGGCGGCGACTTGAGAGAGCACAGAACTTCGGCGGCGACGCATAGCCACAACTTCGGCGGAGGGAGAATGAGGCGACGTCGAAGGCGTACGAGGCTGAGTGAGGAGAGAGGTTCGAGGTCTTGCTGGACAAAGATTCTGTTTGCTCTTCTGAATCTTGAATTCTGAGTGAAAGAGGATGAATGAACGAATTCAACAAAATTTTACCGCAGCAATTTACGATTACTCTACTAGACCCTTCTACTATGGCCTTGGAACTAAATTAGGCCTGACCCAATATTGCTGGCCTGCTGGGTATAGACAAGGAGGTGGAGTCCAAGGCCACTACCGAGGCCAAGGAACTCCACTGCTCGGCCACTACAGCAACCAAGGTTGCTGATGTGCAGTGGGCTGCTGCTGACCACCACCGCGCCGACCACCTCCACCACCGCGGCCACCGCCCTTGCCACCACCCCGACTGCCACCATGCTTTTTGCCGGAGTGACGATTTTGATTCTTTTTCCCACCTTGATAATTATGATGAGAGGATAAATCTTGTGATGAGTCGTCGGTATCAAAGGACGAGGCAGCCACCATGGCCGAGGTGGCTCTTAAGATGGCTTGTTTGGCAAGACCCGCTTCCTCTAGAGTAAGCATCGATCAGGTCTGATAAAAGGGAGAAAGAGAGCTAATTTGACGGATAAACGTACCAACAGTGTTATAGGAATGTATGAGACCCAATACTAGTTGCAGTACAAGGCGGTCATTGGAGACCGTAGTGCCGACTTGTTTGAGTTGATCCGACAACTCTTTGAGGTGTTGGCAATAGGCAGATGCATTAGGAAAATCGGCCATAGAGAGATGAGAAAATTCATGTTCAAGAGCAATGACACGAGAAGTCTTGTTGTCTTGAAAAATATCACGCAACCTTTTCCAAGCGACTATGGCAGTAGTGTCGGGTTCGATGATGGTGTGTAATAGGTCGGTGGAGATGGTTGAGTATATCCACCGTAGAACCATCGCATCAAGCGTGGCCCATAAGTCTTTCACATCATCGGTAGATGGCTTTTTCACGGACTCAACAAGCGGGGGATAATATGTTGAAGCACACGATGAGATGGGGTTTAGGGGTGGTGCGAGGGTGATGCGAGGGGTTTAGGGGTGGTGCGAGGGGTTTCGGGGTTCTTTGGGAGAGTGGTGCGAGGTTTTAGGGTTGCTTGGGAGAGTGGTGCGAGGGTTTGTGGGTGGTGCGAGTGTTTTCGGGGTGTTCTTGGGTGGTGAGGAAGGGGGGGGGGCTGCTGGGTGGTGGGGGGAAGGGGGAGGGGAGCTGTTGGGTGGTAGGGTAGTGGGGAGGGGGGCTTCGGGGTGGTGGGGTAGTGGGGAGGGGGAGCCTGGGTAGTAGGGTAGTGGGGAGGGGGCTTCGGGGTGGTGGGGTAGTGGGGAGGGGGGGGCTTCGGGGTGGTGGGTAAGGGGAGGGGGGCTTCGGGGTGGTGGGGTAGTGAGGAGGGAGGGGCTGGCTGGGTGGTGGGGCGTGGGGAGGGGCTGGGTGGTAACAAGAAGGATTAGGGTTAGGGTGTTAAATTAGGGGTTAGGGTTAGGGTTAGGGTGTTAAGTTAGGTTTAGGTTAGTTAATTAAGGTTAGAGGGGGGATTAGGGGTTAATGACTAACGGCGTTAGCCTTCCGTTAGTCATAAGGGTAAGTGGATGTATTTTTTAAAACGTCGAGGGTATATGGTGAATTTGGAAACTTGCGAGGGTATATGGTGCAAAAAAAATTTGTCAGGGGTATATGGTGAAAAAACCGTATATATAAAATGACTTATATTTGTTGGAAAATGATTGTAAAAGGTTTCAAACTCTTGACTTTTTAGTGTGGAAGTCATTACCCAACCAACAAATTATAGACTCTATGTGTGACAAAATGCCATGTAAACCCAAAAATTACATCATTTTGTCTTATTAATATCGCTTAGGCCCAACAACTAGACAAACTAGTTATTCTTTAAAAGTGGACTTCTTTTGGAGACGGGCTAGGCTTTTTATAAAAATAGTTTTGAAGGGTAAAATTGGCCTTTTTTTTAATTTGATAACAAAAGGGTTCAGCTTTCTATACATACAACTAGTTATTAGGCTCGGGATATGCCCCGGGTAAGGAATATTTTCATTTATGAATATTATACTTTAAAATGATAACACTACATATTACTTGGTCTAGTCGTTCAGACTTTAATATATATTCTTGAGGTCGCGTGATCAAACCCTATACTATGCAATTTCTAATTTTTTTTTTATTGTATGTGGATTACATGAGTAAAACGCCCTTAGGGAAAGCGTCACGTGGCACCGTTCCTTGTTTAGGAACGTCTTTTAATATATTATTATAGATGTTTAAGATTTTTTTAATCTTTCATAGAAATATATAATCATTACTGGATTTTTCGGAACATAACTATTAGAGGATCATGTTTCATGATACTTAATGAGTATGAAAATGTAATAATACTTCATATATATCTAAAGAAAAATCATGCCCTGCAATTGTGACGCGGTTCACGATCAATGTATCCATTCCGACTCTGCTACCGTTTTCGAGGTTGCAATTTAAACCACATTTTAAAACCGTGGCGGTAATTTATTATGAGTAAAATCTTGGATTCGCCATTACATGCATGATGTTTTACCTTTGAAGGATTCAGCCTATTCAACGCCAATATACATGATCAAGGTCGGATAAGACAGTGGAATCAGCACATTTAGTTAAAGGCTTGTATGACCGGCCCACAGAATGTCATGCAGATGCTGGCTGCAACATGTTGAAAGGATCTTTCCAAAAGAAAATAAAGTCACCACTCACTAATTGTTTATTTTTTTTAATTATTTGTTATATTCTTGTAGGCATAACTATTTAATAAAAAGTAAGGTTGATCTAAATAGTTGGAGATCCTCCTTCTATCCTTGTGGAGTTGGTCTTGTAAGAGACCGCCTAATTTTAACATAAAATTAGGCACGGCCCAAGCCCCATATTAAGAAGAGAACATGCCACATTTTTTAATATAGTGACTAGTTTAAGCTATTTAGGAACCAGATTAATCTATTTCGTGACCAGTTTAATCTATTCAGTAATGACATTCTTTAATCCATTCAGTGACTAGTTTAATCCGTTCGGTAAGACTACCAAGTTATTTTTTTGAAATTATCTGTTGTAGTTCGATAATCAAGAAAAAAAGGAAGGAGAAGAGAATGGATGACTAGGATAGTGTTGGGTTCGAATGAAATGGAATGTGCTTGTTAGAAAAATTCAGTCTTGGGTTCGTCTAATTTTAAGTTAAAATCAGACCGCCTATTCATATAATTTGTGATCCTTGTGACAAGGTTTAATTCTTGCTCCTTGTAAAGTGGGATCCTCAATTTCCCTCCACTTATAAGGTATCTTCATCTTACCTTTAAAATAAAGGTATGTAGGAGAGCATCTTAAATGTAGTAAGGATCATAACTAGCTAATTAGTGAAAAATTGACAAATATTAAAAAGTTACTTTTTTTTTTTATTAGCTACATTTTCTATATAGATGTATCTTTTTACTTACTACATTTCTTTATTTGATAACCGTGGTCCACCAAGGAGAATATAGGAGAGGGAGAAATGATATTTACACCAGTTACGTACAAATAATGAAGAGAATATACTCCCTTCGTCTCTTATTATTTTACCCACTTTTTTGGGCACATAGTTTAAGGAGAAATAGTACGTGGATCCTAAAGAGAAATAGAAAGTACTAATTTAGTGTGGGCCAAGAGAGAGAATGATAATGACAAATAGAAAAGTGATGCTTTATGTAAATGATAATAATATTAAACTAGTGGGTTCATTACAAAAGTAGAAAAAAGAAGAAGTGGATAAACTAGTAAGAGACAATCCAAAAAGGAAAGTGGGTAAACTAATAAGAGACGGAAGGAGTATATTTTATTGGTGCAAATAGTAGAGAATATAAGAGAGGGAGCAATGATATTTACACCATAGTCAGTTGATTGTTCAATCTTCATGGACCTTTTATTTAGGAGGGGATAAAGATTCTTCATAAGATAAAATGTATTTTGTCAGAAAGTACCTAATAAAATACAAGTTTTGTAGGGAAAGACCTATTAATTTTTTTTTGTATAAAAAGACCTATTAAAATACTTCCGGTTGTTAATAACAACCATTTTATGAATTTTAGGCCAAAACACCAAATTCCTGCGTTCGATGTTTGTAAGGAAAGTTTTGTGAGAATTGAATATGTTTGGGGGAGGCCAGTTAAAATAGGAAAATTGAAAGAGTCAATTGGAGTTAAAAAAAAAGTCAACGCCAGAATTTGGTGTTTTAGCCTGAAATTCATAAAATGGTTGTTATTAACAACTGGAAGTATTTTAATAGGTCTTTTTAGACAAAAAAATTTTATTAGGTCCTTTCCTACAAAACTTGTGTTTTATTAGGTACTTTTGGACAAAAGACCCTAAGATAAAAGGCACGTGGATATATAACTAAGATGCCTCAACCCTCAACGGTCAACATAACATTTCAGAGTGATACATCTTAATTACAAGATGCCATGAGCCATGTACGTCCATGTCAATTCTACATTGTTGCTATTATATGCTCCTTTTTTTTTTGTGGAGCCATTAATTTCCATAGATGCTAAGTTTGCAGAAATAAAACTCTAACAGTAGAAATATTCTTCAGAATGGGAGGACAACACATATTCTAAGATAAGAATTAGTACATTATTGCAAAGAATAGCATCATTCAAAAGCTGACAAGTGACACAATTAATTTTATCTCATGGTTGGTTTGATTATATTTGTATGTTGTATGTTGTATGTACCATATCATTCCATCAAGTCTATAAATAGCCAAAACAGTATAGCTTGTTTTGTACTCAGCAGTCAGCACATCACACAATCTTCTATATAGAGATCTTCGGGTACGTAATTCCCTTCCTTTTTATTAACTTCACAGTTTTCTTTTAACTATTTCTTCATTATTCTAGTACTTTTCTATGCCTAAGACTAATTGTGTGAATGATTGAATGTACACATGCATGCATATTACATACAGTGAAGCTAGGAAGAAATAATGGCATCACAACACTGTGAGAAGAAGGCGCCGCAACTCAGTGCTGCGCAGCAAGCCGATTTGGATAAGATAGTTGAGCAAGCAAAGCAGTCGTATGTCTCTGAAGATATTGCGAATCGAGCCCGTGCTATCTGTGCCAAAAGCGAAGGCCAAGACAAGGTTGCGGCCCAATCATTCGCAAGCTTGCTAGCAGGCACCTTCACGAATTCGGCAAAGGACGACTTGACCCTTTTAGACAGCAAGCATTGGGCGGGAACCATTATCGTAGACTTTCCAAAAACTTTCAGCCTTGCGGGTCCTTTCTCCATAGCAGGCCTGTTCAGCGGCATTAAGGCCGGAGCGGCGTATGTCGGCAAGAATCAAGCTGGTAAAGAATGTGTTTGGCTGGTTGCTTTTGCAGACAACAGTTCTCTTGGAAGAGTTGTAAGTACTCAAGATTAACGACCTTACAAACTCAATTGATTAGTTATATAGAGTAACTAATGGTGTAATTAAGTTATTGTTTGTTCAATTTTCCAATACGATAAGTTGATCGATCTTCTCTTTTTTTATTATAATGGTGTAATGCAGATGTATGCGGAGTGTGGCCCTTTAGGCAACTACACCAACATCAACTGGGCAGCTATCGAATCCAAGTTGAATAACGCTAGCTTTATAGCTTATGCCTCTAACGCTGAGACTGGAACTTCCATTTATGGTACAATCGTCGGCCAAGACCCTGGAACCGTGGCTGCTGCAGCCTTCACTGGTTAAACAAACATACTTCGACTACGTACGTTGGATCAATAATAATGACTTCATGTACTCAGTGTGATCTACGTACATACTTGTGTCGATCAACAATATATGTTGTATTATCTGCTGCGTCGTTATTTACTGTAGTGTCTTTATTTCAGTATGTTTGAGTTTTGTTACCAGGGGAAAGCACTTCTGACTGTGAGAACATGTATGCAAGCTGTAATAGAATATCATATATTGTGCATTATTCTTATGTATATTTGATTGTATATCTTTATTTAGTTACCTAACTTGTAGGAAGTAAATTAGGAAGGCTAAGGATATTGTAGACTATATATGGCAGACATGTATTACGTTGAAGGGTAATTTTGGATGGAATAACAAAAGTTCATCTTCCTCATATTATGTCTTCTTCATTATAGAATTTCACAAGCTGCAAGCTGCTATCTACCGTGCATGTTTCTACTATGTCAGTTTAACTACTACTAATAAATAAAAAGTCCCTCTTTAGCATATACTGCGTCTGTTTTTCCTACTTGTTTTTTCACTTCTGTCAATACACATTTAATATCATTAATATTTGTAATTAAATATTAGTAAAATTTATAATTAAATTGGTGTAGGCATCAATCCTTAGACGATGCCGACACCCACTATATTATAAAATTCACGTAAGGATAGCATAATTTAATTGCTCTTTTTGAAAATTCTTATCCTTTTCATTAGGCATAATTAGTGATCCATTAATGAATCCTTCCTTATTCTTAGCAATCAAAGCACGATGCACATTTCTACTCCATATCATGAAATTATTTCTAGAAAATACAACAGTAACTAAGGAAGCAGTAGGATTATTAGAGGTAGCAATGAATAGAGGATCAATATAATATTACCTCCATCATCAACCTGACCTCCATTTCCACCATTTCCACCATTGTCGCCATTCAAGAAACTTCTGAATCAATCGCCATTACTTCAAAACACGAATTTGATTTACAAGATTTATGAATCGCAAACCAATCGATAATCAATCTGATTAAAATTCAATCAAAAAATCAAATCTCAATTTCACCGCAAGAATTTCAACTACAAATTCAGCTTTGAATTATTTTGTGTTGTAATAAAATCAACCTAATCTCATGAGAGAGATTCAAGCTCTGATACCATGTAGAAACTAAGAATCAAGAAATATCTTCATTGAGATTAAAGAAATCTAGAGAGAATTGATAATGGAAGAAAGAAGAAATAAGATGGTAAAACTGAACTAACTAACAGAATACAGAGAGTATTTATATAAGAGGTGGTTATGAACCTCTAACTAACTTGGATACATAAATAATCTTATATAATTGAATAAAGGAAAAATTAATAGCAACAGTCCCAACTATGGGCGTTCCGCCATTTTTAGTCCCAACTAAAGATTAATTCTGAGTGGTCCCAACTATATATCATTTTGGCCGAAATTGGTCCCAAGTGACTTATTACCTGTTTAACAGGTTAATTTTTTTTAAAAAAATTCCTTAATCCTTCTTCCTCCCCCCCGCTACCCCTCCCCTTCTCCCCTCCCCACCACCCCCGAAATCCCATTCCCCCCCCCCCTGCCACCCCCACCCCCCTCCCCAAAGAACCCCCGACACTGCGTGACCTGCGTGTTAGTGTCGCAGAGGCAGTGTTTGCCACTTCCCCGACACTCACTGCTCTTCTTTGTTGCTGAACCAATTCCAGTGTGGCCTGATTTTAGGCAAATTAATTCCATGGAAACACAAAATTATTGCACATACGAAATGTTCAAGCAAACCAAGTTCTGTTATTGGCTTCTTTTATTAATATTTTCTTATATTTTAGAGGTTGAGGCTCAGTATAAGGTGGATGATTTTTCTTTTGGGGGAAGGATTAACTCTCCTTGATGAAAGGTATGTACCATTGTTTTGGTAATTATCGTTCCACCGATTCACAAAGTAATATATGGAATATTTCTTGAGATTTTTTGAGAATACCATGGGTTAATGTCCAATTGAGTAACTGTTTTTGTTATTTATTTATTTTTTCTTTCTTTCTTACAAAGCCTTGTGTATTGTATGCTTGCACTGCAGTTTTGAGCACTTTGTCATCAAGCTGCTTCCTTCATACAACTATTACATCTCTTTGTCTTCATCTGGTATGGACTACGGTAGTGAGAATTCAATATTGTTGCTCACCGGGTCCAGAGGGATATAAATTTGTAACTGCAAAAATAGAGAGAGAAAAATAAAGAAAGAAATAGGATGGGGCTCCGGGGCTGGGCTCGGTGGCAGGGAGGAGGAGGGAGTGGCAGGGAGGCGAGAGTAAGAGGGGGAAGAAGAGGAAGGAAGAAGGACATGGTGGAGGGAGGAGTGAGAAAGAGGTGGAGGAGGAAGAAGAAACAGGTTGTGGCGAAAAAAGCAAAAAAAAATTCGTTTTACCTGTTGTAGCAGGTTATTAACCTGTTGTAGCAGGTTATTAACCTGCTGGGACCAATTTCGGCAAAAATGATATATAGTTGGGACCGCTTAGAAATAATCTTTAGTTGGGACTGAAAATGACGGAACGCTCATAGTTAGGACTGTTCCTATTAGTTTGTCCTTGAATAAAACTAGATCATGAAATAAATTTCAATGAAAATATCACGTAACAGGTAACTTGTATAAAACGAGCTGCCTAAAAAGAAAACTTGTACAAAATTATATACTTCCTCCGTTCCAAAATAAGTGAAACACTTGTCTCAAAAAGTTCTCACATAAATGAGAGAAGTGTTTCACCTATTTTGGAACGGAGGAAGTATAATATCAACCGTAAGCATTGATTGGTGTATATTCTATTACGTACCCTCAAGAATCAAAATGTTGAAAGAATGTCATGTTCCGAGCCTCATCCTTTGGTTACTTTCAAGTTTCAACAAGTAGTTATTGTAAAAATTATAAAGATGCAAATAATTTTTGTTGTGACATGTGCAAGATCATGAGATGCTAAATACTACTCATTATTAAATGCCTCATGGTATTTTGAAAGATATGTAGACCAAATTAACAAAGTAACAAAGACTGGTACCTTGTTCTTTTAAGCTCTATTTTTGTATAGTTCAGCACAGTTCAACTTAATGCAGGTAAGTAAAGTTCAGGTTAGTTCAGTTCAACTCACTTTAATTAGAGCTGGTAAAAGTTGATACTACACGACAACATGACACTAACCAAATACGAAAAGAATAGGTTAATGTTGAGGTCCCAACCCGTTTATTATTATTATTATTATTATTATTATTGTTGTTGTTGTTGTTGTTATTGTTGCTGTTGTTGTTATTATCATTATCATTATCGTTATTATTATTATTATTATTATTATTATTATTATTATTATTATTATTATTATTATTATTATTATTATTATTATTATTATTATTATTATTATCATCATCATCATCATCATCATCATCATCATCATCACACTAGCAGAAAAACAACTATTTGCGTCTCACCATTTGCGTCGCACAATAGGACAAACGTCGCAGAAGACTCATTTGCGTCACATGCAACATGGAATCGACGCAAAAGACGATCTATGTGCGTCGTGTTAAACCAGGGTGCGACGCAAGAGAGCTATCTGCGTCGCATCCCTCTCACGTCCAACGCAGATAATTCTACACATTTTCACGCAATAAAAATAAATCCCGCCCAAAGAAATGTTCCAAGCCATCTGCGTCGGACTTATGGGCCCATCCGACGCAGATGACAGGCCCATTCATTCCCGCCCAATAAAGCCGCTCAACCCTAAATTCCATCCCTTCTAATCTTCAGACTACGTCGCTTCAATCTTTCAACCCCCCAAAACTCTCATCTTCTTTCTCTCTCCTCCAAATTATCTTCACAATTCACGACAACACCAACAACCACTTCATCAACACCAACTTTCCCCGACGAGTTCTCGATTTGAAGTAAAAGAATCGTAAAAAAAATGAAGGGTTTTTTCTCTCTCCTCGATTTTCACTTCGATTTCGATCTTGTGGTTGTAATTTTCTGTCTGCCTTGGCTCGAGATCCAGACCCTTATCTTGATCTGCGTTACCTCTACTCTTGTTCACTTGTTATGATCTTGCTGCTGCTTCTTAAATCATTCTAGAAATAATTAATTTGCTTTTATTTTGCTAACTGGTTCATGTGGGGGAGCAGCTGCGGTGGCATGGGGACCCGGGGAAGAGCTGGTGATGGAGGAGGTGGAAATTCGGGTCCACCACAACCCATGGAAATTCGGGTCAAAGTTGTCTGCACTTCTCTTTGCCGCAGTGACATCACTGCTTGGCAATCGCAGGTGCTTCTCTTTCCCTTGCTTTTTTTCTTGAAGGTTGGATTTCGATTAGGTTTTTGTGTTTTTGATCGATTTGTCAGAGTTTTTGAAGCTCGTTGTTGCTATTTTATATATATATTTTATTTTTTTGGGTCTAAGTCTAACCCAAAAAAAATCAGCAATTTCTAATTTTGAATTTTTTTGATTCAATTTCTATCAATTTTAACCCAAAAAAAAAAATAGGATTTTGGTGCAGGATGACGATGATATTAAAAGACCTCACGGGTTGGTATGTTACTAATTTTGAATTTTTTGATTCAATTTCTATCAATTTTAGAGTTTAATTATTACAACAAATTATAAAGCGTGTAATACAAGAATGTAAACTTAAATAAGTTAGCTTGTAGGTGGCTGGGTATGCTGAGCTGGAGTATACTCTCCAATAGCCCCCCTCAAGTTGGGAGGTGATTGATGAAGAGAGGAAGCAGAATAAAACAACCCCAACTTGGAAAGAAGATCTTTAAACCGAGGTGAGGGCATGGCCTTTGCAAACACATCGGCTAATTGAGATTGAGTAGGCAGATAAGAAAGTTGTAAGAGCCATTCCAAGACTTTGTCACGAGTGAAGTGACAGTCTATTTCAATGTGTTTCGTCCTTTAATGAAACACAGGGTTCTTTGCTATGTGCCAAGCACTTTGATTATCACAATACTACCTCCGTCCCAGAATAGTCTGAACACTTTCCTTTTATGGTTGTCCCAAATTAGTTCGAACACTTCTATTCTTGGAATGGTCCCACCATTAATATATTATTTCTTTTATACATCTTTGGCCCACATTCTACTTTTTATCAATAAAAAGTTACCCAACTTTCTCTCTCCTCTAATAAAAAATACCCCACCAACTCCTATCACATCTACTTTTTAAATAAAATAACATTTAATAACCACATCACAACTTATCACCTTAAACTACGTGTCCTAACAAATGTTCAAATCTTTCTGGGATGGAGGGAGTACAATGTAATTGGCTTCAGATCATGATCACTTAGCTCCTCAAGTCTTACAATCCATTCAACTTTAGAAGCAGTAGAAGCCATAGCCCTGTATTATGCTTCTGAGGAGGATTTGCTGACTGCACCTTATTTCTTGGACTTCCAAGAAATGGGGGAATTGCCTAAGAGCAAGATATAACCTGTGACTGATCTTCTAGAATCAGAGCAGGAGGCCCAATCAGAATATGAAAAGGCTTGAAGAGAAAGGTTATCAGTAGCTCTTAATAAAATTCCTTGCCCAGTAGTGTGAGAAAGGTATCTGAGAGTGTGATGTAGAGCATTCCAATGGGAGGATTAGGAGAATGCATATATTGACTAAGACATTGGATTGTAAAAGCCAAACCTGGTCTTGTGCAAGTTAAAAAATTCAACTTGCCTACTAGAGATCTGTACATCTCAGTATTAGAGATCAAATCACCTTCAAGAGCTTGAAGCTTAAGGTTAATAGGCAATGGAGTGACTGCTTTCTTTGAAACATCAAGATCACAACCTTGAAGTAACTCAGTAGTGAACTTCTATTGGCTGAACCAAATGCCTTCAGGCAAATAACATACTTCAATGCCTAAGAAGTAATGTAGAAGACCCAAGTCTTTATTACCAAAAGTGTTCTGAAGGTGAAGTTTGAGTGCTGAAAAAGAATGACAATCTGAACCTGTGAGGATCACATCATCCACATAGACAGCAGCATAGGTAATGTGAGGACCATATCTTTTAAGGAATAAACTGTAGTCATTCTTGGATTGTGTGAAACCTTGAGAATTAAGTTCACTTACAAGCTTGGCAAACCATTGCCTTGAAGCTTATTAGAGACCATAAAGTGACTTTCTCAATTTACAAACCTTCTTGTCAGGATTAGGAACACCTTGTGGAACAGTCATATAAACCTCTTCATGGAGGTCACCATGCAAGAAAGCATTGTTGACATCCAATTGATAAAGAGACCAATGTTTAATGGCAGCAAGAGCAAGTAAACACCAGACAGTAGGCATTTTCACCACTGGAGAAAAAGTCTCCTCATAATCTATGCCATATTTTTTATTGTAGCCCTTGTCTACCAATCTTGCTTTACACCTCTCCAAGGATCCATCTGCTTTCAGTTTAATTTTGTATACCCATTTGTTACCAATGGGCTTTTTGTTGCGAGGAAGAGTCACTAGATCCCAAGTATGATTGTCATTAAGAGCTGCAAGTTCCTTATTCATAGCAAGAATCCACTCAGGTTTAGAAGAAGCTTCATGGTAAGTAGAAGGTTCTTTGAGTTGAAATGCAGGAGCAGAAAGAAAAGCTTTGTGTTTAGATGGATAAGAATGAAAAGAAACAAGATTACACCAATGTCTAGGAAGTGTACTAGAAGCTGTATAGCAGTGGTATTGGTCAAGATAAGCAGGTGTTTTATGAGTTCTAGTGGAGTGTCTAGAAGGAGGCATAGGTGGAGGGATAACATTACTAAGATTAAGAAGTAAGCTAGGATCTGGTGATGTAGAAGAAAGAATGGGAGTAGGAGTAGAAGACGAAATATTGATTGAATCGGAAATAGGAGAGGAGGAAGAAGAAGTTGTTGCATCATTAGATATGGCTGGTGATGATGGATGTTCTAAATCAGTGGAAAAGGAGGTGGAAAAGAAATCATCATCACAGAAAACATTATAAGTGGATGTAGGAGTAAAAATAGGAGAAGGTAAAGGTGCTTGTAGGTGATATGGAAAATACCTCTCATAAAAAATCAAGTCTCTTGTGACGATGAGCTTGTGAGTAGACAAATTCCACACTTTGTAACCATTTTGTGTAACTGAATATCCAAGAAAGACCCCTAGCGATGCTCTTGGATCAAATTTGGTTCTATGAACCTTTGAAGTGGAGAAATACACTAACAACCAAAAGTCTTTAGATGATCTAGTGAAGGGGCTTGCTGAAATAGTTTTGCATAGGGTGTGAGATTGTGGATGCTAGACAAAGGCATCCTATTAATGAGGTAAGCAGCACAAATGACACAATCTCCCCAAAATGAAGTTGGGACTTTTGAATGAAAGGAAAGACCTCTGGCAGTCTCCAATAAGTGTATGTGCTTGCGCTTCACAACTCCATTTTGTTGTGGAGTATCTGAGCAACTCATTTGATGAATTATGCCTCTCTTTGCATAGATTCCCTTTATATCACCTTGACCTAGTTCTTTTGCAATGTCTGATCTAACACAAAGAACTTTAGCAGAAAATTGAGTCTCAACATAAGTGAAAAAATCATCCAAGATATGCACAACATCAGATTTATATTTGATCAAATGAATCCAGGTGAACCTTGTAAAATCATCTACTATAGTAATGAACTGAGTACAACCTGAATGTGTATTGACCTTATAAAGCCCCCAAACATCAACATGCAGCAACTCAAAAGGTTTAGATGTCTTTATGCTACTGTGAGGAAAAGACTTCATAGGAAGCTTTGCCGCAGGACATACCTGACATATCACATCCTGTAAACAACTAATGATATTACAATCAGGAATAAGAAGTTTTATTTTGTTAAAAGGTAAGTGCCCAAGTCTAAGGTGCCATAGTTTGGCTGTATCAACAGCTGAGAAGCTTGAACTAGTAGTATGTACATGAGAAGAATCCACCACAGCATGAGAAGATTCAGTAGGCAGAGCTTTATTGGATATATGATATAGCCTTGACTTCAATTTACCAAGAGGCATGCATGGCCCTGTCTGAGAGAGGCCCTGAATAAAACATTTATTATGAATGAAAGAAATTTGACATTACAAGTCCTTGCACAGTTGATGTACAGATATAAGGTTGAAAGCAAATTTAGGCACTGATGAGTGAGATTTATCTTACTCATAGGGTAGTTTTAAGGCCATTTTTGCTTAGTTTATCTTAGTTTTTATTTCGTTTCTACTTAATTTTACCTCTTTTGTTAATTAATTCTCTCTTGCTATATACATTTATATCCCCTCTCCCACTCTTCTAGTTGATCTTTTTTTTGTGTGGGAATTCAAGTGGATATATTAGAAGCAAAAGATGAGTGCAAAAGAGGAGAGGATTGCATGGGAAGCCCAAGCTCAAGCCCAAGCCGAAACCTAAGCTCGCCCGAGCTGAGGCCCAGACCGCCCGGGCGGTGAAGCCCGCCCGAGCACATGCCCAGACCGCCCGGGCTCGCGACGAGCGATGTTCCTGCCAGTTTGTGCGAATAATGGCCCGCGCCTGGTGGGAGAAACCGAGCCCGTGCACCCTGCCGCGGTCGAGCCTCAGCCCAGCTCACCCGGGCAAACACTCATTAAATTAATCAACGTTTGTGATTCATTGAAGCAAGATCTACGGTTTAGTTTGATGCTTTGAAGGAAATTAAGAGAAATCCTTCATTGTTAACCAAAGGGAATCAGCGGCAAAATCAAACCAAAAACAAGAAAATCGGACTGCCACGATTCGGCTTTGATTAATGATGTTGATGTAATGAATATCGACGGCCATCAGTGTTTGATGGATGATGATGCAGCGAAGAAGGCAAGATGGAAGAGAAAATGGGTCTGAACTCTGATGTATTGGGGGGGTTTTTGTTTTATTTTCAATTCTTTTTCCTTCTTTTTTCTTTCATTTTCTTTCCCCCAGTCGTTACTGCATTTCTTTTTCCACCTTTTTGAACTTTTTATTTTGTTTTCTTTTCCCTTTTTCTTTTACCTTCTTTTACCTTTTCTATTTTTTTTTTTTCCTTTTGATTCTTCTCTTTATATTTAGAGGTAGTATAAATACCTTGTATTCTAATTTTGAGAGGAGAAGTTTTTTTACAAGGTTTTATTTTTATTCATCACTCTTAGGTTTAGAATAGTTTGAGGGTTTTAGGGAGGATTAGCCTCCATAGACACTACTAGAAATAGAGTACTTTCTCAACACAATTGTCTCAACACTTTATGTTAAGGCACGGATTTTCTCAACGCTTTTCACAACGCCGTATTGTGTTACAACATCTCTCATCATCTAACTGCGTTGAGAATTAACATAAATCCGCGTGCAAAACACATGTCAACATAAACCGCTTATTTGCAAAATTTTTGATAAAAGATTTTTCATTAATCGCGCGTATTAGGCGGTAACCACCCGTAACTCAGTAAGTAGTGGAGTACTGGAGTTCTTTTTTTGAGGGAGAGTTTCTGGAAAAAACCCTAAAGTGATTCAATCGCAATTATACAAGGTCGACGCAACCCCGGGGATTCAAACTGAATTGCGCTACATACTCGATTGATTCAATCTGCATCACTCAAAGGTCGGAGCTTTTGAGCAAATTATTTATATTTTTGTTGTTTATGAAACCAAAAAAATCCAGATTAATCCAAATTTTGATTGAATTAGTTCCAACTTCCGACGAAGTCGTAAATTCTCCAAATTTTATATCAAATTTGTCCACGCTAAAACTAAGTGTAATTTTTGGGGATTTTAGTGAAATTCAATGGGTTTTATGTGATTTTATGCTAATTTTGTTTTCTAGGTTGGAATTAGACTCGATTTGTTATTTGGGCTGAGCTATCTCGTTTAAATTACTAAAAAGGAGTTCAAAGCTTCCCCAATTTCTTTTATATGCAATAAATTTGGGATTAAGTTCTTGAAATTTTCTGGAATGAATATGCTTTTTATGCAATTATTAATTTTGTGGTATATATTGGTGTCTTGCTGAAGTATATTCGTGGCTTGGGGTAGTGTTGCATTTTCACTTTGCAAGTACTATTTCTTTTGCTTGAGACAAGATTCGTTTGGTGTCTTCTTCTTTAAGAAGCCACATATTACTTAATTTGGGCATCAGGTCTGACTCTGTAATTTATTTTGAATGGTGAGGAAAGAAGAAGAATGAACTGTGTGCATCAAAACTGCAATTAAAAATAATGTGACGAGTAATTTGGGACGGTAATAATATACTGTAAGACCCTCAATGTAAATGAGGCAGGCAAGTCATCCTTGGCTACTAAACAATAATACTCTCAACTTCATGTAAGGCCTCTCTTCCTCTCAATAATATGCCTTTTGCTTGAGTTGCTTACTCCATGACCAGCTCTTTCTCTCTATATATAGCAAAAAAAGCGCATAAATATGACCTTGCTGCATCTTATCCTAATTTTCCACCAGCTAGCATTTCCCATATTGGGATATATTCTTTCATAATAATGTTGAGACCAAAACTTTGACTATAAAATCATTGATGACAGCTGATTTGGAATAAAGCAAACCAAAATGTCAATTTGGCATGCAATTTTATACGTATGGAATCTAATCCCAACTTTGATTTCAATATTGTAGATGTATAGTAGTACCAGCTAGCTAGCAATATAAATTCACTTTGTAAAATGTATGTCATTTTACTTTGTTAAGCGTGGTATTGCCGCTGCTTGAGTGACATTCGGTGGTGTTTAGTGTAATTTTTACATGATTCTCTTCTCCTTTGAGTAAATGTCTTCTCTGGTTCAAGTGCTTCTTAGTTCTTCTGTAGTAGATGCTTTCTCAGTTTTATGGGAAGTGATAAATTTTGTCATTTTGACTTTCTATGTATCTTATTACATACACAAATGTAATGTTAGCTCCTTATATAATTCTGACTTCTCTTAAATAAACATGGTTATATCCATTTAATAACTCCATCTGAGTTATTCTATTGTATGCTTTGATTGTACTATCTATGAAGAAGTTAACTTTTGTATTTTCTGGCTGATTTTGAGGGTTTGCACCAATTAATTAATTTTAATAAATTGGGAGACGTTGATATTAGCTAACAATTCGCCTTTTAGTTTTTCCTTTTTCTCGAGGGTGAGTTTGATTTTAAAACTTGTGATACTAAGTGGTTTCTGACTTTTCTGTTTTTTTATCAATGGAAGTTAAACTTTAATGATCTTTAGACGAACTAAAATGGTGAATTGTTGCATTGAATTTACATAACGTTTTTATAGGTGTATAACACAGCATTCTACCACATTTAACATTTCTTAGTTTAGCTAGGAGGATCTTAATGTGCTGGAAGTATGTTTATATTTTTTTCTACTCTATTAAAGTTAAGTGTAAGTAACCGGCTTCAGCATCTTATATATGTTTCCTTTTTCTCTCTATTTTTATATCTATAATTGGATCATATGATAGAGTTTAACAAATCGTAAGTTAGCTTTGAAGATTAGACCTACATCTGTTTCTGTTTTAAATTTCCTTTGCTGCTGATTTTTTTAAATCTTCTTTTGATACAATCATGTTAAGTTTATTTTTACTACTGGGTATATGCTACATGATTGGGTTTTATTACTAACCATCTTATAGTATCTAATCGTTTCTTTAATTTGTTCAGTGTTCCTAGAGTGACATTGCGTCATAAGTGCTTATTGCTCGCAAGTGCTATATTTCAGTTTTCCCAGAATAGTTCGATTTGCATCGAGTGTTTTTGTGGTTGTGCAAGGTGAGTGCCTTCTTTTTACACTTAACATATGATATTATTTTTTTCATATATGTAGTATATATTATAATTTATTATTCTAAGCACTGAGATGCTTACACGTGGAATTATAAGTCTTATGGGAGGTACTATTACAAACATGGTTATATCCATTCAATAACTCTATGAGAGTTATTCTATGTATGCTTTGATTGTACTCTATGTGAAATTCTTTTCGTTTTTGAATAAATACTCTCCGTGAATTCTTGATAGTACTTAAATGTTATAACTACGTTATTCATTTTATTTCTTAAAAGGTAATAGAATATATAGTGGTACTTTGTTTGCTTTCGTAGTTATGAATGGAGACTACATTACGTAGCTAATCTATTTTGTCTAATTGGTATTTTTGAATGTAGACATCCCCATGATGAAGCTTATGTATAATCTAGAGTTAGAATTGGTGTAAAATATATAGTATATATAAGATAATTGGGGATCATCTCACACCTTCCTAATGATGATAATACTTAACTAACATGAACTTTTCCTTTTTATGATTCTTCATATTATTGTTTTGTGTAGCCATGGATGCAGGTTGGATTGATTTACGAAATGATGATCCGGCTTTTTTTAAAGGTTGCATGAATTTCATTGAGCTAGCTAAAGAGACTCTTATAGAAGGAAAAACTCGATGTCCATGTAGTAAGTGCAAGTTGCGTAAATGGTATCCTGTAGATGATGTAGGGGGACATATTTTGTTTAACGGTTTTCACAAGGAGTATATGAATTGGATCTTTCACCGTAAAAATGATGAAACAAGTAGTACCCAAGGACCTCTTAGTAGCCAAGATAAGATAGTAGGTCAAGACGATATTCGGGGCTAGCTAAATGATGCATTTAGTGTTAGCATTCCACCATCCACTTATTAACCTCAAGATCAATCTTTTGAAGAGCCAAATTTTGAGGAGGAAGTATTAGGCGACATGCATGAGGAGGATGATTTCCCTTTTGAGATACATACCAAACTTCCATCCTTCAATACCAAAGAAGAAGAAATCAAATATAAAAGACTAATTGAAGCTTCTAATGAGGTTCTTTATGAGGGGTGTACTACCTTTTCAAAGCTTTCATTTCTTTTACATCTATTTCATCTTAAGTGTATGTTCCATTGGTCTGCCGAGTCATTCACAAAATTGCTTGAACTTCTGATAGATGCATTTCCTCATATAATGGAGTTTCCATCATCCTACTATGAGGGGAAGAAGGCACTTAAGGATTTGGGTCTAGGTTATGAGAAATTCATGCTTGTCCTAATAATTGCATGTTGTATTGGGGTGACTCAGTGGAAAAAGATGAGTGCCAAATCTGTCATACATCGAGGTGGAAGGCGGTTAAAGGTAAGGAGGGTGATATTAGTGAGAAAGGTAAAGAAGCCTGTAAGAAAGGTGAGCCAGCTAAGGTTATGCGATATTTTCCTCTTATTCCTAGGTTAAAGAGAATTTACATGTCATCAAAAACAACAAAAGACATGAGATGGCACAAAGTTGATCGTGACAATGATGGTATGTTAAGGCACCCCGCAGATGCTTTGGTTTGGAAAAAATTTGATGAAAAATATCATGAATTCGCCATAGATCCTCGTAGTGTTAGATTGGGTTTAGCCAGTGATGGTTTTAACCCTTATCGTTTAATGAATACCAATCATAGCACATGGCCGGTGGTCTTGATTCCTTATAATCTACCGCCATGGCTTTGTATGAAACCATCATCATTTATTTTATCTTTAATAATTCCTGGGAAATCTGGTCCGGGGATAGATATTGATGTGTGCCTGCAGCCGTTAATTCATGAGTTAAAAATGTTATGGGAAGGTGTTGATGCTTTTGATGCTTACAGTGGGCAAAATTTTAAGCTCCGAGCAGCCTTGCACTCTACTATTAGTGACTTTCCGGCATATGCCATGTTATCTGGATGGAGTACAAAAGGTTATATGGCTTGCCCTATATGCACCCATTCTACTAAATGATACAGATTTGGAGGTAAGATTTGTTACCCCGGGTTTCGGAAATGGTTACCTGTTGATCATCCTTATCGCAGTGAAGCTGCTTTATTTGATGGTTGATGCGCTCAAGTTATACGGTGCTTATATGGTATTTTGGGTGCACTTTGCTAAGGAGTTCGATCTTAATTGTTGACGTTTGCATATATATCAACCTTAGCCGAATTTCGGAATTTTGGGAGGTAGTTAATGATAATGTTCTAAGTTTCGAGCATTTAAGGCGAAATGGTATGTTTTGGGAATGCTCGGGAAGTGTAGCATCGTAGCGTAATGGGCAATCATCGCAAGGTCTAGCCGAGCAAACCACCCACACAGCTCACGTCGGCGAGCCTCCATCAGCAAGCAAAGCACCGAGCAGCATTGCGAGGGCAGCAGCATCGCGAGGCTTAGCACACTCGCATCATCGCACAACCAGCATCATCGCACAGCTCGCAAGCTCAGCATTATCGTACAGCTCAGCAGCTCACGTCTGCCCAGCAGCCAAGCTGGCGCAGCCAGCACCCCAAGCAGGTCGCGAGCATGTCTCTGTTATTGAGCTCAAGGTACTAAGTCGAACTAACGACTTTAAACAACAGCGCTTCTCGGGAGGCAACCCGAGACCCCTCTTTATTTTCTTTCTTTTCCTTTATTTCTCATCAAATTTCCACCACCACAACAAATTTTCTTTCACCCACCGCCCACCCACTAAAAACATCCACAACCAATCTTAATCCACTTGGAACCAAAATCCACAAAAGAAAACCCGTTGGGAGGAGTTCAATAGCTAGGAGTTGGTACAACTAAAGGGTTGAGATTGTTAATGAATCTTTTCGATCTCTTAAGCTAGGTGCAAATGTCAAAAATTTAAAAATTTGAATTTGTCATTTGTTTGAGTGATTCGAGGGAGAGGGTTGTGAGTTGATTTATGAGATTTGAGTTGGTGTTGCTAAGAAATTTGAGTTTGACGGATTGTTTGTCATGAGTTTTGAGCATTCGATCTTCGATTTACCCGATTTTCTCCCCCTATTTTCAGTTTACTTTTTCTTCTAATTGTCATCACATTGAGGACATTTGTGTAATTTAAGTAGGGGGGAGGGTATTCTCATTCTCATGTATCTATGTTGTATGTATTACTTTCAAATTTGAAAAAAAAAAAACAATGAAAATGAATCCCGCTGAGTTGAAAACCCGCAAGGGCGGGCGACTCAGGCAAAAATGGGGGCTCGGATAGGTCGAAAACCCAAAAGGGCGGCCTATGCAAAAAAGAGCTAGTTGAGCGGATGAGTTTTGTGAGCCGAAAAAAAAAAAGAGATGAAAAAAAAATGTGAGAAGCTAGGATGAAAACCCGAAAGGGATCCTAGGCAAAATAAGAGATTAAGAGAGAATTATGTATTTGGAAAACTCATTTGCCGGAGATGGTGTCATAAGGCGGAAGGCGCTTTCGGGTTGGGTTGGTTATTTCATCCTTGATTTTGTGAAGATTTGTTTATTATTGGCTTTCACTTTCTTTTGTTGATAGTGGTGAATTGGAGGTCATTGTTGAAATTTAAGTCCTTATCCGGTAAGGATTTAAACTTGCATTGGTTAGCCGATTGTTTTGGGAGTAAGCATGGAATTTATCCCTTTTTGTTATTGTTCCATGGCTTGCTTGTTTAGATTAGTTGAAGTAGTTTTAATTTTTTTTTTTTTTTTGAGGTTTGGGTGAGCTTGAATCTAAGTGTGGGGGAGTCATTGTCCCTTTAGGTTTTGGGCGGATTTTGTTAAGATGTGATGATGATGATGTAGTTGATGGAGAGTGTAGTTTGGTGTCGAAAATTTGGGTGAAGATTTATTTGGTGATCCTCATTTTGAGTTTACTCGAGGTCGAGTAAAGTTCAAGTGTGGGGGTATTTGATGCGCTCAAGTTATACGGTGCTTATATGGTATTTTGGGTGCACTTTGCTAAGGAGTTCGATCATAATTGTTGACGTTTGCATATATATCAACCTTAGCCGAATTTCGGAATTTTGGGAGGTAATTAATGATAATGTTCTAAGTTTCGAGCTTTTAAGGCGAAATGGTATGTTTTGGGAATGCTCGGGAAGTGTAGCATCGTAGCGTAATGGGCAATCATCGCAAGGCCTAGCCGAGCAAACCACCCACACAGCTCACGTCGGCGTCGAGCCTCCATCAGCAAGCAAAGCACCAAGCAGCATTGCGAGGGCAACAGCATCGCAAGGCTTAGCACACTCGCATCATCGCACAACCAGCATCATCGCACAGCTCGCAAGCTCAGCATCATCGCACAGCTCAGCAGCTCACGTCTGCCCAGCAGCCAAGCTCGCGTAGCCAGCACCCCAAGCAGGTCGCGACTCGTGACTCCCCTGCCTTTGCGACTCGCGAGGAATGGCGCGACTCGCGACCATCTTGCCTAGCTAATTCGTGCGGAAGACAGAGTACTCGTCGCGGCTCGCGATCAGTATCGCGACTCGCGATGCTTAAGTCGGCTTGGGGCCACGTTTGTGCGGGGTTTAAAAGCTTCCTAAAACCTAATATTTTGAGGAGGTGGACCTAAGAGGACAACACACTTGAGGAGAAAGAATCTCCAACACTCCATTCCTCTCTTGTTATCTTCTCTTTTTAGTTTTCATTTTCTAGTTTAGTTTTAGAGATTTCAATTATGGAATTGGCTATTGCTATGCCGATTGTAGCTTGAACTGTTCTTGAAGAAGATTAACACGAAGCTTCAAGCATTATTGTGAGATCTTTCCTCTCTATTTAGTTTCTTTGATTATGGTTCAATTTCTATGATTGTGTTCTATGATTATTGCATAATTATGCTAAGAACGTTACTAGTTTGATTGTGTAATTAATCTAATGCTAGATTTAAGAATAGAATCGGATTATTTTATTCTTTTATCTATTTGTAGCAAACTAGGGAGTAACTTAGATGCAGATCGTCTTGGTTATTTCTTGGGGAAATTGAATCAACTGTTGAATGTTTAGCGCGTGTATGACATTAGCAGGTCTATTGGTTCTCAGTGTTTATTGCTGCTATTGGATTGAACTTAGACGCTGATCGGACTAGGTTATCCTTTAGTTAGGGTTTTATAGTCACGCTGATCGTGCTATTCAACTAAGAATAAGGAGAATGCGAGATTAATTCTCAACAATAGATAATCATGGAAATAATTAGAGTTGAGGTTCAATGATCGATAATGAAATTGAAGTGGATGTTAATCAGATTCAAGATCTTTCCATATTGATTTCTCATTTTATTTATTTGCTAGTTAATTTTAGTTTGTTTAAAACTCTTTTGAAAACTTCCCTTTTTATTAGGTTACTCGACCCTTAGAGTCATCTAGGTATTGATTCACGCTAGATATTAAACTTGTCCCTGTTTCCCTGTGGATACGAACCTTACTTCCCTTCTACATTTAATTGTAAAAGAGAGTAGGAGAAATTTTATCTTTGGTTAGGTGCACACGACAAATCCGCACCCACCAATGGTAAACCGGAATATGGTATTGCTCCAGTTCGTGAAAGTGGATCAGAGGTCTTGAAGCAACAAGAAGGGATCATACATGTTTATGGAATGAAAAACATATCTTCCAAGAAGAGTAAGAAAAAAAGAGGGAGAGGACAAGCTGGTGCGTCTGCTGATGAAGTTAACGATGGTCCTTGTGAGGATGATGTTAATGAAGTTCTTTGGAGTAAAAGAAACGCATTTTTTGACTTGGAGTATTGGGAGCACAATCTTTTAAGGCATAGCTTAGATGTCATGCATATTGAAAATAATGTGTGTGACAATCTATTGGGAACTCTTTTAGACATGGATAAGAGCAGAGATGATGAAAATGCTAGAAAAGCTCTTAAAGAGTTGGGGATAAGGCCACATCTTTGGCTTCAACCTCATGCGAATAGAGTATCGTACATGCCTCCAGCTTCATACACCATGTCTTTAACAGAGAAAGATCAATTTTTAAGAATTCTGAAAAAGCTGAAAATTCCTGACGGATATGGATCAAACTTGTACAGATGTGTCAATATGAAACAACGGAAGCTTATTAATATGAAAAGTCATGACAATCATGTCATGATGCAAGATATTCTTCCCATTGCTTTAATAGAGCAGCGAAGGCTACAAAAGTGATCGATTTGCTTGATGAGTTATCTTACTTCTTCAAGAAATTATGCTCCAATGTGCTTGATCCAGAGGAATTAGATATCATCCAATCGAAGGTAGAACTTACTCTTTGTAAGATGGAGAAGGAGTTTTTGCCAACTTTTTTCACAATAATGGTTCATCTACTAATTCATTTGGTGGAAGAGGTCAAACTCAGTGGACCCGTTCATTATAGATGGATGTATCCCATAGAAAGGTCAGTATTTTGTAAAATTATTTAACACTATTTTTTTCCCTGTTACATTAACATAATTACATTACTTGAAGGTACTTAGCCTATCTGAAATCCCACGTAAGTAATAAGGCCCAGCCTGAGGGGTCAATTGCGGAAGGATACTTGCTGAGGGAGACTCTTACATTTTGTTCGAGATACTTGGAAGGTGTGGAGACCATTTTCAATAGACCTAAAAGGAATGACGATGGCATTCTAGACTTAGATGCATATCTTTATAACTCTAGTGGTCGTGTTATTGGGATGACACAAAATGTTCGTCTTGATGATAGAAGTTTAAGGCAAGCACATCGTTATGTCTTGCTTCACTCAGATGAGATGAAACCTGTCATTGCATAAGTAGCACCATGAGTTATATTATAAGAGTTCATCAAATTCATATAAATCGTCAGATAACATTGAATTGTGGCTTGTCTTCAGTGAATTTTTACGTCAAAAGCGAGAAGAGACTCAAACTACAGAAAATCAGTCGAATGACACCATTCAAAATGAATGGATAATCTATGAATTCTCAGAATGGTTGCAAAACCAGGTTTTAAGCCTTCTAAATTTGATCATTATATTCCTTTTTTGAGTTGTGACTTACATCATTTAACCTATACTATTTTTAATCGTAGGTTCACAATTTAGATGATAGTAGTATAGAAGGAAAGGTGAGAAGAGCTTTAGCACGTGGTCCATCCAACCGTGTGAAAAGGGTGAAAGGTTTTCTAATTAGTGGCTGTAAATTTGATGTCATGGATCGTGAACGACATCGAAAGACACAAAATTCTGGAATTATGGTTGAAGCTGAAGGCCAAGAGTACTTTGGAAAGCTGAAAGCAATATATGAATTGAATTACTATGGTTCCTACAAGGTTGTAATGTTTCGTTGCGATTGGGTAGACATCCACAGGGGTTTAAAGACAAATTCAAATGGAAGTGTTTGTGTGAACTTCTCTAAGTTGATGCATAGTGGTCGATATTTGTATGAGGATCCATTTGTTTTCTCATCTCAAGCAAAACAAGTATTTTATGTTGAGGATGAGATGCAAAAAGGATGGTTTCATGTTATTAGAACCAAGCCTAGGGACTTATTTGAAGTAGGCGGTGATGGTCTTAATTAGTTTTGTTGTTATGTTTTTCTAGTAGGGTTTGCAAATTTTTCTAACATTAAAAAACCAAATTATGTGTACTCAACTTAAATTCATTAAGAAATACTAAAGCGAGTTTTATGTTTATATCTATATTTTTCTATGAATGTCAACTTATATGAAGTACTAATGTTGACTATTATTCATCACATTTTCTGTCTACCTTGTGTGTGTTAAATCTGACAATTTCCTTCTTATCTTTATTTTATTTTCCTTCTTATCTAACCATGAGTTACTTTTTTTCATGTGAGAAGTGTTTTTAAAAGAGCTATTGCTCTTAGTCAATTTCAGACTACCATATGCCCGCATACTCTACATTACTCATAAGTTTTGATGTTTTCTATTGTAGGAATTGTGACGAGGTGTTATTATGACCTATCGTAGCAAAAGGACACGAGCTGCTGCTCTAGACACAGATTCCGCTGCTGCTGCTTCAGTATCTGTTGATGTTACTTCAAATTCCGCTGCAGCAACTGCTTCACGTTCTCCTGCCATGGTACCTGAGATGAAGCCCATGGGTTTGAATAACTCACAAGCACCAAAAACACTTCAACGTCCTATTGTTCCACAGTCAAGAACAACTACTACTATACCTCAACAGAAAGCTTCAGCATCTGCTTCATTTTCTACCTCACAAGCTATTAAAATAACTCAATCTCCTAAGATTCCACAATCAAGAACTACAAATTGTCCTATGTCTGATGCTAAAGGTTTCAATAGCTCGCAAGCTGTACAAACAACCCAAGCTTCTAAGACTTCACGTTCAAAAATTGCAGCTTCTACTCTACCTCATAAAAATCCTTTAGCATCTGCAAACATGGTACCTCAACTAAAACCTATGGGTTCGAATACCTCACAAGCTGAAAAAAAGACTCATCCTCCTATTATTCTACAGTCAAAGACAACTAGTAAGCTACCTAAAAGTAACCCCATGGGTCATGATGTAGTGAAGTCTTGCAAAAGGCCTCAATCTCACACGTCGTCACAAACCTTAAAACCTACTGTCATTGGTTCTCTACTCCAAAACAGAGCACAAGTTACTACTACATCAGAGCCTTCAAATTCTTCACTTGTCGGACCATCATCAGCATCTCAAAATCCAAATAAATGGGGACCATTTGGTCCGCCAACTGGTGGAGAATTACCAAACCCTTCAACAAAAGTAAGCGGTGATGGAGGGATATGGAAAACTCCTCCTATCTTTCTTCCGCATAAGAACTTGCAATCTGATTTATTGCAACAACTTGATTGTCCTAATGTTAAAGATGTGAACGGTTCTAGTGACAGAGCTGAGAGACAACTACCTAAACAAGATTCAGAAAAAACCTCAATTGGTGCTCCAGTTGTGAATCAGTCAAAAGAACAGGATCATGTTCAAACTGAAAGTTCGTCTAGGGCAAACCTGAGTAAAAATATTGAGCGTGAATGCAGTGGACAAAACAAGCCTGTGGCGCGAAGAAGGAGTGTCCATAACATTTCAAACAAAGTAAATTCGGCTAAATCTCAACTTCCCAATTCAGACTCGGGTTGGCCATACAATGTTAAATATGATGCAAAGGAGGAGGTTATAATCACTGGTATGAGCTTATAACTTTTGTTACTTACTTGAAACTTACTTTAGACATGGTTCTAATCTGTGTATGAATGACATTTTGATGTCCATAGAATCCAAGCATAGAACCTTATGTTTGTCCACAACATTTTGTTTTTTTCACTCATTTTATTTCAAACTTCCCATTTGTCCACAACTCTGCATTATATGCATAATGCGTAGAAACAGGGATATTGTGAAAGATATGGGTTCAACAATTTCTAGCTCTACATATATGGGTATTACTTTTATTATACAACTCTAATTTCTGCTCATCATCTGTAATCTACCCTGCTCAACATCATATCTATCAAGTGTAAGAAACTTCTAGATTCAGTTTTGCACTGATAAAGCTTCATCTTTTGTATTCTGCTCAGCATCTGTAATCTACCCTGTAGAGCTGCAAGATAAAGCTTCTGAGAAAATGAAAGAAAAAAATAAAAGCCATATAGCCTATATTCAGTTACCCAGGTTACTGTAGTTACTTTTTATGATTGACTTGTTGAGCAAAAAAAAAAAATACTCTGTCCTAGGTGCCAAAACCAACTTCCTGGTCCCCGTGCCAAGAACCTTAGCTGTTAACTCTTCGCATATGTTCTTAGTTCTATTTTAACTTGGCAAACACTTTTTCATGGTTTCATTGTTTCTTTGGCAGATTCTAATGGTGAACTTCAGTTGATGAGTGGTTCAATTCAGCCGATAGACGTTTGGAACAGTCGTGGTGTTAGGTATCATGTTCAATTTAATGAGTTCTACCAACCAATTAGGAAAGGTGGGCATATATTGGTGCGATTTCTAGGAAGTGTAGCAAAGGATAGGACCTATTGTCCAATTGGAGAAAAGAATTGGCATCATGTTGACGCAAATCTCAAAACTAAAATTATTATGAAGATGAGAGTATGTGTAACAAGTTCACAAATTAAAGTTGGATATATGTTTTTTATTGGCTATTATTTTTCTTTAGTCTTATTGATCTTGCATAATTTTCTTTTCTTTTTTTTTCGTTGAAGGAATATTTTGTGATTCCTGAGGATGATATCTATAATACATTAACTCTCCAACGTGTTGACAAATGCTGGAGGCACTATAAACACTCCCTCAAATTAACATTCTTCAAACCTGATAAGCTCACAGAGGAAGAACATTATGATATTGTGCCTAGTGGACATACTCATTCTGAATGGAAACCATTGGTTCAGTATTGGTTCTCACTCAAAGGACAGGTACTTCTCTGAGTTTCGATTTATTATTATAACGTGCTACACATCTTACTTCTATAATATTAACTAAGACTTCCATTGTGAGTGTAGCAATTGTCTCAACTTGGAAAAGCAGCACGAGCAGCTCAAAATCAAGTTCATACATTGGGTTCTACTAGTTACGCTAATATACGAGCTGATTATGTGAGGAATAAATTTTCACTCATAGTTTCAAGTTTCAATTAGTTATTACATCATCCTCTTTTTATTATATATATATATATATATATATATATATATATATATATATATATATATATATATATATATCATAAAAGTAGCTAAGGGAATTTGAAGGCATGTACAACTTAGCTGAGTTGCAAACTAAGATCATATTTTCTTATCAACAAGTTGAAAGCATGTACAACTTAATTATCTAAGGTTCTAAATGATTATCGCAGTTGGAAAGTAGTTCTGCTAAACTACTGCAAACATGAATCTTTCATAATTATTTGTAGGAAGATCAGCATGGAGAAGAAATGAGCTTGATTGAACTTTGGGAAGCAACTCATAAGAGGAAAGATGGAACCTATCTTGAAGGCATAGACACTCCAGACTTTTTGGTACTTGGTCTGACACATTAGTCTTTTTGCATTCTGTTTTTCTATCTTCAGTTTTACATTCTTTATTCCTTAAAAAATTGTGCAGGAAGATGCAAAGGCTAAGGTTGATTCATTAAAGCTTTGTAATCCTTCTATGCCTCTTGTTGACGTTGAGAATGAAGCCTTTCAAGCTGTCATGAATGGATATGAAGTACCTGAACGACCCCAGGGATATGGAGTTGGGGTGAAGAAAAGTGACATTTATGGGGTGCGTGGTATACTTAGAAAAGAGGGATATGGAAAACTTAAAAGGAGACATGTGGAACTAGAAAACATTGTAGAAACATCTCTTTTGAAGAAGAAAAATGAAGAACATGAAAAACAAAACAAAGAGATTTCTAACAAGTTTAATGAGCATACTAAGATGATGAAGACCGTTGCTACACAATTTGCTCTAGTGTTGGATGCGGTGCGCGATGGAAAAGCTTCTGCTCAACTTATAGATGCTGCACAGTCAGCTATGCATTTGATTACTACAGAGGTATTGTTTTAATATTATCTACCTCTTTCCCATTATAACCTACTGAATTTAATTGATTATAACATATAAAACATGCCTGGAAATGCTATTGCCTTTTCTTTCTTGAGTATAACATATACAGACAAGTATATATTCTTGTTTTACAATTGCTGGGAAAGTAGATTTCACATAACATATGAGAATAGGTTGGAAGTATCATTTATTGTTTCAAGTGAATTATCAAAATCAAGTTGCTTGCTAGTTACATATATATTCTGTTTTTTTTTTCCCCTTGAGTAACTAACTTCGTTCACATCTTTTATAATTGGCCCGCACTAGAATATATCATATTATATAAGATTATTTATATATGTCATTCTCTGTTTTTTTTTTTAAGGTTCAAGATGATGGTGAAAGAAAAGAAGTCGGGGATGTTCCATTGAATTAGTACAACACGTCAAGCTATTAATGATTTCAAAAGGCCTTCTAGAAGACAATTTCCTTTGTTATGCTTTTTTTGTAAGGTTGAAGAAGTTAATAGTAGAATTTATCTAACTTAATTTATTTGTGAACAGAATATTTTAGTGTTTCTTTGGATATGGTAGATACTATTGGTCATTTTTTACCTTCTTAATTTGTTTATTGAAAAACCCGCTTTATATATATATATATATATATATATATATATATATTATATGATTGATGGTCAATTTAATGTTTTATTTTCATAATACCTTAAACCACAATTATATATATCTAATAGTATGTCTGGTAGTATCAAGTTAGTATTATAATACTCCCTCCGTCCCAGAATAGTCTGAACACTTTCCTTTTATGTTTGTCCCAAATTAGTTTGAACACTTCTATTTTTGGCATGGTCCCACTATTAATATATTATTTCTTTTACACATCTTTGGCCCACACCCTACCTTTTAACAATAAAAAGGTACCCAACTTTCTCTCTCCTTAAATAAAAAATACCCCACCAACTCCTATCACATCTACTTTTTAAATAAAATAACATTTGATAACCACACTACAACTTATCACCTTAAACTACGTGTCCCAACAAGTGTTCAGATCTTTCTGGGACGGAGGTAGTAATGTTTTTTGCGGGTTAAATCTCGACAATTTTTTGTGTCAAGAATTGTTTTGGCTCCAAAAGTCCATTTGTGGAGGTAAAATAGTCTAGACGCCGAGCTGTGTTGGAAATATATTTCGCAGCGCAGAAAAGCGTTGAGAATCTCAACACAGAAAGGCGTTACAAGACAAATGCAGACGCGGGATTGCGTTGAGATTCTCAACGCATCAATGCGTTGAGAATTCTCCACGCGTAAAATCTCGACGCTTTCTTGTTGCGTTGAGAATGAATTACTCAACATATTTGAGCGTCGCGAATCTAGAGAAAAAGCGTTGAGAAATGCCGCTTTTTCTAGTAGTGAGCTTAGTAGTAGGGAAAAGTGAGAAAACTCAAAGAGAGATTGAAGTTTGGAGATTCAAGGGTGACGACTTGGATTTAAAGATTCAACAATTTATCAATGAGCATTTATTACTCTCTCTCCTCTTTTATTGCTTTATTTTAATGTTTAATCGTTAATCTAGATTAAAGTTTCCATCTTTTACTAGTTTCTTCTTGTTTGCTCTCTAGATTTTGTTTTGTTTTTGCTTTAAAGTCTTTGTTTTTAGTTTTTGCTACTTTTAGATTGGTGATTTATTACTAGTTTTTCCATGTTTAGGATGTTTAGTAGTATAATGGGTAGTGAGTAGTTCATTAACTAGGATTGGGAGTAGCCCAATCATTGTTTGCATCCTATTTTCATGTGTAGAGTTTATTGGGTTGATTATGCTTGGGATTTGTGCAATTTCAATCTTTAATGTTGATTGGTGACTTAGTTGATGTGAGCTCCATCACCTTTTGATCCTTTCGTTGCCCATTTAATGGTTTACTTTTATTTGGCTAACCTTCATGATCGATTGATTAGTTGCTACACATCACTTGTTGATTGGTATTAACTTGGGTTTGATTTCAATTCCTAACTTGGCCTAGTTAGGTAATAACACCTCGAAATATAGGTTTTGTTGCCATAATTAGGACTCTAAACTCCCTAAGAACGATTTTAGAGATGTTTAGGTTTGTTTATTTCCCTTTGCATATCCCCAATACATGTCAACCCCCTTACCTCTACTTGGTTGTTGGATGTGAACTATGATTGTGGTGTTTTCCCATTCTTAGTGCTTTTCCTAATTTGATTTCAATAGTTTATACCATTACTTTAACCAAAACTTGAAGATTTCTTCGGCCTAGCTTATTGTTAAATTAACACATATTGGTGCTCCTTAGTCCTTGTGGAAGAATGACCCTTGCTTGTCACTTTACTTAGTTTAGTGATCTAGTTAGGTTTTGTTTGACTTTAGGAGACTAGTAACGACCTACTTTCCCCCATGTCAAAATGGCGCCGTTGCCGGGGACTTCGACTTACATTGATTTGTGTTGATTAGATGAGTCTAGGCTATTTGTGAATATTCTTTGTTTTTCTTTGTTTTTTTTTTCTTTTCTTATTCTTACTAAAAAAAATGGCAAATATCTCTTTTCCTCAATATGAGAATGAGTCCTTTTGGGTTTACTTTGATAGACTTGAGGATTATATAAAGTACTATGGTTATGGTCTTTGGGAGGCTTGTGAGATTACTTATTGGGGTTTAAATGAGCATACTAGAGGAGTGGTTGAAAATATGTTTAATGGTGAATTTCGAGCTATATCTTTAGATGAAGCTTGGGATTTTTATATATGGTTAGCTAGGGATACTTATGTTTTTGATTGTGCAAATTTTCATAATTCATCTAACGTTTGCATGAATTCATTTGATGAGTCAAATGTTCCCACTAGTGACCCTATTATACATGATTTTAATCCCCCTTCCTCTTATGCTTATAACACTAGAGGAAAAAAAGCCCAAGGGCTGCGGTCAAAAGAGGCCCAAGGGCTGCGTTTTTTGACCGCATCCATTAGACTAGCAGCCCTTGGCATTTAGGAAGGGCTGTGGTCAAGGCAAAAACCGCAGCCCTTGGTGGGTTAAGAGCTGCGGTTAAGGGCCAAAACCGCATCCCTTGGTGAGTTAAGGGCTGCGATTTTCACCCTTAACCGCGACCCTTAACCCATCAAGGGCTGCGGTTTTTTGCCCGAACCGACCCTTCAGTGACCCAAAAAAAATTTAAAAATTTTTTTTTTTTTGCATTTTTTTGTCCTAAATGTTCCCAAACAGTGATATATATATATATATAAGTATCATAAATTATGTTTTTTTACACAAATATAGAGAAACACAATAACTGAATTACATTAGTTCGAGGCTACCCTCGAGTGTTCGAATTGCAATATATGAGCAGGATCACAAACACAAACTAGCATTACAACAAATCCACCAAGACTAGCATCCGGATCCCTCGAAAGCAACTTCTCTGGAGATGATAGAACCTGGCAAATAAAACCACAATCGTTATAATTTTGAGGTGAACATGGGGATGTAGGGGGCGGCGGGGGGTGTGTAGCGGGGGCGGCGGGGGTCTTGGGGTGGGGGGTGCTCTTGGGCGGGGGGGGGCTTAGGGGGTGTAGCGGGTGTCTTTGGGCTGGGGTGGGGGAGGCTGTGGGCGGGGGTCTTGGGTGAGGTGGGGGAGCTGGCAGGCGGGGGGCAGGCGGGGTGTAGCGGGGGCAGTTGGGGGCGTGGGTGTAGCGGGGGCGGTTGGGGGGGGGTTGGGGGTTAACTTAATCATAGATATAATCACGGTAAAACTAAAAGATCTAAGCATTTTCATCAAAATTCAACAAATATAATGAATTTCAGAGTGGTACCCAAAACTTACATAAGAATCTTCTATCATTTCCTACTTCTCTACACACTAAAAATCTACAATTTTGCAAAACTCAATCCTCTCCAGGCAGTCATAGTGCCATGAAAGAAACATATCAGTGATTCAGTATGGGTGCCCGAACCAAAATATCAAAATAGGTCTGCCTAATTTGAAAAAATGCAACATTTTCTACATTAATTTCCCAAGTAAATCATAACACTTTGGGTGCTGGGGCTCTGCCAGTCTCTCCTATGACCATATAATATTAACTCTTCCATGTTACATATGTGATATTTTTTCTATGTTCACCTAATTTTAGGTTGCATCTACATGACTACATTAGAATTTTTTTATATGATTGCAATGCTTATCTTTTACCTTACTCATCAACCTGCATCCCCTTGAGCATGGACTCAAGTTCTAAGAATGAAAGTGATGAGATCATCATAGATATTTCACCAGTAATCCTCCTTTACAAAAGTGGTCGAGTCAAGCGACACCCACAATTGAACACCCCTGCTATTCCTCCATACTGGCAGTATTTCATTTTTTCTTTAAATTCAGGATGGGGTAGGCCATAGGGAGTAGTTCATAAAGGATTAGATATAAATTTTTGTGTTGAGCTAAGAGTATATATTGATGATAGTGATGGTCTTCTTTATCCTCATTATCATGAATTCATGATTATCTGTTGCCTTTTTAGTTATGTTTGGCCATTGGATGGGCACATAAAAGAGGTACTTTTATTGCATGTTTTCTAACATGTTGCGTTTAGTTATGGAGTTCAGTGAATCATGGATGTAGGAGTTGTGAAATATCGTAAGTTAAAAGCATGATATGTGTTGTTGATAATCATTGATCATCAAAGGGAAGGTTTTTGGGGGTGGGGTGTGGCTTTCTTGGAGAATATGGTCCCTCTTCAGGATGCTTAGGCTGTTTCCCTTGCATGTACTGAAGAGCTTAAGAGATAAAATATCAAAGATAAGTTGTTGGAGTCTTGGAGATAGGCATTGCTTTATGTACATGCTTCTGGGATTCAAAGTTTTATGTATGTTTTCTTATGTGAGGCTTGACACTATAGCAAAGTCTGAGGCATCATGTTGTATTGTAGTTAGAGTGTTCTGGACGCTCCATGTAGTCAAGAATTGACCCAATATTTATCATATTGGGTCACAAAGTTGATGACTCTAAGATGAGATGCCCAATATCCCAATGTTTTCTCAGTCAGTGGCGGATCCCAAAAAATTTGTATACATATTCCCCCGCTCTGAACTAGTGATTTGACAAGTGAATATGGATTAATAATAGTATAATTTGAAACACTAATTTGACAAGTATAATAAATTTGTAAGTATAATAAACACTAATAGTATATGGATCATGTGTTACACATAACTTGTGCTGTTGTAAGGTCCAATATGCCCAGGAAAGATAAGAACAAGCACCCTTCCCATAGCTTCCTATGATCTTTCTGTATACAGGAGCAACAGGAATTTGAATTGCATATTTTATGAAATTTTCTTTCACAACTGCGTCATAGCATCACAAAACATGGTGAAGGACCTAATACAATAAATCATGAAACACCTATTTCAGGGGAGGGATGCTTTTCCCTGTACTTTTCGTTACCTAACCTGATTCTCTTGGCTAGTTTCTCATTAATATAGGGGGTTGTTTTTGTGTTGGCCCTTTCTGAGTTTTTTCTGGCCGTTTCATACTGTAATTTCATAAATTAAAAATCCAAAGACAGTTTATGAATAATTTAGAAAATGGAGAGGGAAGACGGAGAAAAAGTCTCCAATTTACTAATTAAGGGCTTAAGAATAACATCTCCAGGTACATTAATCACACAACTATAAAATTCAGGAAACTAGCAACTTATTAACAACACACGATGTCTATAGATACATATAGTCCGCACTCACCAATTCCACTACATGGAACTTTAAAATGCAATCCCAACTTATTATAGGTAAGATTGCATACATCAACGATATTATGTGAACAACCAACGAACATATACACAAAGTAAAAACACCAAACGAAACAACTCGGAATCTAAATTGAAGAACGAATATTAGAATTGATTCGAAAATCAACATTGAAATTTTGCGCAACAATTAAAATTTGAAAAAATTGAAAAACTTACTGAGAGATAATTAGGGCGGTGATGATTGGATTCATGCTCAGAATCAACTTCCTCTTCTTCTTCATCTTCGGAATTAACTCCGAAAAGATTTTCCATCATCTGTTGGCGTTTTTCTCCGTCGTCTTTCATCTTTAAGAAATTCGCTGCACTTTTTTTCTCTCTCCTCTTCTCAACTCCGGCGAGCGAACGGCGGCAGAGGGTGAAGAGAGATGCGAAGAGAGAGAGAGAGGGATGTGGCTTTGATGAGGTGAGAGGGAAAATCAGGGACTGGGAAGGGAGAGAGAAAACTTAGGGTTGTGTTTTGTGATGGGTATGCGTGTATGCGGGGAGCTTCGCCCAAATGAATAACTATTACTAGGCCCATTAGGGGCTGCAGTTAGCCCAAAAACCGCAGCCCTTTAATTAAGGGATGCGGTCAGCCCAAAAAACCGCAGCCCTTAATTTATAAAGGACTGCGGTTTTTAGGCTAACCGCAGCCCTTCACTATTAAGGGCTGCGTTTTACAATAAACCGCAGCCTTTGCACTGCAGCCCTTGCATTTTTTTCCACTAGTGTAACAATGATGTGCACTCTAACGTTGATGACATTCATGCTACTTCTCAATATTCATCGAATTTGTGCATGGATTTCAATCAAGTGGCTCATGTTCCCGATATTGATTCTCATATGCTTGATTATAATCTCCCTCCCCAAAATGGTATCCAAATTAGACTCCAAGCACCTCTTCAATTAGGACCGTCCACCAACACCACTAGTATAGAGAGTATGATGCAAACCTTCATGACTAATCAAGCAAAAAAGACTAGTGAGTTGAGAGAGAGTTTAAAACAAATGCAAGTTCATAATAAAATGCTAGATACTCAAGTTTCTCAATTGTTGGAGTCTAGGTTAGAGCCTACTTTTGCAACTCAAGAGCAAAATGGATCATATGATAACCATGATGAGATTATTAATGATGATGATGATTCGAGGGATGTTGAAGTTGAAAATCAATTGGGAAAGAGTAGCCTAGATCTTGATGATGGTTTTTGGAGTAGTGATGATGAGGAGTATGCTCTTGAGGAGAAAAGACTCATTTTTGAGGATATTGTTGAAATTGAGGATGTTTATGAGTCTATACATTCTCTTTTTGAGTCTAATGTGTCTTCCTCTAATGAATTGGACCTTACTCTCCCTCCTCGTGCTTTAGAGTACCCACCCTCTCCTACCCCTTCTTGCTTAAGTGAAGATCTTGGTCAATTTGAGAGTGAGATACATCATTTGGTGGTTGGTGATGTTTTTGAGGCTTTAGAGGATGAAAAAGATGTTGGTAAGGAGTCATTGGTTGAAAACGTGTGCAATTTGAAAACTTGTGATATAGGAGAAGTCATTTGTGAAACCTTAGTTTCCATTCCTTCACCTTATATCCCGTTTTCACGAAAGCTCGACCTAGTTCCTTCCTTTCCCATCTCTTTCCCTTATTTACCCAAATTACCTCCATTAAATGAGCCCCCTTCCTCATTTCCCTCTCAAGTACCCAATGTGATTAATTTTGAGGAAGAAAGTGAGATTGCCACAAAAAAAGAGTTTGTTGAGGAGAGTTTGTCATTTCATTTTTATTTTTCTTCTTATTTCTTTGTTTTTCCTTTTGTTCCTTGTTTTAGGCATCCTTCTCCTCATTTGCATGGAGTTGCATTGCACTTTATGCATATTTTGCATTTTATCATTGCATACTTAATAATAATTGAAATATGTGCTAGTGCATATGACAAACTCTTACGATCATTGAATTGTTATTTATTAGAAAGGTCTAGCTTAGGACCTTAAATAAGCCTTTCTCGGGAAGTAACCCGTGATTTATTGCTTTCATTTTATTTCTTTTAATTTTACTCATTTTTCTTTTCTATCTTTGATTTTGATTTAGGTACAAAATTGGAATAAGACTCATTCTCATTAACATGTGGAAAGCAAATCATGGTTTTGAGGAAGTTGATTAGAAATGGAGAAATTGGGTTATTTGCGAGTATTATACCCACCTACTATCCGGTAGCTTCCTTCCTTTTCTATTTCTCCAATGCTTTATGATTTGTGGAGCATATGCTTGTTGGTTTGGATGTTTATTCCCTCCCTCCCTCCCTTTGATCGTCTTGTTCAAGCATTGAGGACAATGCTTTATTCTAGCTTGGGGGAGTAGCTATTCGCTAGCTTGAGGGAGGTGTATTTACTTTATTTCTTTACTTTTTGCATTTAAAAAGAAAATTCAAAATCCAAAAATATTTTGCTTTAATTTCTTTTCTTTTTCCTAAAAAATGAAAAAATTGAAAAAACAAATGAAAAAGGATGTTTGGCAAAATAAAAAATAAAAAATTGAGAAATAAAGAAAAGTACAAAGCATTTTGCGCCAAAGGGAAGATTCTTGATGACAAATTTATGTGGATTCCTTTGATTTGGTCATTTGGGTAGATGAGTATAGATATTTCCATTGGATACTTACTTGTATGTGTAATTTGGGACGATTAGGGATCGATTAATATTTGGTGCTTGATTTTCTACTTGAAAAAGACACTCTATGATTCTAAATGTTGTCAAACTTTGTGTTGAAAAGAGTCAAACTAGTTCTCTTTTGGAAGTTATAGTGACCCTAGTTGAACCTTGAAATCTTCTTTGGTGCACAAGTTTTTACCTTCGAATAAGCTATGCTAAGAGTTAAATTTGATTGTAAAAAAAAAATATTTTATTGTCTTGAGTCCAATAAGTGGAGCCAATGAGCCCACAAGGCTTAGTAAGCCTATTAAAGTCCATGAAAAAAAAGGAAAAAGAGTCAATAAGTGGTAACTACCACATGATTTGAGACAGTGGGTTAGTTCAAATGGTTGAGTGGGAGCTTGAAAATTTAATAAGTAGAGTTTCCCTAGTAATGATGAATGTCATTATGGCTTAAACACTGAGACTCTAGGCCCATTGATCAATTGTTATAATACTACAATCATAGTTTTCTCTTAGCAAAAGTCAAGTTTGGGGGAGTTTATGTGCACTATAGGTGATTAGGATAAATCTTGGGACCTTCTTCATCCATTTGAGAACGATTTGTGACTCTTGAATACCTTAGTAGACTCTAATTGATGTTTGAAGCTTTTTTATAGTGTCAATCTTGCACCTTAGATTAGCCTATCCCTTATATTCCTAAGTCATGGATACATATTGATAATGGTTATGCTTTGAAAGTTTGCTTAGATCGTCCATTGCTTTGTGAACCATGGTTGAATAGATGACTTTGGCTTATTATGTATGTTTGTGCTTGATTAGAGTTGTGGGTTAAGTCTCTTTGGAAATCCTCACGAGAGCATCACTCGTCCTCACTGGCGACCTTGAGGTTTAAATGGCTTATTGTTTACGCTAAAAACAATCGTGATACCTACGAAAGTGAGTTAGTATATATATAATTTTCTTATTTTTTTTCTTTAATGTGCATTGTTTTAATAATCTTTTGCCTTGCTATCTTCTTTTTACCATTCTCCTTCCTCTCATTACTCTTGGGACTTTGCTTGAGGACAAGCAAACGTTTAAGTTTGGGGGAAGTAGATGAGTGAGATTTATCTCACTCATAGGGTAGTTTTAAGGCCATTTTTGCTTAGTTTATTTCCGTTTTTATTTCGTTTCCACTTAATTTTACCTCTTTTGTTAATTAATTCTCTCTTGCTATATACATTTATATCCCCTCTCCCTACTCTTCTATTTGACCTTTTTTGTGTGGGAATTCAAGTGGATATATTAGAAGCAAAAGATGAGTGCAAAAGAGGAGAGGATTGCATGGGAAGCCCAAGCTCAAGCCCAAGCCGAAACCTAAGCTCGCTGCTACGCTCGCCCGAGCTGAGGCCCAGACCGCCCGGGCTCGCGACGAGCGATGTTCCTGCCAGTTTGTGCGAATAATGGCCCACGCCCGGTGGGAGAAACCGAACCCGTGCACCCTGCCGCGGTCGAGCCTCAGCCCAGCTCACCCGGGCAAACACTCATTAAATTAATCAACGCTTGTGATTCATTGAAGCAAGATCTACGGTTTAGTTTGATGCTTTGAAGTAAATTAAGAGAAATCCTTCATTGTTAACCAAAGGGAATGAGCGGCAAAATTAAACCAAAAACAAGAAAATCGGACGGCCACGATTCGGCTTTGATTAATGATGTTGATGTAATGAATATCGACGGCCATCAGTGTTTGATGGATGATGATGCAGCGAAGAAGGCAAGATGGAAGAGAAAATGGGTCTGAACTCTGATGTATTAGGGGGTTTTTGTTTTATTTTCATTTCTTTTTCCTTTTTTTTTCTTTCATTTTCTTTCCCCCCGGTCGTTACTGCATTTCGTTTTCCACCTTTTTGAACTTATAATTTTGTTTTCTTTTCCCTTTTTCTTTTACCTTCTTTTACCTTTTCTATTTTCTTTTTTTTTTTTTCCTTTTTATTCTTCTCTTTATATTTAGAGGTAGTATAAATACCTTGTATTCTAATTTTGAGAGGAGAAGTTTTTTAGCAAGGTTTTAATTTTATTCATCACTCTTAGGTTTAGAATAGTTTGAGGGTTTTAGGGAGGATTAGCCTCCATAGCTTAGTTTAGGGAAAAGTGAGAAAACTCAAAGAGAGATTGAAGTTTGGAGATTCAAGGGTGCCGACTTAGATTTAAAGATTCAACAATTTATCAATGAGCATTTCTTACTCTCTCTCCTCTTTTATTGCTTTATTTTAATGTTTAATCGTTAATCTAGATTAAAGTTTCCATCTTTTACTAGTTTCTTCTTGTTTGTTCTCTAGATTTTGTTTTGTTTTTGCTTTAAAGTCTTTGTTTTTAGTTTTTGCTACTTTTAGATTGATGATTTATTACTAGTTTTTCCATGTTTAGGATGTTTAGTAGTATAATGGGTAGTGAGTAGTTCATTAACTAGGATTGGGAGTAGCTCAATCATTGTTTGCATCCTATTTTCATGTGTAGAGTTTATTGGGTTGATTATGATTGGGATTTGTGCAATTTCAATCTTTAATGTTGATTGGTGACTTAGTTGATGTGAGCTCCATCACCTTTTGATCCTTTTGTTGCCCATTTAATGGTTTACTTTTATGTGGCTAACCTTCATGATCGATTGATTAGTTGCTACACATCACTTGTTGATTGGTATTAACTTGGGTTTGATTTCAATTCCTAACTTGGCCTAGTTAGGTGATAACACCTCGAAATATAGGTTTTGTTGCCATAATTAGGACTCTAAACTCCCTAAGAACGATTTTAGAGAAGTTTAGGTTTGTTTATTTCCCTTTGCATATCCCCAATACATGTCAACCCTCTTACCTCTACTTGGTTGTTGGATGTGAACTATGATTGTGGTGTTTTCTCATTCTTAGTGCTTTTCCTAATTTGATTTCAATAGTTTATACCATTACTTTAACCAAAACTTGAAGATTTCTTCGGCCTAGCTTATTGTTAAATTAACACATATTGGTGCTCCTTAGTCCTTGTGGAAGAATGACCCTTGCTTGTCACTTTACTTAGTTTAGTGATCTAGTTAGGTTTTGTTTGACTTTAGGAGACTAGTAACGACCTAGTTTTCCCCCATGTCATGCACATGAAGGACATTGTGCAAGGTTATATTATCATTCAAGATCATTGAGCTTATATGAGCCACTGAAATTTGTCTACCATCAGGTATAGTGATTGTATTAGTTCCTTGCACTCCTTTATAATCATGGAACCATGAAAGATTAGAATATATGTGGTCAGATGCCCCACTATCAAGTAACCATTCAGAACTAGAAGCAGTAAGCAGACAGTGAGTACCTGTCAGCAAGGCATGACCAGTTGTGTCATGATCAACTTCAGATGATGAATGAGTGGTTTTGCAGCAGAGAAAGCAGATGGTTGTATTGCTCAACACTGATAGAATCTAGCTTAATATCTTGCAGCTCTTGCTCAGAAGGCTGATAAGAAGTAGATGCAGCTACTACTTTCTTATCTTTGTTCCCCTTGAAACCAGTGAAACCAGCTGGATATCCATGTACTTTATAACACCTTTCTATGCTGTGTTCTGGTATCTTGCAGTGTGTACAATAGTAGTTAGATTCAGGTCTCTTATTGCCAGAGAAGGATTTGGAAGATGAATATTTCTTAAAAGAATTTCCAGAACTTTCATAGCCTTCTTGTTGCTTGAAGGCTCTGAATTTGTCAGCTGCAAATGCCAATGATTCATTAGAAGCAGCAATATGTGCTACCTCTTTATGTCTTTCTTCCTATGCAAAAACATGTATGCCTGAGAGACTTGGGGTAGAGGCCGTGTCATGAGTATATTTCCCCTAACAGTGGAAAAACTCTCTTTTAACTTCATCATAAATTGAATGAGTATTTGTTCTTGTTCTCTTGTCAAAATCTTTTTTGTGAGATTACATGTACATTTATTACATGTATAGTATGGTAAAGGACTTGCATCATTAAGTTCATCCCATACAGTCTTGATTTGAGTATAGAACTCAGAAACACTACTGTTTCCTTGATGCATTTCAGATAGTTTTGCTCAAGTGAATACACTGTGCCATGGAAGAATAGCCAAAACGATCTTCTAAGTCCTTCCACATCTTTGCAGCAGTACTAAAGAACAACACACTTTTCTTAATTGTGTTGTCTAGATTAGCTAGCAACCAAGAGATTACTAGATCATCGCATCTTTGCCAGGCACTAAATTCAGAAGAAGTTTCGGCTGGAAGTGTAAGACTTCCATCAACAATTTTCAGTTTGTTTTTAGCAGATTATGAGATCAACATAGATCTCTTCCAATCATTGCATCCTACTCCATTGAACTTAGTAGAAACAATTTGAGTAGTGTTTGAATCTGAAGGATGAATATAATAGATGCTAGAAGGATTTTGATTGAGTGATATTTCTGATTCAGGCATTTTCACAAACGATTAAACTACTTGTTCAATCAATTGGAAATTTCTAGTAAAAAAAACATTCAGACAAAGAAATTCAGCAGATCAACAAGAAAGAATTGATGAAATTCAGCAGATCAACAAGAAAGAGTTGATTATCATAGATCACATAAACAATCAGGAAAAGAAAATGCAAGCAAATTTGCACTTCTTCAGAGAAATTCAGAGAAATTTGAACTCAATTCAAGAATTTAAGAATTTCAAATCAAAAAAACAGATTTCAACAAAGAATTTGTGCAAGAATTGCAGATTCTAAGAACCTCAGATTCAATGAATGAAAATAAAAACGAATTCAGAAAGAAATTTAGGAATTTAAACACCTGTTGAAGCTTGAATCAGATAGAAGAAATCGAACTCTTGTAGATCAGTTCACCAGAATCAATTTTGCGGAATTTTCAGCGAACAATTTTTAGATGAACTTGATGCTACGATCTACAGTAGCTCTGATACCATGATAATTGCTGAGATATTCGGCAATTCAGAGAAAAAAGTTTGAGAGAATTTTAAAGAGAATTTTATTGACTGAGAAATTTTTATTACAGAAGAAGAAAAGAATCTAGAGAGAGAAATATCTATTTATACAATTAGCTCTAATTAACCTGTAACTAACTAACTAATTGTTACAACAAATTATAAAGCGTGTAATAGAAGAATGTAAACTGAATTAAGTTAGCTTGTAGGTGGCTGGGTATGCTGAGTTGGAGTATACTCTCCAATATCACCAACGCCCTAGGGACCGCCCTCGGTCCCTACTACCCTCTAACCGGCACCCTTCGAAAAGTCGAAGGGTGCCGGTTTGAGTTACACTGCACCCCTAGAAGGGGTGTCCCTATCATAAGGGCCAGTGTAGACTACTCCTTAGAGTCCCTTAACTACTTGGGTGAACTGGATGAGACCTTTTTGGAACGACTAGTTCTGAACCCTGGTCTAGTTGAAGCCATGGAGCATCCGATGATTTTACAGATTACTTTGTTCAAGAGTGGAGGTTATGTTCTTGGGTCAGCTGTTCATAACATGTTGTGTGATGGTTTAGGAGCCTCTGAGTTTTTCAATGGGGTCGCCGAGTTGGCTCGTGGGGCGACTCGGTTGTGAGTTCAGCCGGTTTGGAAGCGAGGTAGCTTACTCGGACCGCGAGAACTGGTCCGAGTTGAGTTTCCGTTTCAAGAATTTTTGAGCTATGCATGAGTTTGCTAAACAACATATAAGGGAAACTATTAGGTGAGACAGAGCTCCTTAACTTTCTTTCAGTTCCTGCTGTAGCCATGGCGGGAAAGAAAGGGGGCCAAAAGAGGGGTATGACGTCGAAAATTATCGAAAAATCACTGGAGATTGTTGTTATTAAACCGCGAGGACCATCCTCTGATTCTCAAGCGAAGAAGACGCGATCTATTGACGAAATCATAGGGATTGAAGCATTGGAGTTTAGCGATTTTGAGATTGGGGAGATTCTAACTCCTCATCAATCGATTGTTCAATTGAAGCAGTAATTTGAACTGAATAGGACTTTTTCAGCTTGGATGTCGTCGATTCATCGATCAGCATGTGGTTCAATTGGTGAAATTCAAGGTAATCCTCTGCCTCTACTTCAGCAATTGAATAAAGTTGCTGATGATAATCATGTTAATTCTGAGATTAATGATAAACCTAGAGTTCAAATTGACTTAGATGATATTTAGGAGGAAGTGGATTATTGGAATTCTGCCATTGTTTGTTATGTGTTGGGAGCGAATCCACCTAGTGTGGTAATGGAAGGTTTTGTGCGTAGAATTTGGAAAAATATGGGGGTAGATAAGGTTGCTATGGTCGAAAAGGGGATTTACATGGTTAGATTTCATACAATGGAGAATAGGGATAAGGTAGTGAATGGTGGATATCCTTTTTTTGATGGTAAACCGGCTATGGTTAAGGCTTGGCACTAGAACATTGATTTTAAGAGAGATGAGATACGCCAAGTGCCTATTTGGATTCAATTGAATCTGGATTTCAAGTATTGGGGACAGAATTGTTTACAGAAGATTGTGAGTGAAATTGGCAGGTTTGTGAAAGTGGATAATGCAACTTTGAAGCGTGAAAGACTACAGTATGCAAGGGTGTTGGTTGAGGTGGATGTATCTCAAGCATTCCCTAATGAGATTATCTTTGAGAATGAATTGGGGCAGGACACTTATGTGAATGTAAAATATGACTGGAAACCAGTGTTTGCCAGTGTCTGTAAGGTGTTTGGTCATTGTGATCAAGAATGCCGGAAGAAGAAACAGGCATGGGTACCTAGAAGGGTGCCTACTGAGCAGAATGTAGCTCCACAACTAGCTGTGATTGAAACTCAAAAACAAGTAGACGCTAAAGGTTTCCAACCAGTTAGTAGGGCTGTGAGATTGCCTACTAGCCCAATTGTTACAACCATAATCAGACTCTCTTTTACTGCACTGGCTGAGGATCATGATATAACTGAAAATGACAAGGAGGAGAATGGGTCAAGGACTGATGTAGGGGGAAGGGATTCCTCCTCACCTAATGGATAATATTTGTTCTTGGAATGTCCGGGGGCTGAACAGGCCAAGGAAGCAGAGGGTTGTGAGGGACTTTCTTTCTCAACACTCTGTAGGGTTGGTTGGCTTGCTGGTGACTAAGGTAAAGGCTGCTGGGTTGGGCAGTCTTTATCAAGTTATGTTTCAAACATGGTGTTTCACCTCCAATTTGGCTTTTCATCCTAGTGGAAGAGTCAGTTTGCCTTGGAAACCAGGTGTGTTTTCTGTTGATATTAGAGGTGGAGCTAGTCAGTGGATTTATTGCTATGTGAATCCTAAAAATGGTGCTCGAGGATTTAATTGTATTTTTGTTTATGCTTTCGATGAGAGAAGCAAAAGGGAGGTGTTGTGGGAGGAGTTAAAGAACTTGGCTTAGAAGATAGAGGGTCCTTGGGTAGTTTGTGCAGATTTGAATTGTGTGTTGAACTGTGATGAAAGAGTGGGTGCTCCAGTTAGGCAGTAGGAGATGGAACCAATGAGAGCATGCCTAATGGAATGTGGATTACATGATATTAGTAGTTCAGGTAATAGGTTCACCTGGACAAATAAGCAGGAAGGGGGTGCTAGAGTGTTTTCGAAAATTGACAGGGTGTTGGTGAATGCTCATTGGGAAGATATTTATGCCAATGCAAGAGCTGCTTTCTTGAACGAAGGTGAATTTGATCATACTCCTTGCCTTCTATCCTTCCATGAAGGTAGTGATCATTGCAAAAAACTTTCAAATACTACACTATGTGGAAGAGTTCTCCTAGGTTTGATAATCTTATTCAAACTTGTTGGCGTGATGATATTGAGGGGAATAGGATGTTCAAGGTGCTTCAGAAATTAAAGAGGGTGAAGAAAGAGCTGAAAGATTTGAACAAATCAGGTTTTATGCAGCTTGAAGCAGAGGTGATTAGTGCTGCAACTGCTATGGGTGACATTCAAACCAGAATGCATTCTGATCCTGGTAATGTTGTTTTAGCAGATGAGGAGGTTAAGGTTGTCAATGAGTATAAAAACAAACATAAAGCCTACATGTCTTTTCTTAGGCAAAAAGCTAAAGCTACATGGTTGAAAGATGATGATAATTCTACTATCTTTCACCAGAGCATTAGACACAGGAGAGTCAAGAATTCTATGTATGGCATATATGATATGGCAGGGTGTTGGCAGGACACAAATGACAGGGTGAAGGAAGCTTTACTTGATTATTATAAATGTTTACTTGGTGCAACAGAGAATAACATCACTCTTGTCAATTTGGAGGTGGTGAGGTCTGGTGCAATTCTCACTCAGGTTCAGAAGAATGATTTAATGAAACCTTACTCTCCAGAAGATGTTAAGGAGGCAATTTTTTCCATTGATGGTAATAGAGCTCCAGGGCCAGATGGTTTTGGTAGCTTCTATGTTAAGGATACATGGAGGATTATTGGTGATGAGGTGACTGCAGCTGTCCTTGACTTCTTTGAACAAGGTAAGATGATGAAAGCCTTAAACACAACTCTAATTACTCTTATTCCTAAAAATTATTGCCCTAAGAATGTTAGTGAGTTTAGGCCTATTTCCTGCTGCAACACATTATACAAATGCATCACTAAGATGATTTGTAATAGGCTAAGGCTTGTTCTTCCTAGTCTGATTGAAGAGACCCAAGGGGCTTTTGTTCATAGTAGGCAGATTGTGCACAATATAATGATTGTCCAGGAATTGGTTCAGCACTATAATAGGAAAGTTGCTAGTCCTAGTTGTATTATTAAGCTTGATATACAAAAGGCTTATGATACAATAGACTGGAGTTTCTTGAGAGATATGTTGATGGCCCTGGATTTTCCTGTTCGACTTGTGGATCATGTTATGGAATGTGTTTGCACTCCTTTGTTCTCCTTGATGATTAATGGGGAATCACATGGTTTTTTTTGCTTCTAAGAGAGGGCTTAGACAGAGTGACCCCTTATCCCCTCTCCTTTTTGTGATTTGTATGGAGTATTTGGCTAGAATTTTGGCTAAAATGAGTGATTTAGATCAATATCACTATCATCCTAGATGCAGTTCCATCAAACTCACTCATCTGAGTTTTGCTGATGACTTGATCTTGTGCTCAAAGGGGGATTTTGCTTCTGTCTACTTATTGTTGAGGGCTTTCAGATTATTTTTAGAGTCTTATGGCTTGAAAACTAATGTTTAGAAATCTGCCTTGTACTGCTGTGGAATGAATGAGGAGGATATTAGCAGACTTCAAAATGTGTCTGGTATTATGAGGAATTCTCTGCCTTTTAGATATTTAGGTGTTCCCATTCATGCTAAGAGAATGACTGTCGTTCAATGTGATTGCCTAGTTGATAAAATGACAGCCAAAATAAGAGTTTGGAGCTCTAAGAATATTTCTTACTCTGGTAGAGTCCAGCTTGTTAACTCAGTCCTTATGAGTATTCATCTTTTTGGGCATAGAGCTTTATCTTGCCTGCTGGAGTCATAAAAGACATTGAGAATGTTTGCAGGGCTTTTTTATGGTCTGGAAATCAGTTTTGTTCGAAAGGGGGTTATGTGGCTTGGCAGGAGCTTTGTAATAGTAAAACCTCAGGGGGTTTAGGTTTCAAAAATGTCAAAGCATGGAATATTGTGTGCTTGGGAAAGCATATTTGGGATATAGCAAAAAAAAAAAAAAAAGACAATGTATGGGTTAGATGGATCCATTCTGCCTATCTTCATGATGCTCAATGGTACTGGAAAAAACTTTGTGCTGTAAAGGATCAATTCAAGCAGGTATTTAGTAGACAAGAATTTCAGGGTATGCAATATTACTCTATGAAGATGGTGATGCAAAGGCTTGTTGAACAAAAGTCACCTGTGCACTGGGATGCTTTTGTATGGAATAGGCTCAGTATTAACAAGTACAAGTTCATAAATTGGCTGGCAATGAGAGGGAGATTGCATATAGCTGACAGAATAGCGGTTTATGATCAATCAGTTTCAACTAATTGTTGTTTGTGTGGAGTTGATACAGAAACTTAGGCTCACTTATTATTTCAATGTTGCTACATACAGTAAGCAAGTTATTACCCTGATTAAGAGTTGGGTGAATATGTACACCTCTGTGGATGATTTAGTTCGATTGATCAGAAACATTTCTAGCTGTAGAAGATCAAAGTTTCAGAAGGCTGCGTGTAATGCAGCTATTGCAGGGGTAGTTTATGGCATTTGGTTTGCAAGAAATGATTGCAAATGGAACCAAAAACTTCCCACAGTTCAGAGTCTTGTGAAGACCATCAAAGAAGATGTTCAACGAAGAATTTTTCTTGTTATGCCTAAAAAAGTTTATAGGAATCACATTAATTGGTTCTATACTTTGTAAGTAGTGGCTCTTGTGTTGGTGTGTTAATAGTTTTTTTGCCCTGTCTAGGGAGGAGGGGTCCAACCTAGTTGGTTTGTTCTTTCCTAGTAAAGATGTTAGGTTGTAAAGTTTGATTTTGGTTCAATATACTGATTAATTACTTAGAAAAAAAAAAAAAAAGAGTTTTTGAGCTTGGATAAGGAGTTTTCACCTTATTTGCAGAATGTTGGACCGATTGGACAGGTTTAAGGAGTATTTACAAGAACGGTCCGGCTCGCGGTTTACAACTTTTGAAGCATTGGGTGCTTTCATATGGCGAGCAAGGTTCGTAACATTATAATTATGTAAAAGTGATTTCGTTTTTACCGTTCTGCTATGATGATTATAGTTCAGTTTATGGCAAATTTTTGGAATTTGGTAGTATGGATTTATAACCAGTGAGTATTAGTATCTCTTACTTTCTTTTCTCTTTTGTTTGTGGGGTTGGTGCCGTGCATGGTGGGTTGAATGTTACTTTCTTCCACGTGATTACATGAACTAAGTGTTCTTTTATGGTCCCTTGTAAAAAAAAAAGTTTTGAACCAGAACAACAAATAATGTAGATGAGATTTGATTTTAGGTTTTGGACACCACCTATCTACACATAAACAAGAAGGCGATACGTGTAAATAGAAATGTTATAGCAACATATAATAATTACAAATAGGATTAAAAAACTAACTTTTTAATTTGTTGGAAAATGCTTGAAAGTTAAGATTATTTCTTCAATCTAACGTGGCTGGTGGTCAACTATAATTGCTTTGTGATTTCTAGATGATAGGAGCTGTTACTAGGATATAGTAAAAAAAGTTAGCATGTTTTTTATTATTGTTGAGTAGAAGCAGATAGTGGATTAGTGGAGTTCACGGTTCACCACTATCTTTTTGTTATTGTTTAATTTTAGGGCCCGTTTGTTATCGTTTTCTGTTTTCTGTTTTCAGTTTTTTTGAAAACTAAAAACCAAAAACAGGAAATCAGAAAAAGTGGTTTTCACTTTTTAGTTGTCAGTTTTCAAAATAATCATGTTCCCAATAAATTTGACTAATTTTTTATTCATTCTAGGACATATATCATATGACTTTGAAAATCAAAAAACCAAAAAACAGAAAACCACAATAATACCGAACGGGCCCTTAGTTGTAAGTTGGTGTTATCGTACTGCCTATTTAAGGAGCCATTTATTGCTTTATGAAATATTAAGGAATCAAGCAGTAGTTTTTCTCACCACTTCTTATAACCTCTACAAATTTATTGAGCCAATACTAGATATACTTCGTCAAAAAGAATAGACTCAAGTCTACTTGTACAGTTGTACTACTTCGATTTATTGTCTGCTCCACCTATTTTACTTTTTTCTGGCTAGATTCTCTTACAAAGAAAGACATTTCCAACACTGATTCACAACTATTTATTCCATATTATGTAATGAAACAAGGTGAAAGCATCAATGACGTAGGAAGGTTAGCGGGCAAGTTCGACGAAGAAGTTCGTCAAAATAGCCTGAAATGATTTCTACTAGTCAGGCCTCCGGAGTCAGATTGCTTATTATAATACCTTTCTGGAAGCGAAACAGGCCAACGAGTCAAACTCACCGCTTTACTGTGACCAATAGGCTTTTTAAGCCATCTGAGTTCGTTTAGGGCTCGAAAACAGCATTTTAAGTATTTTCGGATTTTATTATGTCCTTATTTCCGTATTAGGGTTTTGTTATAACTATTTAAACATTATTAGGTCATCATTATGAGGTAGTTTTTCATCTTTAATAATATTTCAGAGTTTTTACTCTTTCCTGGTGGATTCCGGAGTTTCTACAGATTTATCGTTTGTAAATCTCTATTTGTTCTTGTTAAAGATTAGCGCTTGCTTTTCTTTGAATCTTTCCGACTGCGTCAATCAAAGATTCCAAAGGACACAAAAGTGAATTTGCATACTTAATGAACATAAGAAAGCTACTTAACCCACCACTACCTAAGGGTTACTGGGGCAACGGCTGCATGCAAATGTACGTTCAACTCACTGCCGGAGAAATAACCCATCAACCCATTTGGAAGACAGCAAGTCTAATAAAACATAGAAAATACAACGCGACCGACGAGTACGTGAGATCGTACATCGATTTCCAGAAGGAGAACTACGAGAAGGGTATAACAACAGGGAAGGAGGTGAGCGGGTTCACTGATTGGAGGCACCTTGGTCATTCTAAGGTCGATTTCGGATCGGGTGGTCCGGTAACTGTGTTTCCTCTTTCCAAGCATATTTAGGGGAGTATTGAGCCATGTTACTTCTTGCCTTATTCTTCTATTGCTGTTGAGGGGAAGAAAGATGGTGATGGATTTATGGTGTTGGTTTGTTTGAGAGAATCTGCAAAAGATGGGTTTATGGCTGAAATGGATAAGTTTTTGTAGACTGGAGTTTGATTTGTGCTAAGTTAGAAGCATAGTATAGTTGTATGTAACTACTTCCTCCGTTTCATAATACTCGCTACACTTTCCATTGTGGGAAGTTTCACATTACTTGCTACACTTCCTTTTTAGGCAATAAACTCTCTCTATCTCTCTCCTCTCACATGGGTCCCTTTTCTTTTTACTCTCTACCTCTCTCTTCTCCAAAAATTGTCTAGGAGTCCGTGAATTGAGAAGTGTAGCGAGTAATATGAAACGGAGGAAGTATGTTGAGTTAAGTACTTAACTTTTTATGCTTTGGTTCATTCCGATTCTTGTAAATGAAATAACTGTTTTTTAAACCTGAACTAGTTTTGAGGCCCGGGATATACCTTGGGTACTTATATGTTTTATTTATTAACATTTGACTTTAAAATGATTACATCAAATATCACTTGAATTGGTTTAGTAATAGTTTAAACTTTACTGTTAACCTTGAAATCATGGGAATATGGGATCAATTCTTATATATAACGCATTTATTAAAAAAAAAAACTAATATTATGTGGATTATATGGAGTAAAACACCTTAAGAAAGTTCTCCAGCTTCATATAAGGGATGGTAGACATAAGAATCAATTAAACATATTAGTTTAGATGGTAACTGTATAGTGATTCTTACTAAGAGGTAAGAGGTTCAATTCATGACATCAATATACCGAAAATCATGATGGCTTGTATACTGTTGGCTAATTGCACAAGTGGTAAAATTCTAGTGCAAGAGGGAGGATTCCATGAGGAATATAAACTTGGGTTTTTTGTCAGAAAGGACCTAATAAAATACAAGTTTTGTAGGGAAGGACCTAATAAATAAATTTTGTCTAAAAGGACCTATTAAAATACTTCCGATTGTTAAAAGGAACCAGTTTATGAATTTCAGGTCAAAATTACCATGTTTTATTTTTGGGTGCCTTAGGTTTGTTGTTGTAACTGCCACTTTAGTGTAGTTGGTGTTTAGTATAGTCAAGATGCAGGTGTTTAGTGTAGTTGTTGTAAGTGGCAGCTTAGTGGCACCACAGTTGTTGTTTCAACTTCTTTTGGATTAGCAATGGCGAAACTTACGTATATGTATGACAATTCTACTTGTTGATGCTCATTGATAATACATTTGGACAACAAAAAAAAGTATTCATGCGCATAGTTTTTGGCTCAAATATATTTCATAGATTGCAATAGAAGGGGTTACAATTCCATTCATTACGTACAAATTACAAAATGAGTTGTTACATCTTGGTTTTTTCAAACCTAAGGCACCCAAAAACAAAACATGGTAAGTTTGGCCTGAAATTCATAAACTGGTTCCTTTTAACAATCAGAAGTATTTTAATAGGTCTTTTTAGACAAAAAAAAAAAAAATTACTAGGTTCTTCCCTACAAAACTTGTATTTTATTAGGTCCTTTCTGACAAAAAATCCTATAAACTTTGACAGGTACACCTTTTAATATATTTGTATATATGGTTTATATTGTAGAAATGACTTTGTCATAGTTTTTGTGATGTATGTTTTCCTTTTGTCAAGAAGTTTTATTAACAGGCCGATCATCAAACTGTGCATAGGTAATGAGTTTTTTCAGAAGTCGAATAAACAGTCCAAATTACTCGATCCGTTTGTATTTAATTGTCACAGTTCACTTTGGGGGAGAATCAAGGAAAATGTGGAAAAAACAAGGAAGAATTACAAAAAAAAGAATGTCTGGTTTTTAAAAAGGTAAAAGAAGCATTAAAATAATATAGAAGAGAGAAAAATAGGGTAGGTGAGAAGCTTTTAAGTGGAATAATAAAATGGGTGGTGGGGTATATGAGGTAGAAAAATGTAAGAAAGTGATGTAATAAGTTATCATATAAAGAAAAAGTGAAAGTGTAACAATTAAAAAAAGGGCCAAAAAAGGAAAGCATAACAATAAAAGAACACAGGGAGTATCATTTATGACATTATGCTTATCAAGTACAATATCATTAAAGTGGCCTAAACCAAATTAGTGAGTTTGATTGTGTTCTATTCAACTGATTTTTATTTATCTGAACTTACCTAAACTTATTTTAACTTATCAGAACTTATTAGACCTTTTTTTTTGAGAGTGTCGTACTTTACTTTTGCTTAATTTTGCCAAACTGGAATTTTGTTTATAAGGATTGAAAATAAGTTGAACATAATAGACACTAAATCTCCATGGAGGGACCTAAAATTGACGAGTTTAGATATTTCCTTTGAAGAATTATCACTAACCTGTAATATTAGGGCCCAGGGGCCTCTAAACTTTGGTACTGTTTAGTTTAATTTGTAGAACTTTTTTAGCACTTTATTTAATGCATCTATTTAACCAAAAAACAAATAATAGACCCTAAATCATAATAGTAAACTACACTAGTGGAAAAAACCTTATATATCACAACACAACATATTCGGTTTTAACAAAACCAGATCCGTAAATAGTCCATATTTTGGGAGGCAAAACGCGGCAAATTTACCGATCCGGTTTAGTTAACAAAAAACTGATCCGGTTTTCAGTTAACTGATCCGGTTCGCATAGCCGGATCAGTAAATATGCATTGGCCCAACTCGCCAAAACCGGTGGCCCAACTCGCCCAAACCGTTGGCCCAATAAGACAACCCCTAAGCGCCTCACTCAACCTCACCTCCCTCTCTCACGGGCTAGGGTTCCCTCTCAAATCTCCATCTCCTCTCTCCTCACCTCCCTCTTAAATCTCAAATCTCCATCTCCTCTCTCAATTTCAGTCCACCACGTCTTCACCTGATCTATCAGTCCACCACGTTCCTACATACACTTTCCAGTTTTCCCCCTAACTTTCTCTCTCCTCCAATTTTCCGCCATGGAAGATCGCTTCGAAGACGAGAAACTGACTTAATCTCTTTCACTCCCTCTTTCTCTCTCCTCCTTCAATTTTCGGCAAATTATTCGACTCTTCTTCTTCCTCCGACGACGGATTATCACCTTCTTTTTCATCCTCCACCCACCAAAACCCTAATTCCATCTCCTCAAATGGCGTCGTCAGCTCCTCTTTCACATCTCCCCAAGGTCAACAACTCCAACAATGGCGGAAGCGGGAGCAACAAATCGCTCTCCAAGGACAACAACTCCTCTTTTCCTTCGGCAGACTTGTAATTTGCTTTCAACAGCGGTGGTTCGAAAGTGTAATGAATCATTCGTCATTTTCAACATCTTGTTTGCACTACAAAAAAAAGCTCATATAGCGACGGATTTTAGAAACGGATTTATATCCGTTTCTAATTTAGAGACGAAAACTTTACAATCAATCTCTAAATAAATTTGGAGACGGAATTTTAAAATCCGTCTCTAAATTAGGGACGGATTTTAAAATCCGTTCCTAAATTAGAGACGGATTTTAAAATCCGTCTCTAAAGTGTTGGGACAATTTCTCCTAGACTTTTTCAAAGAAAGTCAGATATAATTTAGAGAAGGAATTTCTAAATCCGTCTCTAATTTAGGGACGGAATTTAAAATCCGTCTCTAATTAAGAGACAGATTTTAAAATCCGTCCCTAAATTAGATATGGATTTAAAAATTCCGTCCTAAAGTATTGGGGAAATTTCTCCTAAACTTTTTCAAAGAAAGTTAGATTTAATTTGGAGACGGAATTTATAAATTCGTCTCTAATTTAGAGACGTAATTTATAAATCCATCTCTATTTTAGAGACGGAATTTTTAAAATCCCTATAATTTAGAGACGGATTTTATAATTCTGTCTCTAAAGTGTTGGTACAATTTCTCCTAGACTTTGCCAAAGAAAGTTATATCTAACTTAGAGACGGATTTTAAAATATGTCCCTAATTTAGGCACGGATTCGAAAATCCGTCTCTAATTGGGGACGGATTTTAAAATCCGTCTCTAATTTTAGTCAAGTCCATATTTTTATAACGCAATTTAGAGACAGATTTTGGAATCCGTCTCTAATTTAGAGACGGATTTTCAAATCCGTCTCTAAATTAGAGACGGATTTTCTAGATCCGTTTCTAATTTTTTTTTTAATTATTATGAATTCCATACATAGAAGTATACAAGTAATACTTGGTGTCGTTGGTTGGAGTTTCTCCTTGGAGGTCACATGTTCGATTCGTACCAACAGTGGTTCTTGCGACTAGGGATTCCCCATACCCCTTACCCCTGCAATGTTGGTCCGAGTTGACCTGAGCGAATTCTGAACCATCGGACCTAGTTGAATCGAACAACTAACAATATGTGATTAAAATTATAAGCTAAAATTGATGTCATGCTTCCTTTTTTTACTTTTAGTGAATTTAATCAGGGACGGATTCCCAAATTCCGTCTCTAAATTTGAGACGGATTCCCAAATTCCGTTTCTAATATTAGAGACGGATTCCAAAACATCCGTCCCTAAATTTATGGACGGAATTCGGAATCCATCTAGACGGATTTTATAGGTTTCCGTCCCTAACTCGAATTAGCGATGAGGTTTTTAACAACGGATGGGTTCCGTCTCTAAATCCATCGCTAAGTACATATAGCGACGGATTTGGCCAATTTTAGAGACGGATTTGTTCCGTCGCTAAAGACCAGTTTTTTTGTAGTGTTGTAGGTTCGAAAATATGAGGTTTTTAATTTTCAATTACTGATTTTTTTTCCTTTTTTTAATCTTGTTTGTAATCCCAGATCTTTGTAATTAGACTCGCAATTTTTTTCGTTTTTTTAGTTGCGTTTTCAATTCCAGATTTAGGGTCATTCGTTTTCACTTTTGGTTGTGTATATTTTAGTTTGGTTTTTATGCTGTATATTTAATGCCTTATTTTGATTTGTAATTTTCTTTTGCTTGTTATCGTTTGTTGCAATTTGGTTTATTTTGGCTCTAAATTGAGTATATGAGACTGATTACTCTAAATTGGCCTCGTCATCTTAACTTGATTTCTCCAGAAAGCATAAATAATTAGGGTTAGCAGGATATTTGGAAACATGGGGGAAGGATGAGAATGTTGTTTTAGTTAAGAATGAGAAAACAAAAAAAAAAAAAAAAAAAAAAAAAAAAAAAAAAAAAAATATTATATTTTGGGGACTTCACTGATCCGGTTTTGGGTGAATCGGATCAGTTAATGGGGTAAGTAATTCGGTTTTCGACCGAAGCAGTTGACTTTTGTCAACCGCTCCGGACCAAAAACCGGATCTGTAAGGCCTATTTTGACGGGAGCAGTTGAACTTTTTTCCACTAGTGCTACCAAATAGGCTACCATAATGACGTTAGCAATAATCCACTATCATCATTGAGCCTAAGTAGTAAGAACTTACTGAATTTAATGGGAAAATTGATAGGAAAAGTCTCAACTATGGGTGTTCCATCATTTTTAGTCCCAACTCAGGATTATTTCTAAGCAGTACAAATTATGCATCATTTTTTATAAAATTGGTCCCAATAGGTTAATGACCTGCTACAACAGGTAAAACGCGTTTTTTCCGCCACCACCTATTCAAAACCACTCTACCACCCAGCACACCACCCCAGTACCCAGCACCACCACTAGTACCATTGACCCCTCCACCCCCAACCACCAATCACCCACCCAACAAAACCACCCAAAACTTTCCCACCACCATAAAATTTGCCGCATCCTCCCATAAATATATCACCATCAACTAGGAATCCACCCAAATACCCTCTGTCACCCCTCAAAATCCACCTTACCCACCCGAAAAACCCACCATCACCCACACCTCCCATCTAAAAATGACCTCACCCTGCAATAGTCACATCCCCAGCCCTGAAAAACCACCATAACATCCCCAGCCGTAAATCAGGGATGGCTTTGCTGCCTGCCTCAAAATAAATAATCACATATTTATCAACATAGTGAGTGAACTAAAACCTTGAGTGCAAAAATAAATTCTTCTAGCCTTATCAAACACACTAATAAAGATTCAATCAGAGAATACAGTTACACTACATTATAGAGGAGGGAGATTCCGCTATATATAGCACCAACTGAAAGAAGTAGTAAGTAATTTTTGGTGTCTCAGATATAAGAAGAAATGTGCACACAACGAACTTGAAAACGCTTGTCCATTACTCGTAATCCGTTACGACGGGAGAAGAAAAGCCAAATAACAATTATTTTTCCTTGCACTGCAAACCCCCAGATAAGAACAATTCTTCATCACAATACCACAACCGCAAAACTATTAAACAAAAACGACAAAGTGAGAAACCACTAGGAAAAACACCGAGGAGATTTGAGGAAGAGACAGCGCTTCCCCTCTCCTCTACTTTTTGCATCTTTTTTCTTGGATTTTTAAATGGTGGATTTTTGGGAGGAGGGGATTCATCAAGTGTGGCAGGGGAGCGGATTGTGGGGGTGGCATGGGAGGGGGTGGCAGGAGAGGAAGGGAGGAAGGAGGGAGGAGAGAAGAGAAAGAAACAGGAGGAAGAAGAAAACTGGTTTATGAAATTGAAAAATTAACAAGTTGTTAAACAGGTAACTAGTCAACTAGGACCAATTTTGTAAAAAATGATGCATAGTTGGGATTGAAAATGTGGCTGCAAACTATCCATCATTTTTCATAGACAACTACCTTAGATTTTATGACAATAGTTATTCTCATATTGTTTGGGGAAAATGAATTTGTAACTTAAAATTAAAATTAGGAATTTTTGACTTTAATCACCTTATAAAATTGATGTTTTTCAAATAACCACCTTATAATTTTTTTTAAAATAACCAACTTATTTTGACTCTTGGTAAATATGCATAATATCTTAACATACTTGCTTTTGGGCTCCTAGTATTTTATTAATATAGGCTCATATCTTATAACAATGAGGGTGCAAGAAATGGGTACTTTTATATTTAAAATTAGACTGGGCTTAGAAATTTAGTTATAGAATTTTAGAAAGTGGGGATGCAACTACTCCTCACGAAGGCTACATAGATCCCCATGACATTTTGTATGTACTTTTTCCATTATTCAGGTAGTATTTTTCAAGATGTTTTAATTTATTTAAAACCAAAGATATTGATGATCAAAATTATACATTAACAAACATAAAAGTCAAACTGTGTATATTAAAAAAAATAGTACTACCTCCGTTCCGAATTGAACGCAACAAGTGGAGTGGCACGGACTCCTAGTTGAAATATCTTAAGGGGTGATTAGAAAAATGTGAGGGTATGTGATTAAGTTTAAGTGGAGAGAGAAAGTGGGACCAAGCACCACCAGTACCACTATTTACTGCCACTACCACCGCATAGCTCCACCACCACCACCAGCTCCACCAAAACACCACCACCAGCTCCACCGAAGCACCACCACCAGCCAAAAATACCGAAATTCACCACCCAAACAAAAAACACTGAAATTCACCACCAAAAAATACCACCACCAACAGCACCACCCAAACCAAAAACACCGATATTCACCACCAAAAAATATCACCACCAACAGCACCACCCAAACCAAAAACACCGAAATTCACCACCAAAAAACACCACCACCAGCATCACCAGCCAGTCTGTGTACGAAGGATGGAATTTCGGAATTAAATTTGGAATGGGAATCATTTTCCGGTGTATACAAGGAAGTGACAACACCAATTTGGATAAGGATGTTTTAGGTAGTCTTGAACCTCACCCGAACATAAATTCATTAAGTGTATCAGGATTCATGGGGGAAAGCTTTCCTTTTGGATAATGACAATGGTTGTAAAGCAAAGAGATGTTCCAAGCCCTCTCAGTCTCCTCACAATGGTGAAACTACGTGATTGCAAGAGATGCCAACAACTTACTACATTCGGGCAACTACCATTTTTGAGGATTTTGAAGCTAGAAGAATTCGAGGATGTGGAATGTATAGACGCTGAGTTTTATCGAAGCAGCACCATCACCACCAAAAAAAAAACCACTCAAATTCACCACCAACAACCATTGAAATCACAACCGAAATCCACCCAAAAACCCTAAAAACACCACCACAATTCGCAAACCAGAGAAATTCGAACCCCAAATAAAAAAAAAAGAACAAAAAGACCGAAATCCACCAAAAAAAAACCATTAAAACACCACCACAATTCGCAAACCACAACCCCAACCATAGAAATTCGAACCCAAAATCAACCAAAAAAATAGAAGAAAAAGAGATGTGATGGTGAAGAGATCGAAGAAAGGGAGATGAAGAGGGGAGATCGAAGAAGGGAGATCGAAGAAAGGGAGCTGAAGATGTGATGGTGAAGAGATCGAAACCCCAAGGCTCATGGTCGAGGTGGTGAAATTCGAGAAGTTCGGCGGCGGTTACAAGGCTCGTGGTGGTGGTTGGGTCGATAAGGGTGGAGGAGGTGGTGGTTGGTGGTGGAATTTATTGTTGGAAATTGTTGGGTGGAAATGGTGGTTGTAGAAGATAATATAGAGGGTTGGTTAAGTGGTAGAAGAGGAGAGAGAGTGTGTGATAGGTGGAGGAGGTTAGTGTAATAAAAATTAAATTAATTTTGTTAATAATCAATTAAGGTATATAATATGAGTTTTTAATTTTTAATGAGGGACATCTTGGTAATTTCATGTCAAAAAACCATACCATAAATGGAAAGAAAGAATTTGTTGCATTTAATTTGAAACTGCCAAAAAAGGAAACTGTTGCGTTTAATTTGGAACGGATGAAGTAATATACTTATGGCTGATGTTATATCTTAATTGCTTGTAGATATATTTTTTTTGGTAAGACCCTGGTTTAAAAAATTCACATGCCATTGATTAGAAAACCCAATCATCTAAAGTGTTCTATTTGCCCCCTTACCTGCACATAGAGTAGAATACATATTTTTGGTGCAAATAGTGGAGTATATATAGGAGAGGGAGAAATGATATTTACACCGGTTGCAGCGTTACCTCATAATTCACATAATGTAGGAGAATATATTTTATGGTGCAAAAACTGGAGGAGAATATAAGAGAGGGAGGAGTAATATTTACACCATGGTTAATTCACTTAATTGATTGTTCAATAATCTTCATGGACCATTATTTGGAGGGGATAAGGATTCTTCATAAAATGAAAGGCACATGCATATCTAACTGAGATGCCTCAACATAGCATTTCAGAGTAATTTATCTTCATTACAGGATGCCAAGTACATTCATGTCAATTCTACATTGTGTTGGTACTATATATTATGGTTCAATTTTTTTTTTTTTTGGAGCCATTAGTTTCCATAGACGCTAGGGTCGTTACTCGTTACCAGTAGAAATATTCTTCAGAATTGGAATACAGGACATATCCAACGATAAGAATTCATTCAAAAGCTGACAAGTGACATATTTATGGTTGGTTTGATTATTTTTGTATGTTGAATCACTTGTACTTCCTCCGTTCCAAAATAAGTGAAACACTTGTTTCAAAAAGCTCTCACATAAATGAGAGAAGTGTTTCACTTATTTTGGAACGGAGGAAGTATATATGTACCATATCATTTCATCAAGTCTATAAATAATCAAAACAGTAGCTTGTTTTATACTCAGCACATCACACGATCTTATAAAGTTCTATAGCTTTAGCCTTTTGTGTGTATACTCCCTAGAGATCTTTGGGTACGTAGCCGTGTACGTAATTCCCTTCCTTTAATTTGATACTTGATTATATAATTTCTTTATTGTTTTAGTATTTTTTCTATGACTAACTGTATCAATGATTGAACGTACACATGCATGCATATTATAGAGTGAAGCTAGCTAGGAAATACATAATGGCATCAATTCAGCACGAGAAGAAGGAAGTAACTGTGCAACTCAGTGCTGAGCAGCAAGCAAATTTGGACAAGATGATCAAGCAGGCAAAGCAGTCGTATGTCGCCGAAGATATCGTCAATCGATCCCGTGCTATCGTTGCCAAAAATGGGGGCCAAGACAAGGCAGCGGAGAATAACTTAGAATTGGTGACCGTGCTAGGAGGATGCTTGAGGAGTACGTCAAATGATTACTTGAGCATTTTATCCAGCAAGATATGGGAGGGAGACGTTGTCTTACGCTTTCCAGATCCTTTTAAAACTGAGGGTTTGTTCTCCCTATCAGCTCTGTGCGGCGGCGTTAAGGCGCGAGTGGCTTATGTTAGCAAGAATAAAGCTAATGTTGATTGTGCATGGCTTCAGCCCCAGCCTGAACGATATAGAGGCCCTGTCCTGATATTGAAAAATAGGCCCTATGTATAAAAATTCAAAAGCAAATTTTTTTTTCAACTCTCATTTTCTTTTTACGTTTTCCATGCCCGAAATCTTATTTTGTAAATCGATAAGGCATAATTAAAATAACTAACAATCCTTCGACTCCCACTTGTCGAATCTGGATTCTGGACTCAATTAACTTCTTTTTTTTTTTTTTTTTTTTTTGCTAAGCAAGAGATAAGTATTATCTTACGATGAAACCAATTACAACCAAGCTAACTCAAGCCAAGCAAGTAACAAGGACCAACAGCAGCAACACACAAACTAAAACGAACAGCCAAGCAACAAAGATTACAGACTCCAAATGTCAAAACCAGTTCTTATCCTGCACATAAATCTTTGAGGTAACACCAAGCTAATCCTCATCCTAGCCAATTGTTTCATATTGTTAATGACTCTAGAAGTTAAAAGAACTGAAGCATTCCATTAACAATCATTTCTGCACTTCCAGACTCAATTAACTTCTGTTTTCAAATAGCAAAGTTGAAATCATTAAATTAAACTAAGCAATAAAAATCAGTAAATTAAATTAACCAACACCAAATTCGCCAATTTAATTGCTAATTTGGTATTTACAAAATTTATCATGAAAATAAAAAATCAAAATTAAACTAAGCAAAGTGTAATTACTTGAATTTATGAATTTCAGATGTGAATTGAGAGGAGATGAAAGTTGTGAATTCATAGCCATCGATTTTTCCCCGTTGAAGAAGAAGATCTGGGTGGTGCAATTTTTGATTTTCCGTACCTTCATAGACGGCGTGTAAGAACAGACAACAGAGAGAGGAAGAAGTGATTTTTTGGGGCTGAATTTCGCCAATTTCAGGTAATTAGAGAGAAAGTAGATATGAAAAACGAAGACCTAGAGGTTAACAATGGAGTCTGGAGAAAATCGAGGAGAGGTTAGAGGGAATGAGAGAGAGAGAGTGAGGAGAGAGAATATATCTTGCTAGGTGTATCGGTGTTTTTTGATTTTTGACTTATGCGTGCACTGTGCAGCGTGTATCTATCATGTACATTAGTGTTTTTTGCTGGGTCTTGCTACCTTGGGCTTCCTTCTTTATTTTATTTTTTTAAAACTTGAGGCCCCTCTAAAAGCAATTAAAGAGGAGAGAGAGTAAGAAATGTTCATTGATTAATTGTTGAAACTTTCAAGACAAGTTGTCACCCTTAAATCTCAAAATCTTCAAATTTCCGTTGAGTTTTTCAACTATTTCTCTAAACTAAGCTATGGAGGCTAACTCTCCTTAAAACCAAAAAAGCTCTTGTGAAACTATAAAGGGTGAGTTATATAACTTAAAATTGTTTTAAAAAATAAGCGTTAATGGTGCTTACTGCTTATACAACCCAAAAATAAAAAGAGAATATAAGAGAAAAGCAAGGGAAAGAAGATAAAGAGTAAAGGAGTGGGAAAAGGAACAAAAGAAAGGAAAAGAAAATTTCAAAAGAAAAAAAACAAAAACAAAGGTAGTAAAATAAAGTAAAAGACAAATAGTGGAAAAGGAGAAATAAAAAGGAAAAAGAAAATAAATTAAAAAATTTGAAAAAACCTAAAAATACAACAGATAATTTAGAATGAGTTTTATGTAGTGATATGGATAATTCGTCATTGCTTATTTTTTCTTTTCTTTCCTTTGGTACCTGTACTTCTTTTGGATAAAAAAAATGGATAATTCGTCAACAGCAGCAAAAATTAGGTTTAGTAATATGAAAAATCAAGACGAAAGCAAGGAAATAAAGCCGCTATTCACAAGAAAGAGGATTATACTTCCTCCGTTTCATATTACTCGCTACACTCTTAATTCACGGACTCCTAAGTAATTTTTGGAGAAGAAAGAGGTAGAGAGTAAAAAGAAAAGGGATTTATGTGAGAGGAGAGAGATAGAGAGTGTTTATTGCTCAAAAAGGAAGTGTAGCAAGTAATGTGGAATTTCCCACAATAGAAAGTGTAGCGAGTATTATGAAACGGAGGAAGTAATTGAGAACAAAAATTTATGTGCATAACAGAAGAATTTCTCAAACTTATAGCAAAAATGTTCGATTGAACCTCGTCAATGAGTAAGAACTTCAATTATTCGAAGCAGCCATATTGATTCCGGCAATTCAAATGAATACAAGTAGTAATTCAATCAAAATTTAATGAAAAACGAAAAATTAGGTTATAAGTTCTCGACTGGAAAAACGATGATTGCAATTAAGATTATACCAATTAAAGAGATTAAATCAATAATTTGTTGATTACAGAAGATAAATGAGAAGATTCTAGACGAAATTTGTAGAGATTGCGAGAAACTAATTGCAAATTGAGGAAATAAGGAAATATGGATGCAAATTTGATTGAACAAAAAGGAGAAATTATGAGAAAGAATCTAGCAGAAGTCGAGCTAGGATTGACCAAAAGCATGTCGAAGTTTACTTGTACTCCATTAATGGAGCTTGAAGAAAGAAGGCAGTAAGGAATCAGGAGAGAGAGAAATTCATTTATTTGGAATGATTTATGTGTTCCACCGGGAAAATTCGCGACGGGCTCCAATTCTGTCTTTTTTTTTTTTTTTTTTTTTTTTTTGTGACAATAAGTACACACAAGAACAACAAACTAAACACACTAACGAACTAACAAACTAAACACACTAACAAACTAACCTATAGATTCTGCCGAGTGACAACAAGGCAACCCATGGGTGGACACACTATGACTAGAACATATTTTACAAGACTCACTAGTAATAATACGCTTTTTAGAGGGGGAGGGAGTCACATCTAACAAAGTTGGTCCTAATTCCTTGCGCTTGCAACCAATACCAGGAAAACGAATCTGTGAAGCTGCGTACTGAGAGCACCTTACCCTTGGCTTGCCTGAAGACGTATCTTTGCATGGACTACCTTTGAGTACATTCTTTCGGATAGTAGACCTGGCAATCCTTATGGCTCTCATCCTTGCCTCCCTAGCGGCTTTCCCCTTTGTTGTCACCATTGGGACCGTTGTAAGTAACTGACCTTTACTCTTTATTCCCGTACCGGACTGTGTATCATGACCCGCCTTCTGTGGGGTTAGTTCAAGACCTGCAGCTGCTTTCATCTGAACATCCTTTTGTTGATCTCTTGACTAATTGACTACAGCAGTGACTGATTCTCTTAAACGATGCTCGTGGGGGGCATTCATCATGACGTTGTTTTTGGATACAGAAATACGAACAGTCATATACCTCAAATGGGGATGATAATAATGCAGCTTTGTTCCTTGCTGCAATCTCTTCATATCTTGCCTAGAGATAGTAAGAGGCTGAGACGGTCTATGTCTTTGGACATAGGTTACATACCCAGCTTTAGAAGAAGACCTTGAACATATATTTTTAGGCTCAACCTCCATCCTCTCAATCCCCCGATCAGATAAATTATTTCCTTCTTTATCACTTGGACATTGATGTGATCCACTGTCCTCTGTGACAGGTACAACCTGAGCTTCCTTATTTTCAATCAAACTCAGCAAAGAGACTTTCCCTTTATCAACTTCTTGTTCAAAACTACCCTTATTCTGCATACCCTTCAGTACCTTCTCATTGGAAGGAGAGTCGCCTAACCCAAAATCTTTTGTGATATCCTTCGCAAGATTCATGTTTGACTTGTCCTTATACACAAAACTTTGAATCTCTTTAAGTTTTTTGGAGACCTCCCTATTTCCAGGTTCAAGCTGGGCTTCAAATTGATAGAAAAAGGAACTGTACAGCAAACAGTGAGAAGTATAAATGAACTAAAACTACAATGGGCTTTTAAGACTGTCATGACACCGTAAAGGTCCATGTTTTTAATAGTGAGAAGAAGAAAAGACATAAAAAGAAGAGAAAAAAGAAAAAGAAAATTAAAAAATGAAAAATAAAACAACTAGAACCCTTGCTTAACTGAGGGAGAGGTGGTAGCTCAGTGGAGTACCACCCGAATTTCAGGGCATTGCCCAGAGTTCGAATTCTCATTCACTAGTGGAAAAAACGCTATATGTCACAACAAAACCGCTGCGGTCCTTAAAAAAACCGCAGCGGTAAATCGTCGAAAATTTGGGTGGGAAAAGTGGCCTAACAAACCGTTGCGGTCTTCATAAAACCGCAACAGTTAACAGTTAACAGTTAACTGCTGCGGTTCGCTATTAACCGTTGCGGTTTTATGAACCGCAACAGTATATTTTGTTTTTTTTTTCGCGTCAAAGAGACTTGGCTCCCTCTCATCACCGTTAACTCCCTCCTTCCTTCCTTTCAAAAAAACGACCTCCCTCCCTCCCTCCTTCGACTTTATTTCACGCAAGGGTTCACCACCACCACTGCCACCACTAGGTTCCACCACCATCACTGGGTTCCACCTTCCCCCGACCCCGACGACCACCAGCTACCGACAACAAACCCACCGCTGCTGCGTCCTCCTCTCCAATTCGGTGGGTTTCAACCACAAACCCCACCGCTGCTCTGTGGCTGCACCTGCGTCCTCCTCCGTGGCTGCACTTGCGTCCTCCTCCGTGGCTGCACCACCACCGCCGCTCCTCCACCGTTCCTAAACACCTACATTCCTTCTCTACCTCTTCTTAGGTACCTAAAATTTCTTAACTTTTATTGTAATCTCATATTTGAAGCTTCAAGTTTATAATTAATTGTACTTTTATGAATAATTGTTAATGAAATTAGGCTGTATAATAGTTAAAGGGTGTAAATTTGATTGATTTGAGTTAATTATTTTATTTAAAGTAGTTAGTTTGATTTTTAGGTTAAAAAAACTAGGGCTTTGTTGTGGTTGCTATTTTTGTGGTTGTTGTTGTACTTGTAGTAGTAGTAGTAGTTGTTGTTGTTGTTGTTGTTGTTGTTGTTGTTGTTGTTGTTGTTGTTATTGTTGTAGTTGTAGTACTTACTAACTAGTTAGGTTTGAACTTTAAACGTTGTTGTTGATTATTGGTTTAGATATTTAGTTTAGTTTAGCTTAGTTTAGTTTAGTTTTGTTTGAATTGCTAATTTATTCTAATGTTAACTTTTAAACTTTGTTGTTGATTATTGAAGCTAGCTAGGGACGGAGTGTTGAGCTCGATTTTCCCATTCACAACCTTGATATTGGTATGTTATCACTCATATTTAACTTTCTTTCATAGTAAATTGGTTTATATATATGTGCAAATGTGTATATATTTATCGTTGAATTGAGATTAGATATAAAATGTTTTGTTATTTTTAAAAACCTATGTTTGCATCATCATATCATATGCCTAGATACCCGTTCGAGACTTACTCATTAGGAGTAAGTCTTGAATAGTCCCCTGTTTAGGACTGTTCTTAGATGTTTAATCTCACTTAGGTGGTGAATGTATTTCTTTAGTTCGATTCTAGAGGAAAATCATGGCTCGTCGTTTCCCTACTTTTGTTCTCTGGGTACATATGTAGATATAAATAACTATATACTTCAAATGAAGGTGGCAAAAGTAAACAATAGGCTCGACTTCTTTGGTTCTAATTCCGGCTTTCGGCTTTGCAATGTCATTTTACTTATATCTTTCACTTTTAGCCGCATGTAGTGTCATGTATAGTTCTTATTACTGTATATATATGTATTTCAATCAACTAAACTCGCTTCACATGTATTGAAACCCATTTTTGGTAAATGAATGTCATTTCGGGACAATTTCGGCTTTTCAACCTCAATTAACTTGATTTCTCGCTTTTTGCCGCATGTTCGGTCATGTATAGTTCTTATTAGTATATATATATGTATTACAATCAACTAATCTCGCTTCACATGTATTGAAACCCATTTTGGGTAAGTCAATCTCATTTCGGGCCAATTTCGGCTTTTCAACCTCAATTAACTTAATTTCTCGCTTTTTGCCGCATGTTAGGTCATGTATAGTTCTTATTAGTATATATATATGTATTGCAATCAACTAAACTCGCTTCACATGTATTGAAACCCATTTTGGGTAAGTCAATGTCATTTCGGGCCAATTTCGGCTTTTCAACCTCAATTAACTTAATTTCTCGCTTTTAGCCGCATGTTAGGTCATGTATAGTTCTTATTAGTATATATATATGTATTACAATCAACTAATCTCGCTTCACATGTATTGAAACCCATTTTGGGTAAGTGAATGTCATTTCGGGCCAATTTCGGCTTTTAAACCTCAATTAACTTAATTTCTCACTTTTAGCCGCATGTTAGGTCATGTATAGTTCCAATTACTATATATATATATGTATTACAATCAACTAAACTCGCTTCACATGTATCGAAACCCATTTTGGGTAAGTGAATGTCATTTCGGGCCTATTAGAGTCACTTAAAGTCGGGTCACATGATTTGAAAACCGAATTGGGTAGATGAATGTCGTTTAGGGTGTAATTATGGATTGTTTTGGGGGAGGGGACTGTGCAAGGGGTGTTGTGCAAGCGGGGTGGGACAGTGAAGGGGGCGGTGAAGGTGGGGGGTGTGAAGAGGGGGCAGTGAAGGGGTGGGGGGAGTGCGAGGGATGGGGGCTATGCGGGGGGAGTGAAGGGGGGTTGTGTGCGGGGGGGCCGTGCGGGGGTGCAGTGAAGGGGGGCTGTGCGGGGGGGCGTGAAGGGGGGAGTGTGCGGTTCGAGGGGGAGTGTGCGGCGAGGGTGGGGGCGTGCGGGGGCGATCAAGGGAGGCTGTGAAGGGTGGGGGAGTGCGAGGGGTGGGGGGGCGTGCGGGGGGTGAAGGAGGGCGGAGTGTACGGGGGAGGCGGTGAAGGGGGGATGTGCGGGGGCAGTGAAGGGGGAGTGTGCGGTTAGGGAGAGTGTGCGGCGAGGGTGGGGGTGTGCGGGGGCGATCAAGGGGGTAGTGAAGGGGGTGGGGGAGTGAAGGGGTGGGGGTTGTGCGGGGGGAGTGAAGGGGGGCGGTGTGCGAGGGGTGCATGGGCGGGCGATGAAGGGGGGAGTGTGCGGTGAAGGGGGGAGTGTGCAGCGAGGGTGGGGGCTATGCGGGGGCGATCAAGGGGGCGGTGAATGGGTGGGGGAGTGCGGGGGTGGGGGTGCGGGGGGGAGTGAAGGGGGGCGGTGTGCAGGGGGTTGTGTGCGGGGTGGGGGGCATGCGGGGGGCTGTGCGGGGGCGATGAAGGGGGGGAGTAAAAATATATTTATGTTACGAAGTTGGTTGTGCTTTAAAGATTACTCCAAGATGATCGTTGTGGACGCAAGAGCATACCAGAGCAATTTGGGTGGTTATGTCCATATTTCACCCGAGCCGACAATTGTTTGCAAAACACAAATGAGGTGAAGGAGTATATTTGGCTATGAATCAAAACATCTCTACGTGCACAACATAAGTTCATACTTGCCCCTTTTTGAAGAGTATAGTTCTTAACCTTGTATCTATTTTTACCACTTTAATTATCATGATATATACAATAGAAGTACTCACATGATTGCTTCCTAACTTTTTTGGCATTTTAGTCTCCATTGGTCGCTCGTTGTGACTTGTCCTTGAAATAACACAGTAGATCATTTTGATTCTATAGCTCAAGATCCACCACGACAGTTATTCCTCAAATCATGCATAAATAGGTATATTTGTTATTTAAAATGCTAAGCATTACACATTTTACTAATTTCATTCTTTGGCCACTTCTCACATGAAATTAACTTAACTACAGTTCTTTGAAGAAATTTAAGAGCACGGGAAAAATACCTGAAAGGAAAGCAATGAAGGTAATACATATTAGTTAAGCTACGTACTTCTTTCTCTTAGCAAAAAACCACCATGTATGTTAATTACATGATTTTGTATGTAATTCTATGATTAGTGTGCTCAGCAACCAGGGGGAACCGAGTGTGGCTACTATGTGTTGAGGTTCATGTTCGATATAGCCTCAAGTTGCAAGGAAGTCGGGGATATTGAGAAGGTATATACATATAAAACTAATATACGTAGCTTAATTTAAAGTCGATTTTGGCCTCTTAAGCTCAATTTCTTTAGTTTCCCGCATTTAACAACATGTTAGGTCATCTACACTTCTAACAAGTACATACATAACTATTAGAATCAATTAAACTCCACTCATATGCGTTGAAACCCATTTTGGGTAAATGTATGTCATTTAGGGCCGATTTTAGCCTTTAAAGCTCAATTCACTTAGTTTTATTTTCTTTCCGCCTTTAGCCGCATGTTAAGTCATATATAGTTCCAATATGTACATATATAACTATAAGAATCAATTAAACTCCACTCATATGCTTTGAAACCCATTTTGGGTAAATGAAGGCCATTTCGGGCCGATTTTGGCCTTCGAAGCTCATTTCACTTAGTTTCCCGCATTTAGCCACATGTTAGGTCATATATAGTTCCAATACGTACATATATAACTATAAGAGTCAATTAAAGTTCACTCATATGCTTGAAACCCATTTTGGGTAAATGAAGGCCGTTTCGGGCCGATGTTGGCCTTCGAAGCTCATTTCACTTAGCTTCCCGCATTTAGCCACATGTTAAGTCATATATAGTTCCCATACGTACATATATAACTATAAGAGTCAATTAAAGTTCACTCATATGCTTTGAAACCCATTTTGGGTAAATGCAGGCCGTTTCGGGCCGATGTTGGCCTTCGAAGCTCATTTCACTTAATTTCCCGCATTTAGCCACATGTTAGGTCATATATAGTTCCAATAGGTACATATATAACTATAAGAGTCAATTAAAGTTCACTTATATGCTTTGAAACCCATTTTGGGTAAATGAAGGCCGTTTCGGGCCGATGTTGGCCTTTGAACCTCATTTCACTTAATTTCCCGCATTTAGCCACATGTTAGGTCATATATAGTTCCAATACGTACATATATAACTATAAGAGTCAAATTAAGTTCACTCATATGCTTTGAAACCCATTCTGGGTAAATGAAGGCCGTTTCGAGCCGATTTTGGCCTTCGAAGCTCATTTCACTTAGTTTCCTGCATTTAGCCACATGTTAGGTCATATATAGTTCCAATAGGTACATATATAACTATAAGAGTCAATTAAAGTTCACTCATATGCTTTGAAACCAATTTTGGGTAACTGAAGGCCGTTTCGGGCCGAATTTGGCCTTCGAAGCTCATTTCACTTAGTTTCCCGCATTTAACCACATGTTAGGTCATATATAGTTCCAATAGGTACATATATAACTATAAGAGTCAATTAAAGTTCACTCATATGCTTTGAAAACCATTTTGGGTAAATGAAGGCCATTTCGGGCCGATTTTGGCCTTTAGAGTTCAATTCACTTAGTTTTTTGCATTTAGCCGCATGCTAGGTCATAAATAGTTCCAATAGGTACATATATAGCTATAAGAGTCAATTAAACTCCACTTATATGATTTGAAATACATTTTGGGTAAATGAAGGCATTTTCGGGCTGATTTTGGCCTTCGAAGCTCATTTCACTTAGTTTCCCGTTTTTAGCCACATATTAGGTCATATATAGTTCTAATAGGTACATATATAACTATAAGAGTCAATTAAAGTTCGCTCATATGCTTTGAAACCCATTTTGGGTAAATGATTGTCATTTTTAACCGATTTTGGCTTTTGAAGCTCGATTTCTTTAATCTCTTTAGAATTATCTAAGGTCTTACTCAAACTAAAACTGATATTATGTGTGTTTCCTTATGTTTAAGGTATTCAACCAAAGGGAGAGTTCTTTCACCACAACCCAGATAAATGAGGTTCGGGATTTGCTAGCACACTACCTTAGCGAAGTTTGCATGTGAAGATGATGTCGCGACTTTGAGTTTATTTGTTCTTATTGTGTTACTTGCTAGTTATTTAGGTACAATAATATAATTGATGTTTATTTTGGATTTTAGTACTTAGTACAACTTCATTTGTAGTACATTCTCCAAATTTTATATTTATATATATATTGATTTGACTTGTATACGACGCGCTTGTGGGATTTGTGTCAACTATAGCAAGGTTATATATATATATATATATATATATATATATATATATATATATATATATATATAACATTAACTGATGTTGTTTACTAAGAGAACCGCATCAGTTAATGTTCCAATGCATACAAAGAGGTTGGCGGCAAAGCACAAACCGCTGCGGTTTCAAGGAAAAACCGCTGCGGTTTTTCCTTTTAACCGCTGCGGTTTTGCCTTGGAACCGCAGCGGTTTGTGCTTTGCCGCTGCGGTTCACAACCGCAGCAGTTTTTTTATGAAAACTGCTGGTGGTCCAACTGTTGCGGGCCAAAACCGCAGCGGCAAGCCCGGTTTTGACCGCAGCTGTTGGACTTTATTCCACTAGTGATCCCAACAATATATATTGGGGATTATTCTTGTTGTGGCAGTCAGCCTTCAGGCCTGTTGTCTTCTGGGCTAATTAGTATTGTACCCGACCTCTCAGTTGATGTGCCCTGCATGTTAGTAGCCTAGTAGGGGTTGGTCCTACTTTAAAGTGATCATTTAGCATAGAAGTTACTTGTAATATATTACCATACACTCATCTTATACAAGAATTTCTGCTACCACAATTACTATATTTTACTGCAAAAAAAAACATTAGTCTATCTATTGCTGATAAGTGACATTTACTTATGGATAATATTTGAATTATTTTCTTTTTACTGGCTAGTAGCCTCTAAGTTGGTGTGCTAACTTTTTGTGCTAAAGATAAACCCCTTTAAAGTACAAAAAAAATAAAAAAATACCTGTTAAACAGGGGTTACTTTATCCTTAATATGTCTACTTATATAGAAATGACTCATTGAAGGTTAAAAGTTACCCTTTGTTTAAAAGTGATCCCTCTTGACTTGACTATTTTGATTTAAAATGACCCGTTTTGCTAAATTTAATTTGATATGTGGTGCGTAAAATTTATGTCACGCATACCATAGTAATTTATGCTTAATTAGAGTCTTGTTTTTAGTTTATTTTTCGTATTTTAATCTTTATTAGTCTTCTTTTTCTATTTTATGGCTGAATTAGAGTAATTAATTATTTCTATAAGTTTTTAACTCTTAATTTCATAATTCATATATTTCCTTTATTTTAATAATTTTATAAATAGTATAGATTAGTTTTCCTAATTGATTTTATATTTTTATTTCCTTTTAGTTACTCTTATTTTTATTTTTTATGTCTTTTATTTCACATGTCTTCTTTTCCACCTTCGTATTTTTGTTTATGTATAACTGAAGGTTTCGGAAAATGACCAATCCAATTAAACTACCAAGAAATTTGGCCCTAGCCTACACTAAACCCACTCCAACTCCCGTACTCAACCTAACCTACACAACACATACTCTTAGCCTACACCACATCTCATGCCAAGCCATTGTGCGCTCCCTTGCCATACCACACCAATATTAGTCAGCACCACCAGCGCTCCACCTTACCAAACACCACCTCCACTCTAGCACTGCCGCCTCGACCGCAGCACCGACGTCACTTTTGTCTCAGCCAATTGAGCGGTCGCTTTGTGCAATTTGCCCAAAATAGAAGAGTTCCAGAATGTGTGAGCCAACATGGAGCAACCGCTTCCAAAACTGATCACCCATTTATAAACATCACGTGAGGTGGTTTTACCTGGCATCATGAGATTGCCGCCGTAAACCATGAATTAACAGCAGAGATTGATCAAGGTTGAGTAACAATTACAATCAAAGCAGAAAAAAATGAACGACCATTATTGATTAATGGCATCATTCCTGATGATGATGAAGCAATCTCCACAACCAATATCATGTAGGTGTTTATGGGTGATGAGGAAATGCAAGTGAGCAAAGTGCGAAGCAAGGGATAGAATCTTGGTGTAACTATATATATATACCCACTAGGTAGATTACCCACTCCTAATAGATCATCAAAAAATAATTGTTAATGTTGAGTTGAATCCCACCTTATATTAAACTCTATTAATCGTGGGTAATCTACTCAATGAGTTAACCAAGTTTTATCCTGAAATCCCAAAATAAAATGCAATTTGCGGCGAGGAAGAAATGAGTAAGGGTTCTTCTGATGACCTTACTTGTCCACCTTTTTCATTTTCATTTTTTATTTTTCTTTCCCTTTCTATTTCTTCCCTTTTTAGCTCTTTTTTCTCTTTATTTAATTCCTTTTTTAGTTTTCTTCACTTGTTTTGCTTGTACATTTATTATGTTATATTCACTATTCTTTTATCCTCTCTTTTTCTTTTCCCTTTTTGTTTACTTTTATCTTCTTTCACCTTTTTATTACTCTTTTTGATTTTGGGGTTGTATAAATACCCTTACTTTCATTTTTTTTTTGGGGGGGAGGGGGAGTTTTTACTCACTTTTATTTTTAGAATAGTTTTAGAGTTTTAAAGGAGGATTAGCCTCCAAAGTTTAGTTTAGGAAAAAATGAGAGAACTCAAAAAGAAATTGAAGATTCGGAGATTCAAGGGTGACAACATGTATTAAAAGATTCCACAATTTATCAATGAACATTTTTCACTCTTTCTCCTCTTTTATTGCTTCATGTTAATTGTTTTTCTTAGATTAATTATTCATGCTCAGTTTAATTATTTGTGGTTTATTTTGTTTAGTTTAATATTAGATTAATGCTCATTATCATGTTAATAGTTGTTAATTTCTCTAAAGTTCTTATTTTTGTACTTATGGAGTAGTTAGTGAGTCATTAACAATGTCTTTTGATATGGAAACGATCAACTGGTGGTTTATAGGGAATTTTCGGTCCGATTTTGGTCCATTTTGGACTGGTTTAGTTCCATAAATTCAGTCCGGGCCAAATTGTGCATACCTCCTAAGTGCTATACTATGTTGACAGTGGCATTTCTACAAGTATCAAACGAACTGATTGAACCATATAATACATCATACTTGACAGTAGGGGTTCCTTCAATTTATTAATGATAGTCGTGACCGCACCTTGATTAAGATCTTTAGTTGCGAAAAGAGTACTTTGATTAAATTGATGTCAACCGCATTTACGGAATTGGAATCACGAAATTGATTCAGCAGAGCAAGAAGTAGTTCATTGTTATTTGCAATACCGTTTATCTTGGCAAACGACTTCTCTAACAGAAGTAAGAGATTTCTTTGTCCCCCATCCACTGATTTGTAAGCCATTAATCTTGACATGATTTGAGAATCTAAGATTCATAGATTGGAGAAAAATTGAATTAGGGTTTTGCAAAAATTAGAGAGAATAGAGTTGACGATTGAAGAATATAACTGTTTATAGCTGTTTGAGAATTGTTTCGCTCTTTATTTTCTTGCATTAGGAGAAAAAAGATTGAAGATAAATTGGATTAGGGTTTTGTAGAAATTAGAGAGAATGGAATTGACGGTTGAAGAATCTAGTCGTTTATAACCGTTTGAAAATCATTGCGGTCATTATATTCCTTGTATTAGGAGAAAATGGCTTAAATTTTTCTTGAAGATAAAGAGTTGAACTTCATACAGAACCCCAAAAGACTCTCGTTTGTGTATTTTTAAATAGGTGTCAAACTAGTCATTAGGTGAAGTCCAAATTGTCCCATATTGGATAGGGTATATTCGGGACAGACTATGCCATATCTAATTTACCTTTTGACCCAACATGCATTTGGTTGGGTGGTTGATGCATATAAACTGTTTCCAGCAAGTTACCATGTAAGAAGGCATCTTTTTACATCGAGTTGATGAATGCAATTGCGGGCCATAGCCAACCCTAAAACAGTGCGAATAGTAGCCCGTCGCACAACTGGCCTGGACTAAAAGTATAATCACAATCAACATCAATCTCCTATGACTTGTCGTCACAAACAAGTCTAGTTTTGTGCCTTTGTAGGTCATCTTTCTCATTTTCTTTATGAGTAAAAATCCACATATTGTTTACAATATGAACCCCCCGAGGCCGAGGAACCAATTCCCACGTCCTTGTATTAATTACGGCACCAAACTCATCGTGCATGGCCGCGTTCCAGTTAGGGTTGGACAGAGGAAATGTGTGAGATTTGGGGAGGGATGACAATTGAATACTCAGAAGGTTAGTTGTAGCTAGCTAGGGTTGTGCAAAGACCAGGGTCGGACCGGAATTCGGACCGGATCGGGCCGGAGATTCCTGCTCGGTCCCCAGTCCACCAAAATCCATGATTCCCGATTTCCTATCCGGTCTGGTCCGAATCCGGAAAATTCCGATCCGGACCGATGAATCGATAAGTGACATTTATATCACTTTTAGGGGTAGTTTTCAGAGTATTTTTGTAATTTATTTTCATTTATTTCAACTATTTTAATCTTTATTTCTTCCTTTTACATTTGGTAGCTTAATTTATTTATTTAGTGATTTTTCTTAGTTTTTAGCTCGTAATTTTGTAGTTTATTTATTTTCCTTGTTTTATTAATTTTATAGATAGATTGGTTTAGTTTTTGTGATTAGTTTTCTATTTCCTTTTAATTTTCATTTATATTTTCTAAATGGCATTTCTCCCATTATATTTTGGTTTTGCTTGTAGGTGTGCGTTTTGGAGTTGCGAGCTTCATTGATAGAGTTAGTTTTGGATTTATAAAGCAACTATGCAAGAGCTTATCCTTCACCACACTTTTTCTTATCATACACCACATCCCCACCATTCCTACACTTGCTCCAACTCCCTTATTCACCCTAACCTACACCACATATACCCCTATCCTACACCACACATATCATTCGTGCTCCCTGCAGCCATCTTCCCCAACCCACAGCAGCACAACACCAACATTTAGTTCCCTCACTGAACCAAACCACCCCTCCACACAAACCTGTCCTAAAATCAGGAGGAGCAGGTGCTCCTTTCAGACTAACCAAAAAACAGAGAAGTTCTAGAATGTATGAGCAACCTAGGAGCGACCTTGGAGCGGGTGCTCAAAGAAAACATGCTAAAAGATTCATTAAATACTTCAATGGCTGTGATTTATTGGAGCAAATCAATGGCGAAAATTGAACATTCAAAAAGATGGAACCGAAGCCATGAAAATCAATGGCCACGATTTGCCATGAAGGTGATGATGCAGCGAATTTGTAGACGTTGATGTGATGATGGTGGGCTGGAAATCCGTGGCCTGATTGACAGGGGCGGATCCAAGGGGGGGCCTACTGACAGGCTAAAGTCGTATCACCTTATCAAAAATAACCTAAAGTCCACTAACAAGTAGTCAAGGAAGTCAGGATCGAATCCACAGGGAGAAAGTTATATTATCGTATCTGAATTCTAATATTATACTAACTAAATCAGTTGAAAATGGGTGTGTGACTAAACTAATAGGCAAATGATAGGACTAAATATGAAGGTATGAATCAATTAATAAAGAACTAGGACTATGGATCACTATGCATACAATTTGGGAAATCAGAGACGAATAATAACTACCCAATAAGTCAATTTATCTAGGGCACATGTACTTTCTCTCGAACATTACCTCCCTCAAAGATCACCTAGCCGCTCTCGCATGGTCAAGGATCACTATGCCTAATGATTGAAAGCCTATATGAAATCTCTCCTCTCGAAGTAGATTCAATATTGCGATAATAGAAATACAAATCAGGCCTAATTCATAAATCTAGCATGAACGATTCAATCACAGGAAACAATTGAAATAAAGGGTAATTATATTAATCTATTAATCCCTCATTGCATACATAGATCCCCACAATCCTAGAAATAAAACTACTCACTCATGTTTGAGAATCCAATAACAAATTCCATATAAAAATCCATACTTTGAACTATTGCAAATAACTAAGAAACTACTCTAATCAATAATAGAGGAAGCAAACAAAAATGGAGAAAACAAGGAAGAAGATTACCAAATTAAAGAACTATATTGAACTTGCGAATAATCCAAATGTTTGATCTTGAATCACAATGAAAAGTAATAAAATCTAGGGTTCTTGAGATAGTCTATGAGAAAATAAGAGCTAAAACAAAGATGAAAAATAAATGTTCTAACTTTCCTATTTATACTAAGTGCCCGAAACTCATTAAATGAGCGCACGCGGAGAGAAGCCCGATCGGGCCAACCAAGCCCGATCAAGTCGGGCACAAAGAAAGTAGCAGCGCTCAAAAGACCATGCGCCCGATGCTGTCGGGTTGCCTCGCCCAATGAAGTCGGGCCGTCGATGCTCAGCGCTCAGGTCAGCTCCGCAGACGCATGTACACTCTCGCCAAGCGCCCGATGCTGTCGGGCTGCCTCGCCCGATGAAGTCGGGCGTTAGACATTAGCGCGCAAGGCTCAAACGCAGCAGCTGTGCACCAAAGAATACCTCGCCCGATGGTATCGGGCCATCTCGCCCGATCGGGCTGGACAACGAAACAACGACCGGGCAACGTCGCCCGATCGGGCCCGCAACGACTCTTGCTTGTGACGGAGTTGAACGCCCGATCGGGCGTGTGGTGCCCGATCCAATCGGGCTCAGGTCCGATACTTCATTCCTTGGCTTCAAACGCCAAGGCTTCACTTCTACTTTTGTCCAGGGCCTCGGAAAGCATTCTCGGGACCTCGGAACTCATCAAATACGTCTTCGAACCTCTCCAGTCCAGTGTAATGGTCAGATAGTGGTAGAAAATAGAGAGATAACTCCCTAAAACCTGCAATCAGACACAGAACAGAAAACCACAACTAGATGGAGAAAGTTAGCATGAAATGGCTCCTAAGAGCACCATTGATACACATTTTAGCTCAATTATAGGGGGAAAAACACTATATAAAACCATAACATCAAACTCCCCCAAGCTAAACCTTTGCTTGTCCTCAAGCAAAGCATAGCAGGAATAAGAATAGGATTGCTTCACCCCTAAGATGGAAAAGTTTAAACTCAATTATTTCCAACTCAAAATCATTCAAGCAAGCAAAATTCAAGTTCAGTTGCTCAGATCACCTGACTACCAATCACTTAAGTAAACCATCAAACGCAGCTGCCCTACATATCATGCAAATCTTGGAAAGGTGCTCACCGTGGTGTCACTCCTCTCAATTTTGTGGCAGGCAAAATATGTGCCCGATCGCTCACCAACCCAACCATAATAGCCCTTCCCACTCATACTCTCATGTGTTTAGAAAGGTATAATATCGCTCATCCTAATCAGGTCGACTCAAATAACAGACTTAATCTTCGACTTTGGCATATTGACTCAATATTATTCCAATAAACAATCAAACACGTGCTCAAAAGGTCTTTTTCAGGGTTGTAATGGGGCTCGGGTAAAGGTATGGAAATTATTTGGGAAATGTGGTGGAAAAGCCAAGAAAGGGGAGCAAAAAACACTAGTAGGACTAGGTGTGGTAGAAACAACTCCCATGGCATCAACAACTTAACCAAGATAATAACTAACTTTTGAAATTTCACGAACCAACCAATCATTGCATCTTTCAACATAATTTCCAATGCTTTGAAAGTTAATGAGTGAAGATCATAGAAATTTTTCAGATTTTTCACTATCAAATTTTTTTCTTTCTTGCTTTCACTTTATTTTTCTTTTTCTTTCTTTTCTTTGTACAAACATGTCATTATTTTCCAACCGCCCTACGGAATCAACCACACAATATGATATAAACTTAACAAATGCTCCCCCAAGCTAGGCTTGGGACAATAGTCATTGCAAAGGCTCAAGGTGTGTAATGTGGTTTAATATAGATCCAAAAAGAAGTCATTAGGCTCAGCGGGGATAGGGGGGAAAAATTCATTAAACAACTCTGAGGCTTAAAATTAAACAAATGAACGCCTCTATCACAGCACATGCCTAAAGTTACCAGAACTCAACGAGTACAATGCCAAAACTAAGATAAGAATGCTACGAGGAACTAACATACAAGAATAGATCGGATATATATAGAGATAAATCCGAGGGCTAGAATGAATCCTCACAATCTAACCAATTCAAGCATGCAGTTAAAATAGGCACTTTATCATCAAAATTCACTCAAGATCAAGGCAATCATAGATTACATCACAACATCCCAATCTCAAATGCCCAACTATCCAATATAATGAGTTAAATCATTTTTCTCAAAGCAAAGTTCGGGGCACAGGGAAGCAATCAATCTATTCGAATTCAACTCGTATTTTTGTGTTTTTTTTTTTAAAAGCAATTAACCTACCTTAACTATCCTAAAAAGCTGTAAAAACAAAAAGAAAATTAATACTAATACTTACAGAAGTCCTCCCCCAAGCTGAACTTGGCAATGGCCTCATTGCAACAAGGGAAAGGAAAGGGATATGGACATCAGCCGCTCATTAGCCTGGATCGAGCAGTTTAGTAGCCACATGTTGTACCACCTTTTGCAACCCGCGTCGGACTGTAAAGCTGGTGTGGTGGCCCTCATGTCGATGAATGCGGTGCTCATTATGGTCAGGGCTTATTCCTGTCAAGTCATCAGTGCTATAGCCAATGGTCTTTTTGGGAGTCTGTAAGACCGTTAGAAAATGCTCATCATCTGCAATAGACTCTAAAGCAAGCACATCATTTGAAGTAGCATGGGAGGGAGAATGAGGCATGCAATCATGGAGCGGTTCATCAACAACATCAATACTATAACATGATTCCTCTAGCATTGGGCTTCTAGGTGCATTGTTTAGGCTAAACATGACCTTATCATCCCCCACAGTCAGTGTCGGTTTCCCACTCTTAACATCTATCACCGCCCCAAGAGATGGAGGAAAGGTCTCCCAAGGATAATGGGTGTTTGAGTGTCTTCGGCCATGTCTAATATAACAAAGTCCACAGGGATAAAGAATTTACCTACTCTAACAGGAACGTCCTCTAATATACCTAAGGGATATTTCACAAAACGGTCAGCCATTTGCAGAGTAATGGTAGTACATTTTAATTCGCCCATGTTCAGTTGCTTACAGATAGAAAGAGGCATGACACTTACACTGGCACCTAAATCACATAAAGCTTTGTCAATATATATGGTGGCAATGTGACAGGGGATGGAAAAACTCCCTGGATCTTTCAATTTGGGTGGAGACTGGTTTTGTAAAAGAGCGCTGCATTCAGCAGTAAAAGCCACAATCTCCACTTCATTGAGAGTCCGCTTCCTCATCAATAGTTCTTTCAAAAATTTAGAATAAGCAGGCACTTGATTTAATAATTCAGTAAAAGGAACTGTTACCTGCAGATTCTTTACCACCTCTAAAAACTTACCATACTGGTGGTCGAGTTTCTTCTTGAGCATCCGCTCGGGGAATGGTAACTTGATCACCGGAGGCACGGTTTTCTCCTTAGTCACCTCCTTAGTCTTGTCTGCAGCTCCTTGCTCGACTTGAGGTTCAGCATCCTCAAGCACTTCTTGTGGTTTTGGTGATTCCACCTCTAGCATTGCCGGAGCATCGTACTGCACTCCACTGCGAAGGGTGATAGCATTGGCAGTGTCCCTAGGTTGCATTGGTTGTGAAGGCAAGGACCCAGATGGCCTATTAGCAGAGGAACTAGCCAGCTGAGCTATTTGGGACTCCAACATCTTATTATGTGTCCCTTGCAGCTTATTCTGAGCATGCAGGCTCTCAAATTGAGACCTAGTATCTGCTTGAAAGGAAATAATACCTGTGCATTTGCAGCATTAGACTTTTAAGTTCAGCAATAGCTGGGTCTGGAGGAGGTGTAGATTGATGCTGTTGAAACTGAGTTCTCTGATATCCAGGAGGAGCTTGCGGTTGATATTGTTGTTATTGATGATGCTGTGGATAATGTTGTTGTTGCGGATTCAGCACATTATTGCTCCTATACGAGAGATTTGGATGATCTCTCATCCCGGGATTATAGGTATTGGAGTAAGGATCGAACTGCGGCTTGTGTGGTGACTGTAATGCGTGCACGGGCTCACTAGAATGTGAGAGAGAGGGGCACTCTTGAGAGTTATGTCCAGCTATCCCACAAGCGTCACAGATGAAAGCATTGTACCCAGAAACACTAGCCATAGCATTGACACTCATATGAGGGGAGGAATTGTTACCTAGCTTCAAAGAATCAATCTTCTGGTGAAGAGCAGCTAGTTGTCCGGTCAGTAAAGAAATGGCTTCAACATCATGTTTACCTCCCTTTGTCATAGAGGAACGAATAGTAGATGCTTGGTGAGAAGCGAGTTTCTCCAGAAGTTCATGCCCTTCGTCTACGGCTTTATCCATGAAAAACCCACCTGCAGCTCCATCAATTACCCGTCTAGTATCGGCATCATCTCTCGTGTAGAAAATATGGCACAGATACCACTGGTCAAAACCATGATGGGGACAAAGACGCTGCAGATCTTTGAATCGTTCCCAAGCTTCATATAATGACTCGCCAGGGTCTTGGGTGAAGGTCACTATCTCATGACGCATATCTGCAGTCTTCTGGTAAGGGTACCACTTGATGAGAAAGATCTTTGAGAGTTCTGCCCAAGTGGTGATGGTGGAAGGCAGCTTATTATACCAAAATAAAGCTTTGTCGCGCAGAGAGAAACCAAACAAGATCAGTTTCATCTCATCAGCAGTAACACCAGCTTGTTTCTGAGTAGCACAACATTGTAAAAATCGCTGCAGGTGTTGATTTGGGTCTTCAGATGGTAACCCGACAAACTGGTTATTCTGAACCATATTCAGAACATGAGACTTAATTTCAAAGTTTGCAGCAGCAATAGTAGGCAACCGTACCCTAGTGGGCACATTATCAGGAGATGGTTGTGCATAGTCTCTGAAAGTCGGTTTAGCTTCGTCACCCATTCCAGCAGTAATAGGTGATACAGGGAAGCCTTGTTGTGGTGGAGATGGTGGAGAAGGTGTCTTTTGGGAGGGTGTCCCTGCAGACAACTTGGTTTGCTTAGTTGTCTTTTTGAGTCTACGATCAGTCTTTTCAATCTCCGGGTCAAATGGAATGAGATCTGGGGATTTCAATTTCCTACTCATACATCAAAAACACTAAAACAAACGTGAGATGCTCCAAAGAACAGGTGTTCTTCGGAGTAGAGGTTAGTGTAATACTATAACTCAGACAAAATAAAAATAAACCGTCTCCCCGGCAACGGCGCCAAAATTTGACAGGCTAAAGTCGTATCACCTTATCAAAAATAACCTAAAGTCCACTAACAAGTAGTCAAGGAAGTCAGGATCGAATCCACAGGGAGAAAGTTATATTATCGTATCTGAATTCTAATATTATACTAACTAAATCAGTTGAAAATGGGTGTGTGACTAAACTAATAGGCAAATGATAGAACTAAATATGAAGGTATGAATCAATTAATAAAGAACTAGGACTATGGATCACTATGCATACAATTTGGGAAATCAGAGACGAATAATAACTACCCAATAAGTCAATTTATCTAGGGCACATGTAATTTCTCTCGAACATTACCTCCCTCAAAGATCACCTAGCCGCTCTCGCATGGTCAAGGATCACTATGCCTAATGATTGAAAGCCTATATGAAATCTCTCCTCTCGAAGTAGATTCAATATTGCGATAATAGAAATACAAATCAGGCCTAATTCATAAATCTAGCATGAACGATTCAATCACAGGAAACAATTGAAATAAAGGGTAATTATATTAATCTATTAATCCCTCATTGCATACATAGATCCCCACAATCCGAGAAATAAAACTACTCACTCATGTTTGAGAATCCAATAACAAATTACATATAAAAATCCATACTTTGAACTATTGCAAATAACTAAGAAACTACTCTAATCAATAATAGAGGAAGCAAACAAAAATGGAGAAAACAAGGAAGAAGATTACCAAATTAAAGAACTATATTGAACTTGCGAATAATCCAAATGTTTGATCTTGAATCACAATGAAAAGTAATAAAATCTAGGGTTCTTGAGAGAGTCTATGAGAAAATAAGAGCTAAAACAAAGATGAAAAATAAATGTTCTAACTTTCCTATTTATACTAAGTGCCCGAAACTCATTAAATGAGCGCACGCGGAGAGAAGCCCGATCGGGCCAACCAAGCCCGATCAAGTCGGGCACAAAGAAAGTAGCAGCGCTCAAAAGACCAAGCGCCCGATGCTGGCGGGCTGCCTCGCCCGATGAAGTCGGGCCGTCGATGCTCAGCGCTCAGCTCAGCTCCGCAGACGCATGTACACTCTCGCCAAGCGCCCGATGCTATCGGGCTGCCTCGCCCGATGAAGTCGGGCGTTAGACATTAGCGCGCAAGGCTCAAACGCAGCAGCTGTGCACCAAAGAATACCTCGCCCAATGGTATCGGGCCATCTCGCCCGATCGGGCTGGACAACGAAACAACGACCGGGCAACGTCGCCCGATCGGGCCCGCAACGACTCTTGCTTGTGACGGAGTTGAGCGCCCGATCGGGCGTGTGGTGCCCGATCTAATCGGGCACAGGTCTGATACTTCATTCCTTGGCTTCAAACGCCAAGGCTTCACTTCTACTTTTGTCTAGGGCCTCGGAAAGTATTCTCGGGACCTCGGAACTCATCAAATACGTCTTCGAACCTCTCCAGTCCAATGTAATGGTCAGATAGTGGTAGAAAATAGAGAGATAACTCCCTAAAACCTGCAATCAGACACAGAACAGAAAACCACAACTAGATGGAGAAAGTTAGCATGAAATGGCTCCTAAGAGCACCATTGATACACATTTTAGCTCAAATATAGGGGGAAAACACTATATAAAACCATAACATCACCTACTCGGGCCTTGGCCCGCCCCATAAACGAAAATTGAAATAAATATTTAATGTTCAACAGCCTAGCGTGAAAATTCCATAGCGCAGTTGGTCTCCAATTAATCCTAATACAGCAGCCAGTGCAGGGTTCGACTCCCCGTGCCAAAATTTTTAATTCGCGGCAGCGTGCTCTACTCCTTCTTAGCTGTCACAATTTTATGACTTTCACTTTCTAGTCCATCTTCATTCTTCCCCTTTATTTATTTTTTATTTTTATGTAACTTTTAAATTACTACATTGAGCTAAGAGCTAATATGTATTGTTCAATCATGCACTAACTACATCCTCATTATACAATTTTTATATTGCTCTTTTACTTCTTTTCTTTCGTACAATTTTTATCCATATGATTGTTAAATTATGATATTATATATTCTTATTCTATTAAATTCAGGTTGTGTTCACTTCATCTTGAAAAATAAAGTTTACACTTAATAAGTTTAGATGATTAAAATTAAAGAAAAGAGAATGCACCCTTAAAAGTGAACTTTTAATAGAATAGTGAAAATATAGTACTTTCTCTTTCGTTTCTTTGTTGTTGTTTCCACTTTTATTTTTTTCTCTCACAACAATTTTCACGTGATACTAACTCTGTTATTTGGATTTTTCTTGGTATGTATTCAACTCAAATGTGAAAAACGAAAAATTCAGGGAGCACTTATATATATATATATATATATATATATATATATATATATATATATATATATATATATATATATATATATATATATATATATATATAATTATGTATGATTTAATAAAACCTTATTTAGAGACAGACACCATATTTAACTGAATATTTATGGCCCACCCAATAGCAACATTCTGGATCCGCCATTGCTGATTGATGAGGCGTCGATTATTGGTGAGATGGGATTCTGATGTTTTGGGGGGATTTAGTTTTATTTTTCCTTTTTTCTCTTTTCTTTCTTTTCTTCTTTTTTTTTTCTTTTTCTATTAATCTGTATCTTTGGGCTTTGCACCTGTTTTCATTCTTAGTTTCTTTTCCTTTTTTCTTATCTTTTTCATTATTCCTTTACCTCTTACTTCCTCCGTTCTGTTTTAAATGAAACATTGAGAGAAATTACACTATTCATTGATCAATTATGACTCCAATTTATCGCCATTATATAAAGAAAAACATAGTCAAGTGGGATCTTGTTAGATTCGTCTCGATGCATACTATTAAATTATAACTTTTTTATATTTTTTACGTGTGCACAACTAAAGATATTAATGATTAAAGAAGCGCGTTGAGTTGCGTGAAAAAACAAACGTTTCATTTAAAATAGAATGGAGGAAGTATTTCTTTTTCCTTTTTTTTATTTTTCTCTTTTTATTTAGGGGTTATATAAATACCTTTAATCCTTAAGTTTTAAGGGGGAAGTTTTTTTTTTAATTTTTTTTTATTCGGTAATTAACTTGCCAAATAGGCTCAACCCTCATGAGTTTGGAAACTTCCCATAAGGAAATCCCAACCCATAAGGAAACTTCCAGAGACTGGAAAGTGGGGACCTATACCCAGAAGCAAATATCCACACAAACACCCCAAATTTGGAGTTAATGAGAGCCGAACTCCCGACCATGAGGTTGGGAGGTGGGAGCTCCAACCATTGGGCTCCCACATGATTCTCTATGGGAAAATTTGAAATATTTTAAGTTCTATATTATTCACCACTCTTAGTTTTAGAAATAGTTTTTAGGGTTTTAGGGAGGGTTAACCTCTTTAGTTTAAGTTGAAGAGAAAAGGTGAGAAAACTCAAAGAGAGATTAGAGATTTTTAAATCCAAGGAGTGACAACTTGTATTGAAGTTCTACACCCAATCAATGAGCATTTCTTAGATCTATCTCCTCTTTTATTGCTTTATTTTAATTTTTTTCATTAGATTAGTTGTTGTTGCTTAGTTTAATTATTTGTGTATTATTTTGTTTATTAGATTAATGTTTAGTATCATGTTATTAGTTGGTAATTTATCATTTTTGTGTTTATGGAGTAGTTAGTGAGTTAGGGTTTGGGCGAAAACCCAACCATGATTGAATTGGGTATTTGAGATTGGATTTGGAGATTTGCATGATTAAATTATTGCTTGTTTAGCTTTTGTAATCTATGTTGCATTCTCTTTGATCACTTGAATGTTGTAATGGATTGGAGTAGATTGATTTAGGTTGGCATGAGAGTGTGACCTATTGATATCTATAATTGACTTGGGCTTATTTGAACTTCGGGATATGTTAGTAATGGATGAAAATCCTTATTTGATGTATTTGAGAACTTCTCTACCTATGAGAGTAGAATGGGAGTTGTGTGTTGGGTCAATAGCTAATTCATGTAGTGTTCATGCATTTATCTCTATGTTTGATATTCTTATGCCTATTTCATTATTAGTTGGTGTTTAATCCCATCTCCTAATTTTAGTTATATTTGATATTTACCTTATTTGGTAGCTCGTAGTTGGTTATTGACAATTTCCGACTTGATTCCACCCTAGCTTGTAGTTTAGTTAATACATTTCGGTGTTCCTTAGTCCTTGTCGAAGAATAATGACCCTTGCTTACCACTTTACTTAGATTAATGGTTTAGTTAGGTTTTGTTTGACTTTAGTAAATTAGTAACGACTTAGTTTTTCCTATGTCAAAAATCATTACTGCGATCAAATGATCATCTTAGGGTCCTTTACCCTCTAAATTTTTTGGCTAATGGTATAATTAATTATAGTCAGTATGGTCTATTTTAAAAAAAGTGAAAGAAAAACTACCTCAAAACACACCAACACACAAAATTGGAACAGGGTCAATCTAGATATTTTAGGTTCTTGTCATATTTAAATGTTTAGTCTTAGTCATATTTTGGTCTACCGTCAATTGAATACTATTTTTCGGGTTGGCTCGAGTCGATTTTAGTTAGGATCAGATAACTCAGTTCGCATAATCAGATATAAGTCAGGTTGTCCACGTCTACACACACAAAAGTCCCTTAAATCCATCAGACCATCACATAATGAAAAGTATACCTGAACAGCAGCACCTAGGGCAACTATTTCATCAGGGTTGACACTACAATTTGGATTTTGCCCGTTATCTTTTTCACGATAGCCTATACAACATGTATACTTGTTGATCAACCAACAAGGAAAAGCTTTCCTTCTTTCAAAGCAGTTTCAACAGGTGTCTCTAATATGCAGAATCCAGATCAACTATCAGTATTCAAAGCAAAGAAAACTAAGTCTTGTAAGCAAATTTGTGAGCTCTAAACATTATTTCTATCAAGCAAGTCAGAACATAACTATGCAAACTTTGCTCTCGTGAGGGTTGTATCAATATGTTTAGGGTCGTCTTGTGTTGCAGACTTGCAGTAATGAAAGGTGAGCAGTATCGACAAACCATTGATGGATAAGCTTAGTTAAATCTGGAAAATATGAAAACAACCAGAACTTATTGAAAAAGGATGATAAAATATATACTTGCCTAATGCTAGTCTGAGTTAAGTCGAAAGCTCAATCTTCGTCTTTTCAGCAGATTCAGTTAAATGGCATATTCACATAATACATCAAAGCTATATCAAATATTCAAATGTATCGTGAAGTGGGAACATATTCGAAGGTTCTTGTCATTATTGCTGTTTTCTGTTTAACTATTATGTTTGAACCTAAATTACCAATAAAATGCCATCAATTCAGCTGAATTCAATCAAAAGCACTCAAATTACCATGTATAATTGAAAAACCTCCAAAATTCAATAACCTAAAATTATAAAAGAATGACCAACCCAATACTTGACGGAGAACCCACTCAAAATCCTAAGCTAGACAATTACCGTATTTACATTAGCTACAAGGAAAAATAAGAAAGTAGAGTTAGATGATTCCAATCCAAAATTTTAAACAAATATAAAATCGATCTGTTAATTTCAATCCCTGCATGAAAAAAAAGGAGATTTAGAGAGAAAAAATCTAACCTCTTGCTTAGAGAAAGGAGCTTGCACTACATAATTTGTGCGATCTGTTGGAAGGTTGTTGAGAAAACAACTGAGGAGTGAGGAAAGCAAGCAAAGGGGAGCTTAAAAGCATATGGAAAGAATATTAAAAATGAAAACGAACGATGATGATTTAAAGTGCAGTCAGAGTTCGGAAGAAGAGTCGCGTCGGTGATTTTTCTAGGCGATCTTCTCAGGCGTTGATTCATCCTTCAATTATGTGTGCTCTACCTTAGCCAAAACCCTAAATTTTTTAATCTGGCAAAGATGAGAGAGAAGGGAGAAAGAGAAAGCGAGCAAGAGAGAGATACATGTACCAGTACAGCCAAAGGAGAAGGGAGAAGAAATAAATCGTGCGGTTTAGATGTAGCAGCGATGGAAGGCTTAGATTTCCCCATGCTTAGGGATAGTGAATTTAAAGGAAATGTGACCCATATCACTATTGATTTCTATAGTAAAACAACTTACTACTTTAAAAAGGTTATGGATTATGGATTCACGGAAGGATAGCATCGGAACAACTTACCAGAGAAATAAAAATAATTACAAAGTGATATGAAATCTCAAATTCTTAGCCAATTTATATAGAAACTGAAGACATTAATTATTCACTATTTGAGGTAAGTAACCAACATAACCTTATAATTTATTACAACGGAAAGTATCACGACCAACATCGACAATGGATGTTAGCCTATTTAGCTAGAAATCTTGGCAAATTTGATAGTGGGTTGTTGCTGTAAAATAGTTAATTAGCAATAAATTATTGGAAAATTAACTCATAAATGACTAAAATATGTGGTACAAAGTTCGTTGTTGAAAATCCAATACATAGTTCCCGTAAAACTGGATAATCAGATACATACAAGAGTCCACATGGCCAATGTAAAATAAAAAATATTCATCTAAATAGTTTACGATTTATGGTGTGATTAGATTTTACAAAAATTCAAACTCAACTCAAACTGCAAACATCAGTTTGCTTGAAATCACAAACCAACCCAGAATTTGAAACCGCAAACCAACATAAACCATGAAATCGGTTTGGTGCGGTCTAGCTCATACTCTGAACAACAACAACCCTAGTTAATGATTACGGAACGGAGGTAGTAATATGCTTGCTTGTTTCTTTTAGTCGCAATTGCTGGTTTGTTTGGATGTTTAGAAATACTCCCTTTGTTACTATTTAAGTTTGCCTATTTTGACTATGGGCGTTTGCCAATGCATTTTTTTGACCTTAAATATCTTTAATTTCATTATATATTACTAAAAATTATGAAAATTGAATATTAATAAAATAATCATTGAGATGAATCAAATAAGACCCCACATAAATATTTTTTTCTTATATATTGAGCAGAATTTAGAAGATGCTATCTAATTGTGAATTGTGTCAAGATTCCAAGTGAGCAAACAAAAAAATACAGAAAAAGTAGTTATCTAGTAACCTTTTTAACTTTTGCAAATTTTTTATTGGTGAAATATCTGAATTTTTTTTATCTTGTATATGGTACTTGCTACCCCATTTCATTATCACCAACAGCTAAATATATGCTACATCCATACCCATTAAAAAGTGAGAACTTTGGCTACTGTTATCCAGTGTTACCTAAATGGGTTAGCTAGATATACTAGGTATTTAAGCCAATTCTTAGTGGGAGTTTAAGAACTGGATTATACCTAATCTTGTTTCGTAGATAGCTAGACAACGGCTATGTTTAGTTCACCTTAAATTTACTGATCTGAACTTATCTGATCTGATCTGATCTGATCTGAACTTATTTTTTCTGATCTGATCTGATCTGAACTTATCTTTTACAAAACATATTATTACTAATATTATTATTACTTTGTATTTCATTACTATTATTACTATTACTATCATTTTATTACTATGCACAATTTTCAAGAATAATAATAATAATAATAAATAATAAATAATAATAATAATAATAATGATTTTGTAATAATAATAATAATAATAATAAATAATAATAATATACAAATAATAATAATAATATAAATAATATTATAATAATAATAATAATAACAATAATAATATAATAAAATAATATAGATAACATAATAATAATAATAATAATAATAATAATAATAATAATAATAATAATAATAATAATAATAATAATAATAATAATAATAATAATAATAATAATAATAATAATAATAATAATAATAGCATAATTAGTTTTTTTTTTAAAAAGAACACATTAGTATATGAACATACAATTAAAAATAAAAGACCAATGACTCTTGGGTCTAATGGTATGGCTTCCTATCTTCCACATGGGAGGCCAAGGTTCAGATCTTGGTGAAAGCATATATTTCAATATTGTTGTGGGTGGGGGAGGGGGGTTAGAGCTTGTTGGGTCTCTAGGTGAGTGACCCTGTGCGAGGGCAGCCTAGAGGAAATTCATCTTACCACGGGGTTGGGGCCCAAAAAAAATTTAAAATAAAAGAACATACATTTTAGGTAAAAAAAACAAACATATTGTTCATGGTAAAGAGAACATATTGTTCATGTTCAAGGTCCGTTAATAATAAGAATTTAGGTAGTAATGAAAAGAACATATAATGATATTAAAAAAAGAACATATACTGAAAGAGCATACAAAATCTATTTGAAGAACACATTCTAAAAATAAAAGATAGATGTTATTTTTATATTGATGACATGTTTGGATTTAACTAACAACATGTTCTTTGTTATATCAATAAATTGTTCTTTTTTATTATAAACAAACCTATAAATATATACAATCATATGATCTTGAACAAAATGGTTAAATATTCTTCTTATATCGTTATCTTGTTCTATATAAACTTTGTTTTTAAAGATAAGTTGAAATCCTTTGTAGGGAAAATTTTGAACGTGATGACAACACCATTAGGTTATCCCATGCTACTCATGTTTTATATAAACTAGTAACATATAATTTATATTATTCTACCAAAAACTTTTTTAAAAATAAACATCATATACTATTGTCATGTTCGTTACATGTACAACATCAAAAAGAACATCAAATATCAAAATTATTAATTAAAACAAATATAAAAAAGAACACGTACAAATGCCAAAAGAACATTCTTCTTCTTGAACACAAATAGCTTCAAATAGTGATATCAATGACATTTATAATAATAGCAACTACATTAATAACAATTACCAATATTAATAATTAATAAGTACAACAATGACAATAGTAATAATCTTTTTGAACAAATGTACTAGTAAATAGTAATATTAATAATAATATTAAGGAAAAATTCTACTATAGGGGGTCTTAACTTTTAGCGGGCCTCGGTGACTTAAACTGGCGATTTTTTTAAAAATCTTACCTAGTTCCTACTCCCCTCCCTCATTTAACCCTTCTGGTATGACCCAAGTTTTACGAGTTATAACCTATTAAGCTAGTTTCAAGTCACTAAAGCCTACTAAAAGTTAAGACCCCCTAAAGTTGGGACCTACATAGGTTAATCAATAGTTCAGACCTTTTAAGTATTATCACCCAAAGTTGAGACCCCTGTTGTCATTGTATAAAGTAATATTAATAATAATAGTAATAATAATAATAATGATGATGATAATAATAATAATAATAATAATAATAATAATAATAATAATAATAATAATAATAATAATAATAATAATAATAATAATAATAATAATAATAAGTTTTTAAATATAAGCATGATCTGAACTTATCTGATCTGATCTGATATGAACTTATCTGATCTGATCTGATCTGAACTTATTTTATCTCGATCGATATGATCGATGCGGTCGATCCGATCGATCGATCGATCCGAAATAAGCAAAAATAAGGTGAACTGAACATAGCCAACATTTGGAAAAACACCTCTTGATTTCCACTTGATGTTAACAGTGTCCTTATCTGACAAATTACACATTAAGGAGTACAAATTGCATTTGTCTGCGCATTTGTCTGATCTCTTTAGCTAGTCACTTGTAAAAGTCTAAAACATACTTGCAATATGGAGTTATGGACTATGGAGTGTTGTACAACATTTGGAGAACATTTATCATACACTCGGGTGTACCATGCTCATGGTAGACCCAATGATTTTTTTGCTCATTGTTCATTTGAAACCTCCAAATAAGCATAATCACATAATAAGTAGAGTTTCAAATGAACAAATGAGCAAAAAATAGCCTTGGGTGTACCAGGAGCATGGTACACCTGGGTGTATGGTGAATGCACTCCAACATTTGATATTTGATTTCCAAGGCAATTATTAGAAAAACATTTCATATGAATACCTGTCTTGGCTATAATTGTAAATATTAATTAGTATGGGCGAGTTTGGTGGGAATCTACATTCTCCAGGGTCAAACCTAGCATTTTAGAGGCCCAAGGCAGGGAATAAATAAAAACCGGCCAGGAAAACAATACTTATCAAAAAGAAATTGAGATAGTTAATGATAAAACCATATCAGATATGTGCAACTTTGCCCATATCAAGGGTAAGTTTGTCAATTCAAGTGATTTAGTAAGATGGGATTGTAAAAGAATGGGAATGGAGTATTCCCTCTCATTCCATATGCTAGTTTAATAATAATTTTGAAAATTGTGCCATCCTCTCTCCAAACCTCACTCTTCAACCTCACTCTTCAACCCACCCACCAGAGCTGTAACTTAACGTTTGATGCCGGAAAATTCGCCGAAAAATTCGCAGAGGCACGAATTAACTGTGTTTTTCGTGAATTGAAGGTATGTTTAATTACTTGAAAATTGTGTGGGTTTACATCATGAAATTTTGTGGGTTTTGTTAAATTTCGTGGGTTTAATTCATGAAAATTGCATGTCTTAATTTTCTAAACATGTCTTAATTTCGTATATTATAACTGGCGTATTATTAAATTTCATTGGAATTGAGTGGGTTTTGTGGTGGTGTTAGACTCTACACTTCCAAATTCCGTGTCTTTTCCATTCGTGGGTTTTATGGTGGTGTTAGACCAAATTGAGTGGGTTTTATGCTCTGAAATTTGATACGAGTTCTTTGATGGTGATTTTTGTTCTGAAATTTGAGCAAACAACATGGAAAAGCTGCAGTAAGGATCTCATGGCTGATTCTTGTACATGGAGACCATAATTGAAGCTCTAGTATCATTTTGTGAGTGAGATTTCTGCCAGCTTGGACATATTCACCATTTGTAGAACCTCAAGGAATCTGAACATACTAGGATTGGTTTTTCCCTATATTTATAATCCCTTTTTCTTCTCTTTTTTTTTTTTTTGTCTTCTTGTATTTGTTGCTCACCAGTATTTTGCTTGTATATGGTTGTCTATGTTGCTGCGACTTACTTCTATGAATTGGTTTTCAGAACAAAGACCACTTGAAGACTTCAATTGATTTTCAAATTCATCTTATGAAGTTGATTTTTATCAGTTTATATTCTAGTTTATGAAATCAGTTTGTAGTATTTACTCAATAGTTTGTATAAATTTGATAGTTAGTGATTATTGTTAACATGTGAGTATATGGGTATTTGGTTATTGTGCTGAAATTATATGTCCCAAAAAAGCCACTACTTTTATCTTGCCAAACTCACACTCTTGTTTCAATAGGGCAATGAAGAGATCAAAAGTCTTGAAGCAATGTAAAAAGAAGAAGAAAACCAAGGTATAGTTGTTATTTAACCATGTTTACGAGCATATAACACGCCTTGGTGTTATCATGTAAGTTGATTTTTTTTCTTCTTCTTAGATGGATGAAGTGGATGGTGTAATAACCGAGCGTGATTGGGGAATGAAGTCGGAGGAAGATGAAGATGAAGATTGGGAAGCACGCGGAGAAACGGAAATCGAGTCAGAGGGAGAAGAAGAAGTATCAAATGCGTCTGAGGAAGAATTATCAGAGCAAGAAAAATCAGGAGGGGGAAATGGTCATGAGAAGGCAGGGAAAATGAAGAGGAGGAAGAAGGTGGACGACAGAGTTTACCAAGTAAGCGCGATACAAATTAATGTCATGTTTTTACTTAGAGTATAACACGTGATTAACACTTACATTATTCTGGAAAACATGTGTTAAGACTCGCTTTCTTACAATAACTAATAATGTGTTATTGTAAGTTCACTTCATAAAAGACATTTTATCTTTCTTAAGATAACATTTGATATATGCTACTTGACGCTGAAATATAACTGATTAAGACTAAACAATTTGTTAATCGAAATAAATTTTAGTAAAACTATTACAATTTGAGTGGGTTATGTTAAATTTCATGAATTTGAGCGGGGTTTGTTAAATTTCATGAAATTGAGTGGGTTTAAAGTGATCAAATTTTGTGGTGTTATTTGTTGAAATAAGATGAGAGAGAAAGACAAATTGCGCGGTATTACTTGTTGAAGTGGTGCTAATTGTGGAAAATTTTGAGCTTTTAGAAATTTTCAAGAGTATTATTTTTGCATAATTGCAATATATATAAAGTTGAAGTTTTTTTTTATCTAATTACCACTTCAATTTCCATGAACTTGAATGAAATTTTTGATTTTTAGTTTCACTGATTCATTCTAATATGCACCTATTTTCGAATTTTTATTATTCACACAATTTAAAGTAGAAAAAGTTTGAATATTGAGCCAATTTTTAAATTTATATACGTTGTCGTACTGAGCAATCCTATTTTTAGTTTCAGTGATCCAAAGCAGCAGATGGAGTATAAATGGTATTTCAAAGAAATGAGCTTGAATAGGGGGAATATGTTAGCAATCGCAGGCTTTATACACAAGGTCTATTAGAAGTATTTGCAAGGTATACCTCCTAGAAGTCGATTCTACACAAGTTCTCTTGCTCAAAAAGCGTAGATATTTTATTATCTGAGAGCCCCTTGGGTGTGCATACATATTGATTCATCTCACCTTGGAAGTGCTAACAAGTACTAAAGAAATTCAAGTGTACGTAAACTATAATCGATGTATTGTGTTCCTATAAGAGAATCTTGTGTTTATAATTACTTGTATTGTGTGGGGGTCCCATCTTAACCATATCTTTTGTATTTCTTTAATTGTGCTCTTGAATGGGTTTGTTATGCCAATGATGTTAGGGTTTCTACAAATATTTTGACATTATATTAAGACAAAGTACCGACTAGTGATTCATGTCGTGATTCGGTTATATTGTTGTTTATCCTTCTTATGTTTGGGGTTTCTACAAATATATGGTGACATTAATGTGAAACATAATAAAAGGGCTGCATGATCGAACGTACCGACCAACGAAACGTCCTTTTTTAAGTTTAGGGTAAGTTCAGGGTAACTAATTCGTGTTATTCCTTTAAAAGGTTAGAGTTTCTACAAATAGGATAACATTATTGAAAAACATAAACGAGGCCTAAATGATCCAATGAGCCACCGACTAATGATTCGTGTCGTGATTCGATTGTTCTTCCTAATTAAGTCTATGATCTTCAATAATCAAATGGTGAAGTGTATTTCCCCCCCCATAAAAAGTCCTCCTTGTACAAGTATGATGTATTTATTAATAATTTAGGGGATGACATCATATAGCATGTGAAAGATCTATTGTGTTACCATAAGAGAATCTTGTGATTATAATTAGTGGTATTGTGTTGGGTCCTTTCTTAACCATATCTTTGTAAATCGCTACAATTGTGTTCATGAATGGGTTTGTTATGTCAATGATGCTAGGGTTTCTACAAATATGGTGACATTATCTAAAAGCATAAAGAAGGCCTAAACGAGCGAACAAAGTATCGACTACTGATTTGTGTCGTGATTCGGTTGTATTGTTGTTCATCCTTCTCAGGTTTAGGGTTTCTATAAATATGGTGACATTATTTTAAAACATAATGAAGGCCTGAATGAGCGAACGAAGTATGGACTATTGCTTCGTGTCGTGATTCGGTTGTATTGTTGTTCATCCTTCTTAGGTTCAGGGTTTCTACAAATATGGGGACATTTTTGTAAAAGCTAAACGGTGCCTTAACGATCGAACGACCCACGGACTACTGATTCGTGTCGTGATTCGCTTGTGTTGTTCTTCCTAATTCAGTTTATGACCTTGAATAATCAATTAATTGATACATACTACAAACATTGTAAATTGAAGACATTAAATAATTATGACATAAATATGCTAAAAAGTAAACTATATTGTGTTTTTGAATAACATAATTACGTTTTACAGTAAAAATATTACGTTTCGGCTACCATCATTTATCATTTAATTAATTGTAAACAACCAAACTCATGGACTTGGTCGGACCAAACCAACCTGTGATTTCCGACAAGTCTTTCTTCATTTTTGAGCAAGAAGCGGAAAGAATTTAAAACACTTGTACATCTAAATCACCAAATAATAATGTTGTGAAACTTAATAAAGGCCTGAAAAATCGAACGAAGTAGCGTCTAATGATTTGTGTCCTGTTTCGCTTTTGTTGATGTTCCTTTTTAACTCTAGGGTCTTCAATAATCAATTAAATATTGTTAAAAAAATCAATGGCTAAACGAACAACCTAAGTACCAACTGGGGTTTGTACAAATACGGTGACATTTATGGTTTTAATAATTAAAGGCCTTCAATAATCAATAAAATGTTATAAATTACCAACAATTGTACATATAAGTCATTAAATAAATAAGTTTTTCTTGTTACAAAAGAATTATGTTTGAAAGTAACCATATTATGTTCCCTTACACACAAATTATGTTTTAAAGTAACCATATTGTATTTCCAATAATCTGGATTGTGTTTCGCACTACAAGCAATTTTGAATGCTCTAAATTGGGCCATATATTATTTACCCACTCAATATTAATTATTTGTTGTTGTTATTATGGTTAAAATAAAATGTATCCCTATTTATGTCAACTTATGGTTTTTATAATCAATTTACGATCCTAAGGACTTTAAGAAATACTACAATTGTACATTTTAGTCAATAAATATTTATATTTAGTTACAAGGGAATTATGTTTGAAAGTAACCATATTTATGTTACTACAAAAGAATTATGTTTCAAAGTAACCATATTGTGTTCCCACTAATTGAGATTGTGTTTCACCAATCAATTAAGGGTCATTAAATATTTATGTGTTGTTATAAAAAAATTATGTTTGAAAATAATCATCTTGTGTATTGTTACAAAAGAATTATATTTCAAAAGTTACCATATTGTGATCCCACTAATTGGGATTGCGTTTCCCACTACAAGCAATTTTCACCAATATTCATTGGTGAATTAACCCACTATATTTTAAATATTTGTTGGTGTTATTGTGGTTGAAATAAATTGGCACTAATGTTTGTGTTGTGTAATATAGTACTTTTGATTTGTGGAAATTTAGCGTTTAACTAACAAAAATTTACATAAAGTCAACACAACAAAAATGCAACATGTTATTATCATGTTGTTATATTAGAAATAAATAGTGCTTTATAGTAAGCATATTGCAAATATGATGAGATGATTGTAAAACATAAGCAACGTCTGAAGGATCAAATTAAGGAGTAGGGTTTCATCTCGTTATTTGGTTGTATTGTTGTGCCAAATGGAACAATCATCTAGGGTTTCAAGGTAAATTTGGTTTCGTCTCCTTATTTGGTTTTATTTAGTGCCAAAAATTGCAAAAAAAATGTGTTCTGTAACATAGTACTTGTGGTTTCGTCTCGTTATTTGGTTGTATTCAGTTCAGATAAGTTTCAATTAGGTCCAATCAGGTCAATAAGTTCCAATCAGGTCTAATAAGTTCCAATAAGGTCCAAATAGTCAATGATCAATAAATTAAAATTAAAATTTCAATTAAAGTACCACTATGATTATATAGTATTATATTTATATTATTGTCTATTATATTATTATTCATATTACTATTAGCTGATTATGTTATTAATAATTTTTTTAATTAAAGTAGCATTATGATTATTTAGTATTATATTTACAATATTATCTATTATTTTATTCTTCATATTACTATTAGCTGATTATGTTACTATATTAGTAGTGAAAGTTGTGTATAAGCAAGCATATAAATAGTATTTTTTTTTGTTAAAATGTTAATCATAAGATATAATTAATAATTACTATTTTTTCGAAGGTTAAATTTTAATAATTATTATGTCATAATAAATTTTTATAGGTAGTATTCATGTTAGGGGTAATATTTATGTTATTACTCATCAAAGTTTTTGTCAAATAAGGTCAAATAAGTTCCAATTAGGTCCAATAAGGTCTAATAAGTTTCAATCAGGTCTAATAAGTTCCAATCAGGATCAATCAGGTCCAATAAGTTGAATCAGGTCCAATCAGGTCTAATAAGTTGAATTCAGTTCAGATAAGTTCAGTCCAGTTCAGGGTTTTTTAGGTGAAGAGAACGCACCCTAAGAGTGTTAGTGGTTCATGATATTGTGTTATGTAGCATAACATATTGTGTTCACATTTAATGGATTTGGGTTTAGTGTGAAACCATTAAACTCCATATGGGCCTCCTTGCAGCGGGCTTATCTTTTATCATATTATACTGATATGTTGTCTAGTTGAAATCATATTGTGTTTTGAAACATTTGATTTTTGTATTATATTCCACTATTTTATTTTTCATACGCAAACCAGATCAATCGTTTTTCAATAACTTTTTATGTCGATTTCTTCATCTTCATTACTTGTTTCAAGAACTCCTAATTAAACCTCCAAAGGGCAACGTCTACTGAAAGAGTGGGTTCTTCTGGAACGGGTTCCGGATCTTATAGGTCAATTTGAGTAGCAACCACAACGCGGAGAAAGTGGTCCGGGTAATAAAATCTGGCCCAAACAAAGGGAAAAAAAATTCCACGTATGTCCTTATCGGCTTGTAATTTTCTTCTTTTATTGTTTGTGTTCATGAATTTTAACTTCATCTCATTTGTCAATAAATCCAGTGACGATATTGTTCATCTTTCAATTATCAGATTTTTGATTCACTGCAGCTCTCCACCTCCATGAAAGCCCAGTTGCCTTCTCCAAATTTTCGCAATACACAGCAAAACAACAACAATGGCGAGGCCTTTTTTTCACAATTGAACAACACTTAATTTCCCCCTTAATTTTGGTTTTTATTTCTCCCCATAATTTGCATCAAGTTATTGTCCCAGTGTTACTAATTTGATTTTGTTGTCCAGTCACTTGTAGTGGAGGAGAGAGAGATGAAGTCACTATTTCCCCATTCCCTTCTATTCCCCTTCTATTCCCTTTCTCAAACTCAAAAGGTTGAAAAAATATGTTTTCTGAATATAATACATTATTTATGTACTTTCAACTTTTTGCAAGATTACTTTTTCAATATTATATTGCTGATATGGGCAAAATTCCCCAAATCTGATATCGTTTTATCATTACTCATTATATATAACACATATAACAATTCTTTTTTACTTTGTATAATTCATATTACACCTAGGGCTGAGCAGAAATTCTGGGTACCCAGACCCGGACCCGGTATGGATTCGCTGGGTCCGGATCTAGGTCCAAAAAAGGAGACCCGGTTGCATACGGTTCTAAGTCTGGGTAGTATTTTTTTGGACCCGGTACCTGGTGGGTACCCGGTATAACCGGTTCCGGGTCTGGGATCAGGTACATAGTACGTGGAATTGGTTTTTGGCATATGTGAGGTGGTTAGTTGGCCCAAATATAATGAAGTCCAAATCATATGCCCAATCCACTTCTAACATTTTAAGCTATAAGATTTTTAACCCTAATTCTCCCAAGTCTCAGGCTCCCAGTTAGTAGGCCTTTAGGCCCATCTAATTTTTTTTGAATTTTATAGCTTAATCGGCCCATTTTGGTACGCTATTAAACTAACAACCAGGTACCCAGTTTCGGACCCGGTACCCAGCGGTTCCAAGTCTGGGTCCAAAAAGTTAGTACCCGGTTGGGACCCGTCGGTTCCGGGTCCGGGTAACGAAATTCCACCGGGTACCCGGTTATGCTCACCCTTAATTACACCAGGTTTATAAAATCTATGCAAATATATTAAAAGGCATTCTGAAGCAAGTATACACGCCACGTGGCACTCTCCCTGTAGTTGTTTCGTTCCATGTCATCAACATACATTAAAAAAATTGAATCATGTTTCATACAAGATTCGATCACGTGACCTCAAGTTACTATAGTAAAGTTCTAACTAATGGACTATGCAACATTAGATGCTCTTTTTTGGCATGAAAATATTAATAACCCGAGGCATCGCCCGGGCCTAATAACTAGTTGAAGCTAAAACCAATTCAAGTCTAAATAAATTGATACGACTCTAAAAATAGTGACAATAGAGATGTGGCATCTTCCTTTTTCCTTTTATTGGATGGTAGAAGGGAAAGTAGAATGATATGGGGGAGACTAAGAGTTTCTGATAGAGTAACAGTAGAGGGGTCTTTTTTTCTCGAAGCGTAGTTTTAGGAGGTGGAGTATGCTGAGTTGCTGGGAGTTGTAAATTATACTTCCTCCGTTCTGTTTTAAATAAAACGTTTGCTTTTTTAAGCAACCCAACGTGCTTCTTTAATTATTAATATGTTTAGTTGTGCACACGTAAAAAATATAAAAAAAAGTTAAAATTTGATAGTATGCATCGAGACGAATCTAACAAGATCCCACTTGACTATGTTTTTCTTTATATAATGGCGATAAATTGGAGTCAAAATTGATCAATGAATAGTGTCATTTCACCCAATGTTTCATTTAAAACAGAACGGATGAAGTATATTATTTTTTATGAAAATTTGTTAATAGAAACTACCTTTTAAATGTCAGTTTTTATGAGAAACCACCCTATTAAAAAAAATTGCCACAAAACCACCTCTTATGAATTTTTTTTACAAGATGAAACTTTTCGTTAGAATCCAACCATTAACTTCCATTTCCAAGCATTGACTCGCATGCGCACATCACGTGGCGCACTTAACCCCTAATTTACAAGAGGGCCTTGGGTAGCCACCCCTTTGGCCATGGAATAAGGTCGGCTCTACATTGGCTCCAATAAAGTGAGGATGGATGGAGATTTAGTGGATGAGGAAGCGGCTTAGCTGCACATCCACGGGTGTGCACCGATACAGGACCGGACCGGAATCGGCTGTACCAGAATCTGGGATTTTTTTTGGCCCGGTCAATATCGGAATTTTTCCAGTTCGGTCCGGTTTCAGACCTGTTGAACCGTAATTTTTTTTTAAAAAAAAAACATTTTTATTTGATTTAAAGATATTTATAAATTAGATACATTAAAATTGAATAATTTTAATAACAATAATCCTAAAGGTAATAAATAATAGGTTTTTAATTTTCTAACTTTCTAACTTTTAAACTTTTTTTAACATATAAACTTCTTTTTACTAAAATAACAGAAATTCTGGTCCACCGGTCTGGACTGGAATTTTTCGGGTTTGGACCGGACCAGACCGGAAACCCGGAATTTTTCGGGTTTGGACCGGATCGGACCGAAAACCCAGAATCGGGATTTTTTGTGGACCGAGGATGGGACCAGAATCTTCGGACCGGTCCGGTTCAGCTTCCGGTCCTACCCTGGTATGTGCACAGCCCTATCCATGTACTATCGTGAAGGCTACTGTTGTGGGCCTTGTGGCCTTTCGGGTGTCTCGTCCCCTCGTGTTATTTCTTGTCGTGAAGGCTACTGTTGTGGCCTGTCGGGTGTCTCGTCCCCTCGTGTTATTTATTGTCTTATGTGTGTTTTATCGATCGATCAACATCGAATTATTAGGTTGTTTTCGAAGAGTTCAATTGCAAATTTCCTTTTTGTACTACGATATACCTGCCGGATCCAACGTGGGTTCAGTGGGTTCAACTGAACCCACATTGGATCGGGGAAAAAATTGGGTAACCGGATTATAAAGGAAACTAAATAAATTTAATACACGCAAATCATTTCGCTGAGTAGCATTTGGCGCAGCTGGTAAAATTCTTGTGACAATTTAGAGCCTTGCATCCAACGGTCGCGGGTTAGATTCCTGGGAGGTAGTTTGTTTGATTGTTTTTTTTTTCCTTTTTTTACCACAACTTTTTTTCTTGGTTTCTTTTTTCTTTTTCTTTATCCTTCCTTTATTTTCTTTAGCTCTTCTCCTTTTTATTTAAAAATCTTTTTCTCCTACCAAGTACTAATGCAGTAATATATACTTCCTCCATTTCTAATTACTTGCAAATTGTAAGAATGAATTCATTACAAAAATTAAAATTTTGTAATTTATACTAATATGTAATTAAGGATAATAATAATACAAAAATGAGAAAATTTTATTTTTTAAGACAAAGGAAGTATAATTTAAAGAAATAAAAGGATCATCAGGTAAAGGATTTAGTTATTTCCCTCCATAACCTATATAATTCCCCTGTTCGATGGAAATTTCCCTCCCGGTTCTCCTTTGAACCCTCCATAATTTCACTAACAGTAGCCAAAGAAGATTGAGAAAGTGAGAATGGAGGGGAGAGTAGGACTGCAGGAGGCGCTGGTCGAAAATCAAGATGGAGAAAATGAAGGGGAATTATCTAGGTTAGGGAGGAGGATAACAAATTTCATAAATTTCCCTCCCGGTTCTCCTTTGAACCCTCCATAATTTGTGTTAATGCCCAAATTAGTGAATTTAGTTGCATATTTTCAAATTTTTGAAAGTGGAAAAATTGAGATTTCAAGAATTATATTTTTTTTGTTGGATGAGCAAATTATTCCTTTCTCTTCTCTAATAATTTGATGTTTCTTGACTGGTTTATTGGAGGATACATCTTTTGGTATTTCCTTACATCTCAACTTATAATCAATTATAGTTGTTTAGTTTTCTTCGATCAGTGTTCGTTTCTTTGAATTTAAGTATAATATGTGCTTTAATTTGATTTTTTTCCTAGTAAATTTGTTGTTTTTGAAGTTATAGATTGATATATCGTTTCCTAATTCACCCAAAAAGGGCCAAACATAAACAAAAGCCGACCATAACCCGCTTGTCTCAATTCACAATTCGCGGGGAATTAATGATTAGGTAACACTTCATTGATTAATTGATAAAATAAACTAAAATATTGTCAATAATATTCATACACTAGTGGAAAAAAATCAAAAGCTGCGGTCAAAATAGCCCTAAGGGCTGCGTTTTTAGCCCACAGCCCATGGCGCAGCAGTCCTTGGGCAAAAAAGAAGGGTTGCGGTTTCACTCCCAAGGGCTGCGGTTTAGGCCCAAAACCGTAGCCCTTCCAAATTGGTTTTACAAATTAAGGGTTGCGATTTTGATGAAAACCGCAGCCCTTGTGACCCAATTTTTTTTTTTTTTTGCATTTTTAATCCTAAATGATCCCCAAACAGTTATTTATATATAAAAGTATCATTTTTCCACTACAAATTATGTTTTTTTATACAAATATAAGAAATTTACAAAAATATAGATGCTGGGCAGGGGGAGTGCAGCAGGGGGCAGCAGTGGGGGGAGGGCTGGGGGTGTGCAGGGGGGTGGGCAGCAGGTAGGGGTGTTCATAACCGGGTACCCGGGATTACGGGTACCCGGACATGCGGGTACCCGTATATGCGGGCAGTTAAAAGTTCGGCCCGTGTCCCGACCCGGGAAAATCGGGTACCCGCGTCGGGTCACAGGGTACCCGATTTTCACGGTGTCACCACTGTTCATTTCTCTTTTAACCTTGTATTATGCCGTGAATTACATCCACTGCCTTGTTTTAGCGGGTCACAACAAACATTAATATTGGATAAAGTTCAAATAGCCATGAATTCATGAAATGCCACAATTTGCAATACACAGTTACACACTGTCACACACTAGAGCATAATGAAAATTGAAAAGCACGAAATGATGAAAATGAAAAAGCAAACATAGTGCTGCCTGCCGGGTACAGCCATGGAGTGAGGGAGTTTCGCCATTTGCTAAGTTGGCGTCAGTGAGTGAGCGTAGAGAGAGAAAGAAAGTGACAGATCCCTAACCCTAACTCCCTAAGTGAGAGAGACGGTGTTTCACGAAATGTCTGAGTGAGAATGAGAAATACAGGCATAGAGTGGAATTCAAGTGTAGATTTATTGACTCAATGGGCCAAGCCCAGCTGAACAACATTCCCTAAAATAAAATTTAAATGTTTCTCGGGTAACGGGTACCCGGCTGGCCCGACCCGCTTTTACCGGGTCGGGTACCCGGCCCGTCAAAATCACATTTTAAAAAAAAATACCCGGTTTTTTTCTAGCGGGTCACCGGGTCGGGGCAAGCGGGTCGGGTTTTTTTGAACACCCCTAGCAGCAGGGGGGGAGGACTGGCAGGGGCTAGGGAGGCTGGGCATAGATTGATTCGTATTGTCAGCCAGATTACGAGTGAAATCTCATAGCTGCTACGGATTCTGGAGTGCCATATCTTTGCACTGGACTAACATGTTTCGCATCATCCACACCTGAAAAATAAAAAATATCATATAGAGTTAACACTGAAACCCCATACACCAAAATTTGTCTTGTCTCAAAAAATATAGAGTGAAGAGTATTACCTGACAACTTCTTCACTTGCTCATCTGTAAGATCTGCAAAGAAGAAATATGTGAAGTATGAACTAATCTGGGATTCAGAACTGCCAAAGATAAACTCAGCAAACATCATATAACCTAACAAGCTCCTAGACAAAAGAAAGAAAATATGAAATAGAAGATTGTTTTGGCTTTTTCATGCTTCGACCATTTCCAACATGCCAGCATCGAGGTAATGCTAAGCATCGATACATAATACATAATTTTGATGTCTAGATCACTTCGCTGTTTCGAGAGTGATCTTACAATCCCGTTTTGATCCTTTTTATCTTCCAATTGATGAAACTCGGATTCTATGGTTTTAGCAAATTTGGCATAATCAGCGTTAGGTTCGGGGAACGCCACATGAAAGGATCCTTGTTTCAAGGGTGGTGTTGGAGTAGATTGCTGCTTGACATAATTATATAGCTCTTGAAGGAAGGCATGATCTAGGGAGAAACAATTATCGATCATCCCATTTCTAGAATGTCGAGAGGACCCGGATCCTTCTCTCTTGCAAAAATGTGGCAGAGATGCATAATCCATGATCTGCATCTAGGTTGCATTTCAAATAACAGTGAGGCTTTTAATGGTAGAAACGTAAGAACAAAACTGTCAATTATTACCACACCTAGTCTATAATGACATTGTTCCATCAAATCTGACACCCTCATGTCTAAGTCCAACTTGAGCAAAACAAATTATAGTATCAATTGAAAACAGAACACAAAATCCCAAATAATTTATGGGTTTGGTAACCCAGTTAATGTGACAGAGATCGTAATGAATTTCTATGTAACTTTTGTATGGAAAGTCCCATGGTAATAATGGAACTTTATCCCCAAACATGTGTTCCTATTCATAAATTTTCACTACTACTTAGAAGTGGTTAGAAGTGCCCATCTACAAGAGGTGGGTAGCTATTCAAAAGCAAATTTGAATCATGCTGGTCTTAGAAGTGGTTAGAAGTGATAATGAATATTGGATAGAGATTGCTTCATTAAATTATTTATATATTAATTACCATTGCCATCATTTATTACACCTTTCAACACAAGCCATTTGCGAGGTTCTGATAATGATCATATTATCCATCTGCTAAGTACCCCCCATCAGTGTATATTTTCACCTATCAATCCACCCCTTCCCTTGACAATTTCTCAAACAGGGTTATAAAATGCAAAAACCATCTTTTCAGGGCTTGATAGATTTAGAATCATGTGAAGATATAGTATGTTTTTCGGTAGCATGTAATAACCCAGAGCATAGTTCATCTGATCAAAGGCATACTTGCATCGTATGAAATAAGTTGCGGTCTTTTAGGATGTGAATGGCTCAGTAGTTTTGGAAATTATGTCAAAACAACTAAATCAAAATCAAGAACATGCACCTGAATACTGAATCAGGAAGCATGATCCTTGCCACATCCTTGAAGAACCTGAATTTTCTTCCGAGTTCTCTCTTGCACCTGCCAACATGCCATTAGAAGTGGGCCATCTTTTGTATGAAAATATGGTAAGTTAAGGCGAACTAAACAGAACCTAATGCAAACATGACAAAACAATAGTGGAAGAAAGAGGAGTAGAATCCTTTGTCCCATCTGCCATCCCACCACCTCCTCTTTTTGGCACATCACCAATAATTTTGGTGTCTGGACAAGAGTCCGAAACGAGGATACGGGTGAGACTTGCCGTTTTGGGATTTGCAGATGTCCTCATTCACACTAAACTTCATCTTCTTGGCAGCTAAACAAAAATCAATCCAATAAAAAGAGGTAAATCAAGCAATCCATGGAAATACATTAAGCAACTGAGCATTGCAACCAACTAGGAACATTGAATTTTCAAATTCCAACAAGACATTCATGATCTTCAATTGAAAAAAAAGAGAATAACAAATTGTATGACTTAGGGTGTAAGTAGATTCCAAATAATATACATACGATTAGTGTCTTTATCGTCAATGTTACAACCAGAAGCCATTGTTGATGTCATCCAAAAAAAACCTAATTCAAACAAGTCGAAGAAAGATTATTATTAGCACATAATTATAAAAAACAAAAAGCAGAGTATAAACCTAAGAGTTCCGAAGATTCTTGACAAAATATTTCGAAAGCTCAATCTCTCTGCTAGTGGCTATTCTAGGATTCTCATATGGGGGGTGTGAATGAAAAACATATAGACAAATAAATGATGGAATTGGCTAAAATCAGTAAATCCAAATTAACATATCATCAATTCAATTACAGCGACAGAATGATTTCTCTAGTAAGAGAAAATATCATGCTTACGCATTTGCTCAAATAACAACAGATACGAATCCATCTCCCCAGCCGCAGGCAATTCAAACTAGTGTGATGCGGATTGGCGCTATGCTACTATGCTAGAGTTCTTAATTCAATATAAAACCAGTTTTCACAAAATTAAAAAATCAATATAGTGTATTACTAATCCAATAAACTAGAAAATTGATTAAAGTAACAGAATTTGAATGTTAAAGCCACCAAAAATATTTTTTTAATGCAATTAGGAATACACAAGGGCTTGAAAAGAAAGAAAAAAAAAAAACCTTACCTCTAAATCGCCCGCAATATTGCCGGCGAAGAAGGATGAGAGGAGAGAGGAGATGCGGTGAGTGGTGATAGATGAAAGAGGGGGATGGGTTAATGGGAGGAGAAAGAGAGAAATGGGGTTTACCGGTTCAGCAAAGGATGAGAGAAGAACGATTATGCGATGAGTGGGTGATAGATTGAAGCGAGGGGATTTATTTCTTTTTAGGGCTGCTCAAGGGCTGCGGTTTTTGAGCTAACCTCAGCCCTTCACTATTAAGGTTGCGTTTTACAATAAATTGCCGCCCTTGCGTTTTTTTTCCACTAGTGATATAATGTTGTCCGCTGCAGAAATGGCAATACATAGACATGGAACTACTACAAAATAGGGCAAAGAGAACTGTCGAAATAGGCTTTATAGAACGCCTGAGTCTCGTTCTGCTGCTAAGTGCTCTATAAAGTTTATAGAACGAGTGAAAGAGGCGTTTTATATGCCAAGTTATAGAGAACGTTGTCTCACATAACCGTTCTTTAGGGGGAAGGAGGGACAGGATTGGGCGCTGGGGTATGCTCGGGAGTGGGCGGGCTTGGCCGGGCCCAGTGGACACCTGGAAGGATTAGGGGGCGGAGCGGGGGAGGGGGTCTGGGCCGTAGGATGCACAGGATAAGGAGGAGGAATAGCGTGATGTGTTTGGGCTTGGGTTTAGGGAGTGGAGTGCAGAAAATGCACAATATAGGGGGACAAATCATGATCAAGGAAGTCATAGGAGTGGGAGGGAGGAGTGTGTAAGGTTGAGAATGGAAATATAGTCTCATAAAAAATGACATGCCTTGAGATGACGATTTTCTTACTTGAAAAATCATAACATTTGTAACCCCTATGATTGGACGGATATCCCAAGAAAACACAAGGTGTAGAACGCGATTGCAACTTATTTATGGTGGTGAAAGGGAAGAGAGGATAGCATTGGCATCCAAAAACCTGAAGAATGAATAAGTTGGCATGCGTTGGAAAAGAGTTTGAGTGGGGGATTTGTACTTTAAGACCTTGAAGGGAAGAATATTTAAAAGATATGTCGCCATTTGGAGAGCATGATGCCAAAAGGATGAGGGCATGGAAGAGTGAGCAAGGAGAGTGCACACAATATTGTTGATGGACTTGATTTTTCTCTCCGCTTTACCATTTTGAGGAGAGGTGTGAGGAGAAGAAAAACGAAATTGGATGCCATTTGTGGTGCAAAAAGAGTGAAAAGGTCCATTATCAAATTCCTGCCCATCGTCACATTGAATATTTTTAATATCTCTTTCAAATTAATTTCGAATTAATGTCTTAAAGTATTAGAAAATAGTAAGAACCTGGTATTTGTTTGCAATGGGAAAAGTCCATAGATAATTACTATAATCATCAAGAAAGAAGACATAATAACGATGCCCAATAGAACTCAAAACAGGAGATGTCCATAAATCACTGTGAACAATGTAGTAGTAGTCATAGAATCACAAAATGGCAATTTAATATGTTTCCCCAAGGGACAAGAAGTACAAAAAGAAGGACGGGCCTTATTACAATGAATCAAGTCATGACTACGAAGAGAACTAAGAACAACATGGGCCGGATGTCCTAAGCGAGAATGCCACAAATTTGGTGATGCAGCAAGGAAAGTGGATGGTGAGGTGTTGCTAGACTTGGCAGTGATAGGATACAAATCCCCAGTGCTCTCACATCTCATTAGAGAGCTCCCCGTCTGAAGGTCCTTCATAGAAAACCCAAGAGGATCAAACTCAACAAAAACATTATTATCATTAGTGAATTTGCGAACTGAAATAAGGTTTTTGATAAGTTTAGGAGAATGCAGAACATTTTGAGATGTAAAGAAGGGTTATGAGGAGTAAGGGAATAGTGCCCATAGCCATGAATTGGAATAGTGCTGCCATTACCAACAACAATACTACTATTTTTGCTCAAATTAAAATAAGACGTGAGCATACCTGGATTAGCAATCATGTGAGAAGTGGCCCCTCGAAGGAAGAATCATAAACCTAATTGGAAATGGGAAACCGTAGGGACAAATTAAGGACTTATCCAATGTAGATTTCCCCCGTCTAGACTCAAAAGATGGTCAAAATGAACCAATTGAGTTCGAGGGTGAGGGTACAACATAGTCTGGAACCATGTTGCCCATTACTGGCCTCTACTAAATATGGATTCACAACAAATTTTATGCCAAAGAACAATCAAATAATGTTTTAAGCATCCTAAAAATAATCAGTCTACGTTGGTTCAGGAAACACATAAAAGACTATTTTTTTAATGACAAGTTATTATGCAATCAATATTACAAGGTACCTAATATGTTGTACAAATTATCTGAATTAGTTAGAATAATTGTTTAGGTCTTGTTTAACAATAATAACACGCGGGTGATCAAAAACATGCAGGACAATCATATAATGCGTAGAATAATCAGACAAGCATATAATAATTCATAGATATGAATACTAATAATATGAATATAAAATAAAGTATAGAAAAGGGATTAGAATATACTGTAGAGCGAATATTAATTAAAGATCTACATCATGAATAAATTGTTAGTAACTTCCAGGCAATAAATATAATTGTTTATTCAAGGATTCTCAGGAATTATACCTATGCGGCTTAGGTAGAAGAGCACAACGATCTTCAGGCGGAGCAATCGTGAAACCAAGAACGCAGTATGATCAGGAACTGGAAAAGGAATTGATGTATTGAAAGTTTTTGTGTTTAGAGATTCGAAGTGTATTTCGAAGATAATCGTAAGTTTTTGTGTTCGTGAATAATAAATTGAAAAGTCGTCCTTGATTCTGGAAATCGGTCCGTATTTATAGGCAGAAAGAAACAGCATCGTATGAGCCTACTGCGCCTGGCGCAATCCGACGGGGCAAGCGCAGGTCCACGCGTTAGGCGCACATTGGCACGCCGGATGTAGTCTGCCCAATCAGGGTTGCACACGTGTAAACGTCTGCTTTTTTTTAAAAAGAAACTTGCGTCTTACACAGGGTTTGTGTCAGGCACAGGACTCTGTGTGAGTCACAAGTCCACGTGCCAGGCGCTCATTGGCGTGCCTGACATGGTCTGGTGGCGGGCCGCGCTTGTCGTGAACGCCACCCGGCCAAAGATAAAATTTCTCCTACTCTCTTTTACACTAAGGTAGTATAAGGGACGTAGGGTTCGTATCCACAGGGAAACGGGGACGAGTTCTATACTTAGCGTGCGTTAGTACCTAGAAGACTCTTAACGGTCGAGAAACCTAATAATAACAAAAAGGGGGGGTTTCAAAGAGTTGTTATTAGACTACAACTAACTAACATATAAATAAGATGAGAAATCAATATAGGAAGATCTTGAATCCGATTAACATGCACTTTAATTCATTATCGATCATTGAACCTCGACTCTATTCATTTCCATTATTATCTATTGTTGAGAATTATTCTCGCATTCTCCTTATTCTTAGTTGAATAGCACGATCAGCGTGACTATAAAACCCTAACTAAAGGATAACCTAGTCCGATAGCGTCTAAGTTCAATCCGATAGCAGCAATAAACACAGAGAACCAATAGACCTGCTAACGTCATACAAGCGATAAACATTTAACAGTTGATTCAATTTCCCCAAGAAATAACCAAGACGATCTGCATCTAAGTTACTCCCTAGTTTGCTACTAATTGATAAAAGAATAAAACAATCCGATTCTATTCTTAAATCTAGCATTAGATTAATTACACAATCAAACTAGTAATATTCCTAGCATAATCATGCAAAAACCATTGAAAGCAAGCATAGAAATTAAACCATAATCAAAGAAAATAAATAGAGAGGAAAGATCTCACAATAATGCTTGAAGCTCCATATTAATCTCGTTCAAGAACGGTTCAAGCTACAATCGGCATAGCAATAGCCAATCCCATAATTGAAATCTACGAAGACTAAACTCGAAAACAAAAACTAAAAAGAGAAGAGAAGAAGAGAAGAATGGAGTGTTGGATATTCTCTCTCCTCAAATGTGTGTGTTTTAGGTCCAAAAACAAACTTTAGTATTTATACTAAGGCTCAAAAGTCAGCCGACATTTAGACCGCCATAGGGGTCGCGAGGTGCGGTACAGGTCGCACCGTGCGATGAGCTACTGCCTTCGCAACGAGCTGAAGAATTGGGCCAAACCACGCGGGTCGCACCGTGCGAGAATCCTCGCGAGGTGCGAGCAAGGCAAGTCGCGAGGTGCGACGGGTCCTCGCGAGGTGCGAGCCGCCTTCTTCTGCCGGGCGCCGGGTTTGCACGAGAGCCGGGCGGCCGGGCTGGAGCCGGGCGAGCGATGGGCGCGCGCATGGCTTGCGGTAGTGGCCGGCTTGGCGATGATGCTTGTGATGGGCGATGCTGCCTGGGCGTGCGATGGGGCCGGAGCCGGGCGATGCTTGCTGCTGGGCGTGCGATGGGCTGCTGTGCTTCGATGGGCGAGCTTGGATGGGTTGGCGATGATGCTTAGGCTTGCGGTGATCACGAGAGCTTGGCTCGGATCAAATGCACTTCACCTTGGAAGCTCGGAATACATGACGTTAACACAAATTATCTCGCAAAGCTCCGAACTTCCGCTAAGAGCTAAATAAGACACGAATGTTAACAATTACAATCAAACCCCTAGCAAAGTGCACCTAAAGTAACGTACATACACCGTCTAACATGAGCGTATCATCTGGCCATTGTGCTGGACGCACATGGTGCGTTGAGAGCGGTTGCCGCATCCGGCGCATATTCCAGCATTTTCCAGTTTTTTATTAAACTCGTGCTTTGAAGATACTTTTCTATCCCCAAAATTAGGAGATTGAATTTCACAGAAAAAAAATCTACATTATGCTTAAAGTATCTATCAAAGATAATAAAAATATTTATGAAAATATTTATTAAAATAATAAATTTTTAATTGGGCTCTTAAAACACTTTAAATGGACTCAAAATATTTTATGGGCTAAAATACAATATATCATCATGAATAATTAAATGCGCTTTAGAATATCATTTCGAAACACAATTTTGGATTGGTTATTCGGGTTGCTCTTCCGTTAGGTCGCGCTAACTAATACCGCGGTATGTTTCATCATTGGACCCTTAAATGGGGAGACACGATTATGTGTCTACATAAATCAAGGCTTTTTATTTTCCAAAAGCTGATAAGATAAAATATAAATAAAAGATATTAAAATCAGAATCCTAAATTAGAATTGATTTTATTTAAAACTATTTTATTTAAAACTTATCTTTTATTTAAAAACTAAATCTTATCCTAAAACAAATAATGCATGTTATATGAAAACAATTAACCAAGTAGAGATTTGTTTAAGAAACAAACTCTAAATAAATCCATAGATTAAGATAATAATATGCATCAGACTTATTGACTCTTAAATACTTTTGACTCTAAGTTCCACGAGTTCCTTTTGACATGACGAGTTCTTTTTGACCTTGTTCCATTGCATTTCACGTTTCGACATACTTACATGAATCCTAGAAATAAACTCATATTTTCTGCCTTCATGCTCCATGTTGCTCCAACTCCATAACCGCATGCTGATAGCGCCACCTCTGGAACTCTGAAACTTCATCTTGCGGCTCCCATTTAGGAACTGCTTCGGAACTTCAAATTCAATGTTCCTCTTAGGATATACCTAGGAACCGCTCGTTCCTTCTAGGAACTTTTTGTTGCTGCTTGCTTCTATATCATTTTTCTTGAACTCTTCATATTTAGTTCCAGCTTAGGAACTTACATAGAGTCTAGCAGCACATCTGTATAATCAAACTTCTTCTATCCTTGGATTTCTTCCTTATTAACTTTACTTGTTGGAATTCCTTTATGATGTGATATACTTAATCTTCCATGACTTGTTCTATGTTAATGTAGTATGTACATCTCAAACATACATATTAGTTAGATAATCATCATTTGTTTACAATCATCAAAACACTACACGACTTAACAATTCCCCCTTTTGATGATGACAAACAAATGATGCTTATCACAAATTAAGCAATAAACGATGTACATTAATCCCCCTTAACTAACAAGTCATGCTTGTATACGAAGGAAATATCAATATAAATATACACATCATACAAAGAACTTTCATCATATAAGGATTCAAACTTAACTATACTTGACCATAAGCATCATACATATTCTTCCCCCTTTTGTCATTATCGAAAAGGATCATCTTGCACACGTTTGTTTTAGGTAAATCATATACACATATTGTTATATGCTACACTTACCACCATAATGGTTAAACACTTGTTAGTCCCAAAAGCCTCAAGAATCTCAGTTTTCAAACTTAGGATGCATGTGTTACACAAATTTCCAACTCACAATCCCAATACCCAACTTCAAAACCATCATATAGAAACTGAAGACATTGTTCAGTATTTGAGGCAAGTTACCAACACAACCTTATAATTTATTACAACGAAAAGTATCACGACCAACATAGTCGACAATAGATGTTAGCCTATCTAGCTAGAAATCTTGGCAAATTCGATGGTGGCTTTACCATCATGAGCCTTTTTGAAGAAGTAGTTGACATAATCTGAGTAAAGAAGCTCTTTATACATTGGCTTTTCTTCTCCATGCATCAAATTTTCTAGAGGAGCAATTATAACATTTGGTCTTGGATTCACAAAAATTGGGATTGAAATTCTATCGTTCAATCCGTTTGGAAGCACACAGTGTTCCACGCTCTTATACTTGCCATTGCTAAGTATTTCAAGTGCATCACCTATATTTATTACAAGAGCTCCATTAACAGGAGGGACATGGATCCAACTCTCACCATCTATACCTCGAACGTATAGCCCACCGACATCGTCTTGAAGAAGAATGGTGAGAGTTGATACATCTGAATGAGGCCCTACTCCAACAGCTAATTCAGGATTAGGGCATTTAGGATAATAATTGATTCTTTTTTAACCTATTAAGGCACACTTCTATGTTTCATCAATCTTATATATGTTTAATCCTTTCATGAGGATCTTAAGAAGATGTGTTATTACACTTTCAGAGCTCTTAATGTATTCTAATGCTTCAGCCCTATATCAATAGCAAATGAATCACAATTATGTTGCATTGGAAACTTAAAATCAGTTAATTAAAATTTATCTATTCCCAATCCAGTATAGATTGCTTGATACTATTAGAATTTAACCCGTAAAGGACATAATTTAAGTCCAAGCCCACCACTGTTTCAACGCAATTCACGAAGACCAACAAGATCATTGTTCCACCATGAAGCCTCTAGATAGCTAGCAAGGCCTGGCTATCAAGAAAAACAACACCACAAGGACAATTGCTCATAATCCTTTACTTCTATGTCTTAGAATTTAGAATAGACTAAGAACACGTATTCTATGGTTTAACCGCCTAGATTTGCATTGGTGTGTTGTTTAAGATATTTCAACATAATGGAGGTATACTCGTCTACAAGCTTATTCAATATTTGTACATGATTATTTGGTTAATAAATTTTATTCATTCAAATTGTGTGAGCATGTTTTCGTTGACATAGAACGCAAGAAGTGTTCTATTGTGAAACTTATATACATGGGAAAAGTCCCAAATAGTTTAGAAAGCAAGAAGAATTCTACACCTGGTGTACAGTATATCAAGGACAACTTTTTTGCTCATTGATCATTTGTGGAACTCCAAATGACCAAAAAATAAGAAATCGGTAAAAAAAAATAGCCTTAAAGTACAATATACTTAGATGTATAGTATATTTGTTAGGTTAATGATTCAAACTTTAGTTATTGTTAAGTTAATGGCACGCTTAGTTGCTAAGTATTAATACTGAGTCAGTTGGGTCAATTCATATCTTCTTATTATTGGGATGTACCGAGTCTAATGGTATTAGAGTGTTGCAGCTAGTTGAGTTTTGTTAGTGGCCCTTGAGTTTTTGATCATGATAGACCATGGGTCCTATTTCTAAGCTTTTATTGTTATCTTTATTTGCTATATATTCATCCTATGTATTAAAGAATCATGATGGAATGAAACATCATGCAGTATGTCGTTTGTTCTCAACTGCCTTCTTTCCCTTTCTTCAACTATAATATAAATTGTACAATATGTTTTTATACCTTTATAGAGTAAATAATGAAGAGTGAGATGCATTAGCAAGGGAGGGAGACCTTGCCAAAAAAAAATATTAAGTATAATTTGAAGTTAGAAATTATATTTCTGGCAAGAATGTTCCTCAAAGATTCACATGCATAATATATCGAAAATCTGTAGCATGACTCATGAGAGTAAAACACAAAAACTTGACTTCGTTTTATTTTCCACATATAGCTCAAAATTAAATTAATTTTAGTTAACTTTCCAAAGTAATATACCTGCATGCATGAGGCCAACTAGCAAGAGTTTTCTCCTCGGAAACAAATAAAAGGCTAAGGTAATCTTTCCACTCCAAAACTCTCTCATATTCAGGCGCAAAGCTAGTACCATATCACACAGAGTTAGTGGACGAATTCTCCTTCAAGTACTTCCTCTTGTCCTCAGCAGGCAACTCAAAAAGCCGGTACGTCGCCGACTTGGCATCCTCTAGCACCTTAAGAGGCACCCCATGGTTAACGATTTGGAAGAAACCCCATTTTTTTGCAGCATTACAAATTTGTTCTTGCACTGCATCATCATTATTCGACATGTCGATGATAGGGATAAAATGATCCTCGTATGGGTTGGTAAGGGTGGTTTCATCCCTATCACATGTGAACCTCTCTTGTTCTGGTTGGACATATTGTTTTGGCAAAGACTTAATGCCTATATCAGCTAGACCCTTAACACCGTGACCTTGATTTTGCACAAATTCATTGATGATTTTAGGGCATGCTGATGTTGGAATTGTTGACATTGTTAAAGTTGGGGTTTGTAGTTAGACTCAGTAAATTGAGGGAGTAGACTAGAGAAATGGGCTCTAAAATGTGGGTATTTAAAGAGTAAGTAAGTTTATTTCCAAAAAAAACAAAAAAAAGAGTAAGTAAGAAAATGAGAAGTGGTTGTGATGGTACTCTTGCTCAGTTGCTGTATATATAGTTGTATTCTAGCTATGTGGTGGTGCAATTATAGTACTATTGTAAGTGAAGCTTAATTACTGTAATGTTGGGTGGCGTCTCGTCTCTTCTCACATGTACGTTTTGTGTGTGTCTGTCCTATTGCACAAATACACCATGTCTTATCGATCAACGTCTATTCATATTTGGATGTTTCGAATTGTGTTAGGCTATCTAGAAAATTGTTCTGTATGAGTTAGGCTATTTAGAAAATTGTTTTATATGGAATATATAGATGGTTTGGCAATTTCAGTTTTAAGCAAACCTTACACCCTGGCCCATCACAAGCTACATGTTGTCACCAAATGTGCATCCAAGACCGACTATTGTCTTCATAAACTAACACGAGTCATTCTAACACATTATGTATTCACTCGCCCATACAAAGACTGTTACCAACAAAACACAATTGTAGTGTGTTTTTAGCATACAAACTCCCTAAAACTTTATTGGAAAAACTTTATAAGAAATACTTCGTCTATCATAATTTCCATTTATGTAAGTTTGGTACTAATCACTACATAACGATTTAAGTAGCTTCTCCCTCTTACATATCTACCTTTTTTACATGATAGTGCAATAGTTTATCTCCAATATGTCTCTATTTTCCATTGCCTTAGTATATGAGCACCATTCATATATAATGATATATACATCTGATAATATATAAAAACAGAGGAAGTATAATTACTCAAAAGTTGGTACAATTACAATTGTGTCATAAAACTATTTTTAGCTTATGTGGATGTTATCTAGTTTAATTTGGAGAATTTTGTGAAGGTTGTACCTAAGATCTGAATTGAATCTCGTCTACATCAATGCGTTTATTCGCTAACACACAAAAAAAGCTACTTTAGAGCTTCCAACTTCAATGGTAAATTATCAATGAATCTAGTCTACATCATTCCTTCATTTTATATATGGGGGCCCTTATTAGGGAAACAATATTTGTCAAATAATTTAATAAATTATATATACCATTTTTTGGAGTTGTATAAATTTGTATTACACCAAATATAAAAAAAAAAAAAAAATTGAAGCTAAAACTAAGTCTACATATGATACAACTCTAGAAAATAGCAACAGAGCAGAATTGTAATAGCATCTTACATTCAACAATAGCTCTGTCTTTGTATTTACAATGATGATCCGATTGAATAGCATATGATATGTATAGCTTATTGCAAAAAGCTAGCAAATTGCCCCAAAACTGCAAATCAGATTGATTTTTTTTTCGTTACCTTTTCTTTGCTCCAATAGAGAAATTGAGATGTATAGAAGGGATCATGGGAGGATTAAGAAAATTATTCTTTGAAATAAATAACCTTGAAACTTCTGGACAAAAAATGGGATATTTGGTTTTTGGAAACTATTAAGTGAAAGAGACAAGGAGTTTTTTATTAATTGAAATTGAGTAATTATAGTTTTAGAGAGAGAAGAAAATTATTGAATTCAATTAAAGTTCTATTTTTCTTATTTGGGAATGATCAAGAGTTTATCATAAACGAGCGTCATATTTTAGACGTGTAATTTTAGGAGGTGGGTATGCTGAGTTTCTACCAATTGTGAAGCAAATCATTATCTTTCAATAACAGAAGAATGTCACTAGTAGGGGTGAAAGTTCGGTGTACGGTTTGAACATGGGCCTTATCCAATCCGATCAGAACAAAATTTGGATTTCAATTTTCCAATCCGAATCCAAACCAATTAGAGTTTGAATCCGATCCAATCTGAATTTCAAACACTAAATTGGATCCGATCTGAAAATCCGATTTTTTAAAACTCTATTTTTTATATGAAATAAATTAGGCGCGACAAGCCGACAACAACAATACAATAGATTTACAATTTACAAATTCATAATTCATTACAAACCCCATAGTCCATTAATAAACTAATAACAGACCCATATGCCATAATTGAGGTTTAGTCCAACAACACACATCGGGTTCGGTTCAAAAACAAAAAATACAACAAAGAACACTTAAGCACTTGGGCTTTTTTTTTTTTTAATATTAATCGGTTAACAACTTAAGCCCAATCTAGAATTTATATAATACAAGGCATATTACTATTCGGTTATATTGGATTTTCGGATCCAATTACCCTCAATCCAATCCGATCCAAAAATCCAATTTTTCAAAAAATCTCAATCCGAATCCAATCCAAACATAGTTCGAATCTGATCTGAATTACTAATTTGGATTGGATTGGATTGGATTGAATTTCTGTTTTTATCCGACTAATTTTCACCCCTAGTTACTAGCAATGGGACTGCTTTTTTTCTGTTCATTTTTATGCCTAATAATTGGACTACTTAGCATATTTTTATTTTTATTTTTTTTTGGACTCCACCAGGAAACTCCTTGGTAAAAAAAGGATCCAACTAGACCAATACCTCTCGCATATCAATTAGTCCAGCTACACAGGTCAACGCTTGAGTGGGAATCCATACTATCAAGCACACGTAGGTAGTGGGGTTCAAACTTGTAACCTCAAAGTCACAAGGTATTCTTTTTCCACCAAAAGTATTCTTTTTTTTCACTTTTCCCCATTAATTTACATTAAGGTTCCCTTTTGTAGGGTGTAAAATATTTTTCATGAATATGATTTTTCCTTTTCCTCTTATTTTCTGTTGTTTGGTTTGGTAAGGGTTGGAAAACAAGTTTTCATCAAGGGGAAATATATATCCCTTGTATAGGTGAATTATTTTCCTTTCAAAAAGAAGGGAAGATACATTTTCCTCCCTCCTCCTTAGCAACCTTTTATTCTCCTCTTATCCATCCTCTCCCTCTCCCTGCTCCTTCCATTTTTCTTTTTTCCATAGTTTTTTTTACATTAGACCAAACAAAGGAAAATTACTTTAGCAATTGAATTTTGCATTGTAAAATATTTTATATGAAAAATAATTTTACATTGAAAATGTTTTACATCCCACAAAACGAAGTCCAAATGGGTCAACAAGTACTCCTCAAAAAGATTGAAAGTGACATTGTCTAAAATGTCTAAACTCTTATGTAAAACACAATGTAGCAATTAAAAAAAGGTGGGAGTATTTTGGAAGAGTTCAATCGCAACTTTTCTTTTTATACTATGTACATACTTGCTTGATTCATTTAGTTGCAATAGGTTCTTTGATTTGGATGTTTTGAAATAGTAGCGACCTTTTTTATATTTGCAAGTTTCAAATGCTGAAAAATCTCAATATATCCATATACATTGTACTTACTATATTCAATTATCACCAACAACTACTTAAATAATGTAGTAAGTGTATTTACTTTCACACGATCAAAACTACGTCCAAATGAATCTAACATTGTTAAAGAAAAAAAGTTGAATGAATGAGAGTTGAGCAATAAAAAGACCGTCCTTGAAACCGTACATGCATTAAATGTTGTGTGCCATTGATCTGAACTGTATTAAATATCAGCCATTAGATTATACCCTCCTAAAATTAAGAGCCACTAATTTAAAAACTAATGGATGCCATCTAGTTTAATTGGTAAAATTTTCAATTTTGTTGCGGTAGTACTTAAGACGTGGGACCAAATCCCGTCTACATCACTGCGGTTAGTCACTTATTTACACCAAAAAAATATTAATTTAAGAACTAAATAAAAATTTATATGGCTTATCTCATAAATATACAACTCTCCTTTATTTCAAGCCAAAATTTCCTAAATTCTCCATGTCAAAAATCAGCTATTGAATCATTTCATATAGAAACTAGTTTAAAAGGCGTGCAAAAATGCACAGGATGTTAATTGTTAGAGTTCATTATAAAAAAAGTTTTAAATATTATGAATGTGACATACATAAAAGAAAAAGGTCACATATAATTATAAAGACGCAATTATCGTATAATATGCAGCAAATTAGACGACAAAACAATTATGAGTGACTATATGCACAAGTTGAAAGGAAATCTAAGCTCATAAATTATAAGTATTCGTAATACTTATTACCCATTCTGAGATACTTCCTTATACACTACATTAGCAGCAACATTGGAGTTGCCACGCTCTTTATCACAGATTAAAGTTTTTAAACCCTTTTTGCTTGTAACTCTTGATACATCAACATAGAATTGTCTGTGGCTAAATACTAGCTGAGGGAGATATAATCCTACATGAGCTAGAGATTGTCCTTGGCTTTTATTTATCGTCATTGCAAAATATACAACCAATGGAAACCCTTTCTCTGAAATTTGATTGGGAACTTTGTTGCATCTGATGGTGTAAGTGTCATCCTGAGAATAAAAACTTTGTCCCCCACATTACTGTTGGATACAACAACAACCTCAATAATGCGATTGCCAATATGCTTGATTTGGGACTGAATCCCATTTACATAACTGCGTTTAGTCACTCATTTACCCTAAAAAAATATTAATTTAAAAACTAAATAAAAATTTATATGGTTAATCTCATAAATATATCAACTCTCCTTTATTTCAAGCCAAAATTTCCTAAATCCAGCTATGGCCGTTCCGCTCAGAATAATCCTAATTATGCTAGGTTCCTTCTCAAAATGATCTGGCAACTTGAAAGAACCGGTTTAACAGGTTAGAATGGTGACATATCAAGCTCTTATTGATTATTCTTTTTCAAAAGCTTTTGTTTTCTTTTAAAAAAAATTAATGCCTATTGGTACTTGTGTTTAGCCGGATTCTCGTGATTCGTGTCCCATAAGGATTGTCAGCGGAGTTCATTTTCGCAAAACACACGTCACTTTCGAGGTCAAAAACACTTTTTTTATTTCGACTCGAGATACTAACCATGAAAGTTGGCATAATGTTACTAATTTCGACCGGGTTCCCATGATTCATGTCTTATAAAGGTGGTATGCTTTAAGGACAAAACATCTTTTTGTCCGGATAGGTATGCTTACCATGAAAGTTGGCATGATGGTACTTGTTTTGACCATATTCTCGTGCATGAATCGTGCCCCATAAGGATGGATGGTGCAATTCGTTTTCGCAAAAAAGGTCATTTTTGAGGTCAAAATCATCTTTTTGTACGATTCGGGATGCTTCTTGAATGTTGGCATAATGGCACTTGTTTCGACCAGATCCTCGTGATTCATGGCCCCAAAGGATTGTCTGCAGAGTTCGTTTTTGAGGTCAAAAACACCATTTTATCCGGCTCGGGATGGTTACCATGAAAGTTGGCATAATGGTACTTGTTTCGATTGTATTCTCGTGGTTTGTGACCGGGTGGCCGACAGAGTCCTATTTCTTTGCTTAACTTTTTTTTATGCATTAATTTTTTTTATACAAAACCTTTTTTTATCGAAAAGCTTGACCATGGTGAGAAAAGAGAAATGATTATAAAAAACGCACCCGCTAATATAAACTGGTTCCAAGTCAAGTAGGAGAATTTTAGGAAGGTACCCCCAGATAGTTGGAATTATCCTATCAAGCTTTCCAAAAAATTACTGTATATGAGTTTCTTGACATATGTTGCCTTATGAGTCTATGCATATTCAGGATTAGTAAATCTTGTGAAAGACTGTCTTATAATAAATTTATGGTAAGACCATTTCATTTGTGCCGTAAAAAGGTCACGTTATAAGTTAAAATGGTCACTCTACAAGTGCAACGGGGTTATTTTTGAATGATAGGTCACCTTGTATTTTAAATGGTCACTTGACTATAAGTGATCCTTTAACAAGAGCAAGTCATCCTTGTCTTACTATAAATCATGACAAGACGGTTTTATATGAGACTTTGTAATGTAGGATTACTATAGTCGACAGGTGTGCAGAGAATATTTAAATTGTCAAAATAGATAACTAATCCAGGCTAACCGATTTATTGTTAAACCTTATGTCATTTTAGTTAATTAAAACCAGATCATGAAATAAATTTGAATGAAAAATATCACGTAACAAGTAACTTGTATAGAACGAACTGCCACATAAAACTTGTACATAATTATAATGTCAACAGTAAGCATTGATTGGAGCCTATTCTATTACGTACCCTCAAGAATCAAGATGTTGAAAGATTGTCATGTTCTGAGCCTCATCCTTTGGTTACTTTCAAGTTTCAACGAGTACTTATTGTAAAAAGATCCAAATAATTTGTGTTTTGACATGTGCAAGATCAAGACTCAAGATATGCTAAATACTACTCATTATTACGTGCCTCATGGTACTTTGAAAGAGATGTAGACCAAATTAACAAACTAACAAAGATTGATGCCTTGTTCTTTTGAGCTCTATTTTAGTCTAGTTCAGTTCAACTCACTTTCATTAGAGTTGACAAAAGTTGACACTATACGACAACATGACACGAACCGAATACGAAAAGAATAGATTAATGTTGAGGTTCCAACCCGTTGATTATTATTATTATTATTATTATTATTATTATTATTATTATTATTATTATTATTATTATTATTATTATTATTAGGATTTTTTAACTACAATAATATAAACTTTTGCTCGTTCTCTCGCAATAATACAAACTTTTGATTATTTTTTAATAATACAAACTTTATATCAAAATTCCTCCAGTAGGTCAAGTTGATTTGTAACCGGTTTAACAAGTCAAAAAAAATTACAAAATGATCTTTCTTCTTTGTCCCTCCTCCCCCAACTCCCCACCCACCTGAACCACCTCAGCTAATTACCTCCTACAACAAGTTAACAACCGGTATTGTCCTACTGGAGGAATTTTGATCAAAAGTTTGTATTATTAAAAATAATCAAAAGTTTGTATTATTGCGAGAGAACGGACAAAAGTTTGTATTATTCTTGTTAAAAAATCCTTATTATTATTATTATTATTATTATTATTATTATTATTATTATTATTATTATTATTATTATTGATCGATCAACATCTGATTATTCTCTTATTATGGAAGAGTTTCATGAGTGACATTTATGTTACTCATGGGGTAGTAATTTATGCTTAATAAAGAGTCGTTTAGTTTCGTTTTTTGTATTTTTATTCTTTATTATCCCTCTTTTACTTGTTTCACTATTTTGTGGCTTAATTAAAGTAAGTAGTCGTTTTTATTAGTTTTAGCTCTTAGTTTCATAATATATTTTATTTTCCTTGTTCTAGTGTTTTTTGGTCGTATTAATTTAATTTTCGCAATTTAATTTTTTTATTTATTTACTTTTAGTTACTCTTATTTTTATCATTTGTTTTTATATTATTTTTATTTTCTATGTCTCGTTTCTCCCCTTTGTATTTGGTGTTGCTTGTAGGTGGAATATCTTGGAGATATGGTGCGCGCGATTTAGAGTTGTCATTCAAAGCTTATCCTACACCATGACCTGCAACACTGTTGCGTCCACCGCAGCACCAACATCAATTTCATCTCAGCCATGGACACCGTGAATCAACGGTGAATATTAAGCGAGGTGAAACAAACAACAATTGAAATCATCAGCCGTCACAATTATTGTTGTAGGAAGTAATTCTCCTTGCCATATCATGTATTAGGCTAACAATATACTCCATACAACGTAATAGGATATAAACTATCCTAAAATATCTCAACTAATCTTTGACTAATATACATTGGATACAGTACAATAGTTGGTTATTGACAATTTTCAACTTGATTTCGACCTAGCTTATTGATTTATCAATATTTTTTGGTGTTCCTTAGTCCTTGTGGAAAAATTAAATAATCCTTGCTTACCACTCTAGTTAGGTTAATGGTTTAGTTAGGTTTTGTTTGACTTTAGGAGATTAGTAACGACATAGTTTTTCCTATGTCAGAGTTTAATTGCAGTATTTTTTTAATACTATGCTAAGACTCCCTCCGTTTTATAAAGTTCTTCCCACTTTCTGTTGAAGGGTGTTCCATAAAGTTATTCTCATTTATATTTTATTTCATTTTTGGCAAACAAATATATTATTATATTACCAACTTGCCCCATCTTATGGACCTAATTCTGTTCACACTCTCTCACAACCACATTCTTTGTATCCTATTAGAAAATAATAAAGTACCCACATGCACACACTCTTTTCTATTTAATAAATAATATATGATCCACTTGTATATCTTTTTACTCTTTTTCTTGGTTTTTGGAGTTATAGTTAATACCTTGGTGGGTAAAATTTTATGGAATGTAATATACTTTTTTCTAGTTGCAATAGCTGGTGTGTTTGGATGTTTAGAAATTAAATGCTCCCTATGTACTTTTCTAGATTGCCTATTTTGACTATGCGAGTTTGCCAATGTAGTTTTTTAACATTATATATCTTTCATTACATATTACTAAATATTATAATGATTGAACATTAATAAAATATTCATTGAGACGAATCAAACAAGACCACACAAGACTATATTTTTTTCCTTATATATTGAGTAGAAGTTACAAGATGCTCTCTAATTGTGAATAATGTGAAGATATCAAGTGAGCAAACTAAAAAAATAAAGGGGGAGTAGTTAGCTAGTAATCTTTTTGACTTTTTCAATTTTTTTTAGGAAAAATTGACAAGAGCAGGCTCAACTATGACCGCCCTTCCAAAATAAATTCCAACTTTTGAATACTCCACAGCGGTCCCAACTTTAGGGGGTCTTTCACAAAAATGGTTCGAGTGGAAGCGTGACCTGCTTAGCCTGAAAAAAAATTAAACCCCTTTTTCTCAGCCTTTCTTTCTCCTCCTTCCTTCCTCCCCTACCACACCACAACCCCAGCCCCCTCCCCTGCCACCCTGAAACACCCACAACTCAGTCTTCATCCTTCCTCTTTGCTCTCTCATCCTCCTACCGTCTTTCCTCTCTTCTTAAAAATCCATTAATGAAAAACTCATCATTTCAGACAGTAAAACCAAGAATTAATAATAACAAAATCCAGCAAAACATACCACAAGAGTATCACATTTGTCAGCGTTATTAGGATCCACACAAGATAGCGTCACAATATCATCTTCCACAGCAGTTAATCGCTTAGTGACGATTTTCCTAGGGATTTCAGGGGAAACAACGAGGACGATATCACCCGGAACAACTTTGCGAAATCGAGGCGAAATTCGGTCGACTAAGAGAATATCACCTGAGATATTTAAGGTTGGATTGTTCGTGACAGGGCTATCAATGTCAAGTCATCAAAGTCGTTCCCTAACTACAGCGGGGAAAACAACGGAGTTGTTGCTCCCCCTGTTCATCTCGTCTCTTCTGATGTGTGTGGCTGCTACAATTTATAGAGAATCGACATTGCTTCTCGATAACATCATTGGTTGGGCTACTTATAACAAAAATTTTAATTAAAAAATAATCCAATTGCAGAATTTTCAAGATGAACAAAGCAATTTTTAGGATTTCAGTTATGGAAAACTTCCAGCAAATATTATTGCAACTATGGTCATTCTTTTAATTTTTTTGATCTTTCATCAAACAAAAACAAAATTTGAACAATCATGGGATTGATTCCAAACATTTTGAGATAAAATTTTGAAACATGTTCACGGAAGAGGTTGCCAAAATTTATGAAAGTTTCAGTTGAATAAAAAGCAAAAATTCGTGATTGATGTGCAGAGAACGACGATTTTACAGTGGGGGAAGGGGTGGCAGGGTAGGGGGATATTTCGAGGGCGGGGGAGGGGTGGCAGTGCGGGGAAGGGTGGCAGGGGAGGCAGTGTAGGGGAAGGGTGGCAGGGGTGGTAAGGGGGAGAGTTTAAGAGGTTTACCTGTTGTAACAGGTTAGGTGACCTGCTAGGACCATTTTTGTACAACACCCCCTAAAGTTGTTACCGCTGTGGAGTATTCAAAAGTTGGGATCTATTATAGAAGAGCGGTCATAGTTGTGGCTGCTCTTGTCAATTTTTCCTTTTTTTATTGGTGAAACATCTGTATTATTCTTACATATCCAGTATATTGTACTTACTACTCCATTTCATTATCACCAACAACTAATATGTGCTATCAAATTTACTTACTTTAATTTGTCCCTCTGAAAAAACGTCCAAATTAAATGAATCAAATATTATAATCAAATAATGATTAATAAACTAAAGTAAGAAAAATATATTCCATCTATCACAAATCACATTAATAAATTTGATAATAGTAAACAGATTGTCGTATCAAATTCATATTCACAAGTTAAATTCTAACCGAACCCATTTTATAAAGGTGCCATGACAAGTTAACTCATACAATGCAAACGAGTTTCTAATCAAGTTGTTGTGTCGTAATTGTTTTTATAAGTCCTATTGAATAGCAATCTAGCAAGTAATAGCAAACAATACTAGAATAACGAAAGAACGAAAGCAATAAAAGACACAAGAGAACTTTTAACGTGGAAACCCAAGAACTGGGAGAAAAACCACAAATATGCACTAGGAATCGATGAATGTTCAAAAGATGGTTACAAAAGCTCTCCAAGATCTCTCTTAAGCTTTTCGTCTCTTGAATATGAGAATAATGATGAAAAACCGTCAAATAAACGAATTAGGTTAAGCCTAATTATAACTCAAATCGGAAAAACGCGTTTCCGCGTCAAATTATCTATCGCCCGGTCGAGTCGGGCGACATCCGCTCGATCGGGCGGCCAATTTGGCCAAGCAGAATTTAGACTCGGGCCCGATCGGGCGGGGATCGCCCTGTCGTTATTCGGTGATTATGCCGGATCGGGCGCACCTGCTATTTGCCTCTGCTGAATCCTTCGACCCCGCCCGGTCGGGCGGCACTACCCGACTCGACCGGGCGGGCCTGCGAACAGCCAGTTGATGAACTTTCACGCAACCTCATCTCCACACCATACACACACAATGAGCCCCATATGACACCATATGCCCAACAATCTCCCACTTAGAGATAGGTGTAAGTGAAGAATGCCTTATACCATCATCATCCTTTCATTCATCTCAATTCCTAAGGCGTCGCCTTCATCAACAATTACCGAAGACCAACTAAGGTCCGGCACAACCTTAGTTTGTCGCAACTCACACTCTTAGTGAGCATATCGGCTGGGTTCTTAGCACCCAACACTTTCTCCAAACACAACACATTATCCTCCACTAAACTCCTGATGTAGTGAAAGCGCCTACGAATGTGCTTAGTCCTACAATGATACATGGGATTCTTAGCCAAATGCACTGCACTTTGAATATCACTATAAAGTACCACTTTTTCCTGTTTAATTCCCATATCTTCAAGAAAACCAATAAGCCATTTCATCTCCTTACCTGCCTCAGACATAACCACATACTCAGACTCTGTAGTAGACAAAGAGATACACTTCTGCAACTTGGACATCCAGCTCACTGCAGTACCACCAACAGTAGAGACATATCCTGATGTGCTTTTCCTTGTATCGATATCTCCACTGAGATCAACATCAACATAACCCTCAAGCTTCACTCCTTTCTTCCAAAAGCAAAGCCCATACCTGAAGTTCCCTTCAAGTACCTTAGTAACCACTTCACAGCATCCCAATGTTTCTCACATGGATTAGAAACAATCCTGCTCACAACTCCCACTGCAAAAGCAATGTCTGGCCGTGTGCATACCAGGGCATACATTAAGCTACCAACCGCCGAAGCATAGGGAACAGTGCCCATCCGCTCCTTTTCTTCTTCTGTAGCTGGTGAGTGCTCCCTTGTCAATTTGAGGTCGCTAGGAAGCGGCGAAATCCTGGGTTTTGCATCTTCCATATTAAACCTCTTAAGTACCTTAAGAATGTAATCTTCTTGAGACAACTTCAACATGCCAGTAGACTTGTCCGTGAAAATCCTCATACCTAGATTGGTGTAGATTCACCCAAATCCTTTATCTCAAATTTCTGTGATAGTTTTTCCTTCACACTATTTATCACCTCCATGCTCGTACCAGCAATCAGCATATCATCAACATACAGAAGTAAGTAAACATAGTCATTTACATACCTCTGAAAATAGCAACAATGATCGCTATCAGCTCTCTTGAACCCACTGCTACACATAAAAGTGTCAAATTTTATGTACCACTGTCTCGGAGCCTGCTTTAACCCATATAAGCTCCTCTTGAGCTTGCACACTAAGTTCTCCTTTCCTCGAACTTTAAAGCCATTCGGTTGCTTCATGTAGATATCCTCATCCAGATCACCATGTTGGAAAGCGGTCTTAACATCCATCTGTTCTAAGAACACATTTTCAGCAGCAACAATAACCAACAAGATGCGTATAGTAGTCAACTTCACAACCGGAGCAAATATCTCGTTGTAGTCAATGCCCTCCTGTTGTAGGACCCCTTTTGCTACTAATATCGCCTTATACCTGACACTTCCGTCAGGCTCTTTCTTCAATCTGAAGATCCACTAGTTGCTAAGTGCTCTCATACCTGCAGGCAATGCAGACAACTCCCATGTCTGATTCTTTTCCAGAGACTGCATCTCATCTTTCATGGCTAGCTCCCACTTGGCTGAGTCAGTCGAATTTATTGCTTCTTTATATGATTATGGTTCACCTGCATCAATTAGTAACAGATAATACATAGAAGGAGAATATCAGTTAGGTGTTTTGGACACCCTTGCGGATTTTCTCAAGTCAACTTGAGAGACTATTCTCCCTATACTAGAATCGGAGCTTCTTGGTGGCGTGACAGCAGCACCATCTGAGTTACCTTGCTGTGAGTTAACTGACTCATCTAAATCAGACCCTATAAGAGTATGAACTTCATCTCTATGTTGCTCAACCCGTTCTGGAACAATGACATCTCTTCCATGAATGCCTTCAGTCTCCACAAACTCCTCCTCCTGAACTCCCATTGACTCAGTAATCTCAGATTTATCACCATAAACATTTTGTACACCTTAGTCTCATCAAACGTGACATCATAGTGTCTCAAAATCTTCCTACTCTTAATTTCCCAACACCGGTACCTATACTTCTCAGAGCCATACCCAATAAAATAACATTTAACGGCCTTTAGGTCTAACTTATCGCGTTTCTAAGATTGAACATAAGTAACAGAACCAAATAATTTCAGAAAAGAAAGATTTACCTCTTTCCCACTCCCAACCTCCTCTGGTAGCTTGAACTTCAATGAAACTGATGGTCCCCCTTTGATCAAGTAAGCTGTTGTACTAACTAAATCTGCCCAGAATGTTTTAGGTAGCCCTGCATGTAACCTCATACTTCTAGCCCATTCAGTCAGTGTCCAGTTCATCTTCTATGCGACTCCATTCTGTTGAGGTTTCCCTGGAACAGTCCTCTTCAGAATAATGACGATCTCTTCACAAAGCTTTGTGTACTCTGCCAATTCATACTCACCTCCATTATAAGACTTAATGCACTTAATCTTCTTTTCAGTCTGATTCTCTACCTCAGCTTTCCACTTCTTGAAGGTCTCATGAAGCTCAGATTTCCTCTTCATGAAATAGACCTATACCTTCCTGCTGTGGTCATCAATGAAAGTAACAAAGCAACGTGAGCCTCCAAGGGATCTGATTATGGAAGGCCCCCACAAATCAGTGTGCACCAACTCTAGCTTATCAGTTTTCAACTCTTTCTTGGCTTTTGTAAAAGTCACCTTTTTCTACTTGCCATAGACACAACTCTCATAATATTCCATGTCAACTGATTTCAACCCTGACAACTTGCCACTTGAAGCTAAAATCTTCATCCCTTTCTCACTCGTGTGACCAAGTCTAGTATGCCATAACTTAGTCTCATCCACTGTAGCCGCAACAACCATGTCTGTACACCCTGCAATAGTGTATAGAGTTCCCATCTTAGTACCTCTAGCTAAGATCATGGAACCTTTGGAAATTTTCCAATTCCCCTCACAAAACACAGTCTTGTAGCCACACGAGTCCAGTTGACTCAAAGAAATCAGATTCTTTTTTTTTTTTTTTTGGAAATTCAAAATTATCATTGATCACCAAAAAAAAGATGTTACAGACACCAAAACAACAAGCTAAAGGGTATAAATAGCATCAGTATCCAACTTAACCCACCTTCTAGGAAGGGTTGAAAAGCTAGACTCTTCATGTGCTACCCCAAAGCAACCAACTTGCTTACACATAACCAGTAGCATAAACCACCTATCTATACAATAGATTTTGGGATATTATCTTAGGTAACCCTGACATATATGCCTTTTTCCAATATAACCCCGACTTTGACAGCCCTGTCTCCGATAACCCTGAACTTGGTTTTTGTCATTAAATTGGACGGAATTAGACGGTGTTAAGTACTCTCTAATTTTTGTTTGACTTTTGTGAAATTCAGCTCTTTCTCTCTCTTGTTCTTCATCTCCTCTCAAGCCCATCATTCTCTCTTTTTTTTCTCAATAAATTCTCAAAATCAAAACTTTAATCTAGGATCTCGCCAGAGTTCAGGCGCCGCATTCCGTTCTCCGGCGAGTCTTCCTCCTTAATTTTAATTTCCTTTTTATTTTTCAAGCTTTTGTTTACAAGCTAAGCTCATTTTTTGTGAGCACTCTCAAGGTACAAAATTGATGGAGGTTTTCATAGAAAGGAAAAAAACGGTTTCTTTGTGTAGATCTGAGCGTCTCGGGTTAGCTCTTCCACCGAAATTTTTTGGGAATTCGATATCTTTTGGGGATTTGGATTGAAAATTTGGGGGTTTTTTATTCGAAATTTTCTTGGTTTTTCTTGTTGTTTATGCTCGAAAATTTGGGTTTATTCTTGATATTTTGGGTTCATAAGTTGTTAGTTGGGATTCTCACAAGCTTTTCTTTGCTTTTGCAGTTTTTCCTCAATCAAATACTGATGCAAGTTTCAATTTCTTTTCTTGTTTTTCCTTCTATGCACACCATGTGCATGCTAAAATGCGTGTGAACTGTATCTCTCTAGTTCATGATTCACCAAAAGATTTCTATAATATTGTAACAGTATCTTAATGACTTGTAACTACTTATAAACAATGGATTGATTTGGAAGGCTTATTATGAAGATTGCAGTGTTTAGTTCTAATGTATGTACCCCATAGTTCTAATTCAGATTTTATTTTTGTTATTGTCATACTTTCTTTTTGTTGGGAAATATTGTATTGTCATGATTGTGGAATGTGGATATTAACTTGGATTATCCAAATTTTTAGTCTTGCAGATTTGGTGTCACATTGGAGTCAAAATCGTAGAAGAATAGTTTGGCATGTGAAGATTTTCTCTTTTGCAGTTTCATGGAGTTTTTGGGTCATAATTTTGCTTGATGACTCACTGCCAATGCTCACCATCTATCTAGAACATTATTATGTGGATCTAGTGCTCTAGAGATGTAGTAATATAATGTGTAATACCTTACATAAAATGTATATTTTAGAAAGTTCTTTTCTACTATGTATTGTGAATTGTGAATCTTTGTAATTATATTCACATTAATGGAATATAAATATTATGAGTTTGGGAAAAATTGATGAAGAGATGAAGAACAAGAGAGAGAAGAGATGAAAAACAAGAGAGAGAAAGAGATGAATTTAGCAAAAGTCAAACATAGTTAACGGCGTTACAAATTCCGTCCAGTTTAATGACAAAAACCAAGTTCAGGGTTATCGGAGACAGGGCTGCCAAAGTCAGTGTTATATTGTAAAAAGGCCTATAAGTCAGGGTTATCTGAGATAATATCCCATAGATTTTCATATCATCCTTCACTCTACAAGCGACACTGAATAGAATTAAATCAACAGTTTGCTCAGGTGGCTTGTGATTGCCTTCAAAATTTGCTGGTTTCGTTGAAGCCAAATGTGATAGATTGTCTCAGCAAAGAGCATCCCATACAATCTGCCGCGCTTGTGTCTTCTCCTACATTGTTCAGCAGCCAGATTTGAAATTTCAAGAATATTTAAGCATTTTCCCCAGATTGCAATAGAGTATACACAATTGAAGAAGAGATGATTAATGTCTTCCTCTGCATTGTCACATAAAGTACAGTTGGTTTTAGTCACCATATTCCATTGAGCTAGCCTGGTTTTTGTGGCAAGTCTATTGAGTACTGCCAACCATGTGATAAATAAACTTTTGGGGGAAAATCTGTTGTTGCAAATTAGACGTTTCCAACTAACCTGAGCAATGGGATCTCTGATTGCATTGTAACATCGATTAATAGAAAACTTTCCATCTTTTTCATAATCATGAAGTTTGCTGCCATGTGCAAAGAACAATTCATGATTTTGTCAAGCACCCAAGACATACTAGTAGGGACTTTCATAGTCCATATATTAGCATGTTTAATATAGTAAGAATGAATCCATTGAATTCACAATTTGTCTAGCTTGTTTAAGAGCTACATCCCAGAAATGTTTGGCTATAGCTGCTTTATTCCACAGCTCCAAGTTTGTGAAGTTCAGACCTCCACCAGTCTTAGGAAAGCAAACATGCTCCCATGAAACAAGAGCTTTTCTAGATGGTTGGTCTTTTCCAGTCCTTAAATAGCTTCTACAAAGCCCTTGAATCTCTTTCAGAATCTTCTTTGGGAGGATGAAGATTTGACACCAGAAGATTTGCATACTCAAGAGAACTGATTTGACTAGCTGGGCTCTTCCTGCATAGGAAAGCAATCTTACAGCCCAAGTCTGAGTCCTTGCCATGATTTTATCAATTAAAGGCTTGCAAGTGGTACTCCCACTGTCCCAGAATACTCTTTACACTTTCCTTTTTCATCTGTCCCAGTATACTCTTTACACTTCTATTTTTGGATATGACCAACTATTATTTTAATCATCTATCTTTTAACCATTAGCCCACACTTTCTCTCCTCCAAATAAAATAATATCATTCCTACTACCTACCAACTCTAACCATTGGCCCACACTCTCTCTCCACCAAATAAAATAATACTACTTTTACTACCTACTCACTCCTATTACATCTACTTTTTTTAATTAAATAATAATTGATAACCAAACTACAACTTATCATCTAAAACTACGTGCCCTGATAAGTGTCAAGAGTATTCTGGGACGGAGGAAGTATAAGATAACTTCTTGGTGGAGAGTGGAACACCAAGATACCGGAAAGGGAACTCCCACAACGGAATTTGGGTTATAACCTGAACAACTGAAATCATCTCAGTAGAGAAACCTCCCAGATAGATGTTACTTTTATGCAGATTAGCTTCTAACCCTGAAGCTTGAGAAAAAGCCTTAAAGGCTATAAGAATTTCTTGAATAGATGACATATCACCTCTACAGAACATCAATAAGTCATCAGCAAACATCATGTGAGATATACAAAATCTAGCACATTTAGGGTGATAATGAAAGTTTGTGTTATCATTGAGACGATTTAAGCATCGAGATAGATATTCCATACCAATTGCAAAAAGAAAAGGGGACAAGGGATCCCCTTGTCTAAGCCCTTTCTTAGCTTGAAATGGTGTGCAAGGTTTACCATTGAGAAGGATCGAATATGAAACTGTGGAAACACAAGCCATTATCCAAGAGACAAATAAGTGAGGAAAACCCAGTTCAAGAAGCATGCTTTTCAAAAAAAGACCATTCAATTGAATCATAAGCTTTCTTGAGATCCACCTTGATTGTACTCCTGGGAGAAATCCCTTTCCTAGTGTAGCATTTTATAAGATCAGTTGCCAGAAGAATATTATCTGTGATATGCCTTTTAGAAATAAAACCAACCTAAGTTGTATCAACAACCTCACCAATAACATTTTGCATTCTATGAGTAATCAGCTTAGCAATAATTTTTTAGACCACTGTGCAACATGCAATGGGTCTAAAATCACTAGCATAAGTGGGATTAGAAGCAATATTCACCTGAGAGCTGAGTTGACCAGTATAAAAAAATCAAGGACAGCATCATATATATCAGGTTTGATTATTTGCCAAGTTTCTGTATAGAATTTGGCATTAAAACCATCTAAGCCTAGGGCCTTGGCACCATCAATGCTAAAGCATTGTCAATTTCTTGCAAAGTTATAGGAGCAATTAGAGTGCTCCTGGCTTGAGTGCTAAGAGTAGGACCCTTTCTGATAATAATGAGATCAATGCCAGGTAACTTATTAGCACTTCTCCCCATCAGATTACTGTAAAACTGATTCAACTCATTCTGAATATCAGCAGCTTGGTCAAGTTTAGCCCCTGTGCTGGAGTAGAGAACATCAATAGAGTTCCTGGCTTGTCTTTCTTTCATTCCAGCAAAGAACACTTTGCTATTAGAATCCCCAGCCTGAAGCCATTGTATTCTTGATTTTTGCTTGAGTATACTTTCTTCAATATGAAGCCATTTCCTAAGAGAGTCAATGCAATGCTGCTCCTGAATATGCAACTCAGTATTAAGGTGGTCATTTTAAATCTGAGTTTTGATCAGATATAATTTCTCTCTAGACTCAACAATCTTCTCACTTACATTTGCAAATTGAGTAATTTGTAAATGTTTTAGCACCCTGCTAACATCTTTCAATTTGTACCAGATATCAGCAAGAGTTTGAGCAGCTCCCTTCTGCCTCCAAGCTTCAGCAACTTTAATATGAAATTAAGGATGATCAATGAGATGATTAAAGAATCTGAATGGTCTGCCACCATGTTGAGAGTGTTGATTCAAATAGATCAAAAGAGGATTATGATCAGAGATGGATTGATTTTTGATTTCCACTGTTGTATGAGTGTGATTAGCAAACCACTTTGCATTACAAATAAATCTATCAATACTACTAAATATTCTTTCCACTCCTTGCCTCTTATTTGACCAAGTATAAGAGTCCACATTCCCCATCACTTCCAGAAGGTCAGAGTGATCAAGCAAGTATCTAAAATCCTACGTTTCAGCATTAGAAACTGGAACACCATCAAGTCTATCATCACTTTCAAGCACTGAATTGAAATCTCCCATGATTATCCACTCCAAAGTGATATTAGTAGCCAAAGATTGAATTGTGTTCCAAAGTGGTTTCCTGGTTTCAATGCTATGCAAACCATAAACAACAGTGAAATACATTTTTTGTTGAGTATGTTTATCAGTCTTCAAACTATGAATAACTTGATCAGAAGGAAAAACAATATCAACATGAATCATTGTGGAATTCCCAGCAAGCCATATCCTACCCTTAGGATTATGACTGTAATTATCCCCCCATTGCCAGCCTCGCCCAAACTTCTTTTGCACCTTATCTTTATTTGATAATCTCACTCTAGTTTCAGTTAAAGCAAAAATAGTAAAATTGTTAACAGCTAGAAAAGCTTTTACCTCCTTTATTTTGAGAGGGTCATTAAGACCTCTCACATTCCATGAGCAAGCATACATCATGATTGATAAGGGTTTTCGCCCGCTTTATTTTGAAGCTCAAAATCCTGCTCCTCTTCATTTCCTTGGTCTTCATCATTTGCATCAAAACACAAGTCAGCATTGCTTTCATCACAGGGTACAACAATTCTTTTCCCCCTATTCCTCCTTGTTACCATCTTCTATTGATGCACAATAGGTTGAATAGGTGTGTTGACAGCACTAGAATGATTAGATCGAGGCCTTTCTTCAACTGGTTCTATTTGCTGTGGTTGTAGTGGAACCACAACTGGTTCAGTGGCAGCCACTTCTATAATTGGCTGTGTCTGTTTTAGTATCCATTTCTGCACCACTTTAGGTTGAGATACCTGTTGATGTTGTTGAATTATTCTAGCACCACAGTCATGTCCCACTCTTTGACCTTTTTTGCAAAAAGGAGGCCACCAATCATACCTCACCACTTGTTGAATAAGAGTTCCATTAGAATCTTCAAAAGTGACAGTATGTTGCCTATCCTTCGTAACATCAATCTCAACAAGAATGCGAGCAAATGAGATTCTGAATTGTTTAGATGTGCATTCATCAGCATATAAAAGGTACACCTAATAAACTACCAATCCTACTTAGAGAGTCAGGGCTCCAGCAATTGAGAGGCAGATTAGGCGGTATGATTTTAAGCACTTCATCCTGAAAGCTAAAATTTACTGTCCAAGGCTTAACAATCATAGGTCTAGTATTGAAGCTATGAGGGCCAGCATACAATACTTCATTCCTGTCATTAATAGAGGCAAATTTCACCACAAAAAATCCATCATCATGTAAGAAAATTTATGGTTTAGATATAGAGTTCCATTCCTGCTCAATAAATCGTGTTAAGGCCCCAATAGTTGGAGTATTACCAACAATATATATCACCAAAGAAGTAGCCCATACTTCTGAAATTTTATCAGTTTCAGTCTTATCCAAACAAGCCACAGGAACCCCGTTTTTGACTACAGGGGCAACAAATTTCAGAGAGTTACCTTTGGAGGTGAGTCTACTACTTTTGAATAACGTATTCCAAGGGTTTTCTTTAGCTGCAACTTCATTTTGTTCAGTCAGTTGAGAAATTTCCTTTTCCACATTACTGGGCTCATCTGGGTGAGGTGTTACAATCGCTGAATGTATGACATTAATGGCTGACTGGAGTTCAGATGATATAGGTCCAACACTAGGATGAGGTGTTATGTCCTTTAGCGCAACATCAGCATCCATGGCAGCTGACGGAGTCTTCTTCTTCCTTGCCATGATGATTGAGTTTGGCAAAAACCCTAACCAAGCAAAATCGCCATTGCTTAGAGAGAAAAAGAACAAGTTTGGTTTTGCGGACCTATTCCAGTGTTTTTCAGAAATCAGATTCTTTGCTAGGCCTAGAATGTACCTAACATCTTGCAGTTTTAAAGTTCCCCCGTTCGCAGTTCTGACCACCACATCTCCCTTCCCCATGATGTCTAAGGTCTTGTCATAAGCAAGATAGACCTTTCCCAACTTCTTTGCTTTGAAGTCATGAAACAGCTCCCTAATAGGTGAAGAGTGAAACGATGCCCCCGAATCTAGGATCCACAACTCTATGGGACTATCAACACTAAGGAACAAAACATCTTCAATCTCATTCGATGCAGAATACATTGATGAGTTATCACTATCTTCCTGTTTATCATTATGGTCAGACTTCCCACCCTTCTTTTTGGGATGTGGACACTCCCTCTTTGGATGACCCTTCTCACCACAATTCCAACAGGTAATACTAGTCCTGCCTTTTGACTTACTCTGGCCCGTTGACTTTGATCTTTCCTAAAAGTTCCTCCCTTTTCCCTTTTGTTTTCCCCTCCCTCTACCCTCAGCACTGTATGCTCCAGATGATTCTCCACTCTCCTTCCTTCGAATACTCTCACCCAAAATCAGATCACGGACAACATCATAAACTAAATTTTCTTTACTAGAAGAATTACTAACAACGATTACTACAGTTTCCCAAGGAACAGGTAATGAGGACAATAAAATTAGGGCTTTCACTTCATCATCAAAAATAATACTACTCGAAGATAATTGACTTATTATTGAATTGAATTCATTAATATGTTCAGCAGTAGAACTACCATTATTCATCTCTAAATCAAATAAACAGCGCATTAGATATACCTTATTCATGGCCGAGGGCTTTTCATACATATCTGAAAGAGCTTTGATCAATCCCGCCGTTGTTTTGATATCCTTGACATTGAAGCCACAGTCCGAGCCAATGTCAATCTCACCACCGCTACTGCTTGCCTATCAAGTACCTTCCACTTTGCCTCATCAATGTCTGCCGGCTTCGTCTCAAACAAGGGTTTATTTAGATTCTTCTGATATAGGAAGTCTTCGATTTGCATATTCCAATACCCAAAATCTGTGCCATCAAATTTCTTAATTCTAATCTTCGCATCCTCCATTGTTAATCACTTCTAGATCTAGACAATAATCCGACATGGCTCTTGATACCATTTGTAAGTCCTATTGAATAGCAATCTAGCAAGTAATAGCAAACAATACTAGAATAACATTAATCATAAGATTAGTCACTTTCTCTCTCTAAAATTTTCTCTCAACACACTTAAATGTGAGTTGTTTCCATGGCAAGAAAATCGGCGGGAAAATCTCTGGCAAATCCTCAACGGAAAATTGATGGCAAACCTCGAGGGCCGGATTCTGATTCTCAAGCTTTACGCACAAGATCTGTGGATGAAATAATGGGTATAGAGGCATTGGATTTTGGTTTGGGTGTAGGTGAAATTCTTAGTCCTAAATCGTCTCTAAAGGAATTGCAGCAAGGATCCGAGATTCGTCACACATTCAATGAGTGGCTTCAGTCGATTAATCGAAATGATGATTCTAATGTATCTCAGAAACGTGTGGTTTCATCAGGTATCCCTATCCTTCAACAATTTGATGAAGTTGCTGTTGAATTGAATGATAATAATGAGGAACAATTTGTTAACTCTAAAGAGAACTCTATCCATATTCAATTAGAAGATATACAGGAAGAAATTGATTTCTGGAATTCTTCAATTGTTTGGTATGTCATTGGTGCTAATCCACCAATACAAGTGATGGAGGGTTATTTTAGGAGGATTTGGAGAGATTTTAATGTTGATAAGGTTGGATTGGTTAAGAAGGGAGTCTATTTGGTGAGATTTTTGGCTGAGGACTCTAGGGACAAGATTTTGCAGGGGAATTACTTCTTTGATAGTAAACCTTTGATCATGAAACCTTGGTCACAGGATATGAATTTTGAGAAGGATGTTGTTAAATCTGTGCCCATTTGGATTCAGCTTAAACTTGGATTTAAGTATTGGGGTGAGAAATCTCTGTTTAAGATAGTTTCTCAAATGGGTAAACTGATTCAGAGGGATGAAGCTACCGCAAAACGAGACACACTTCAGTTTGCCAGGGTGTTAGTTGAGGTGCAAATGGATCAACACTTTCCAACAGCCTTGAGTTTTTTTGATGAGAATGGTATGAAGGTGGATGCTGCTGTAACATATGAATGGAAACCTAGTCTTTGTGATGCTTGTCACAAGGTAGGTCATGAGACTCAAGAATGCAGAGTACCTAAACCTAAGAAAGTCTGGATGCAGAAAAAGAATGTTCAGTCTGTTCAACCAGTGGAGCAGATCACACAGGAGAAGGTTGATGTAGACCCTGATGGTTTCCAAAGGGCCCTTAAACCCATCAGAGTTAGAGTCTCTCAGCCAAAAGGAACACAGATTAATAATGTTTTTGAGCTATTGGAGGAAAATCAGATTAGAGAGGTACAAGATAATGATAAGGTACCTGTTGAATTGGAAATGGGAAGGGGGGACCCTTCCACTTCCAATGGATAGGATTCTATCCTGGAATGTCCGAGGGATCAACAGCATTAAAAAACAGAATGAGGTTAAGAATTTCATTAAATCTCATTCTGTTGGGCTTGTTGGTCTTCTTGAGACAAAGATAAAGGCTACTAATATGGTTAGTCTTTATCAGAGAGTTTTTGAAGGCTGGTGTTTTACTTCGAATTCCAGTTTCCATAATGGTGGTCGTGTGGTTATGGCTTGGAAGCCAGGTATTTTCCATGTCAATATTGTGCAGGGTTCTAGTCAGTATATTCATTCATATGTACAACCTGTTAGTGGCATGGCAGGATTCTTTTGCACCTTTGTGTACGCTTTTAATGAGCAGGCTAGAAGGAAGGAGCTTTGGGAGGATTTGGGGAATCTTAAAACTAAAGATCCATGGATCATTTGTGGTGATGTCAATTGCGTTATGAGTATTGAGGAAAGAGTGGGAGCTCATGTGAGGAGTTCTGAAATTGAACAAATTGTGCAATGCATGACTGAGTGTCACATGGAGGATGTAAAGGCTACTGGTCATTTCTTCACATGGAATAACAAGCAACAGGGAAATGCTAGAGTGTTTTCTAACCTTGACAGGATCATGGCAAATGAAGCCTGGTTAGGGATTTATGAGACTGCTGAAGCCGCGTTTTTGAGTAAGGGTGAATTTGATCATTCACCTGGTCTCCTTACAGTGCATCCTAGAATGGACTCAGGTCATAAACCCTTCAAATACTTTACAATGTGGAGGTTGGCTAGTCAGTTTAGAAGTATTGTGGAGAATGCTTGGAGTACTGATGTACCAGGTTCCAAGATGTATGCTGTGATCTGTAAGCTGAAGATGGTGAAAAAATATCTCAAAGAGTTAAATAGATCAGGGTTCAGTGAGGTTCAGGCTTCAGACTTGAGAGCGTATAAGGATATGATTGCAGCACAGGATATCATGCATCAATATCCTGGTAATGAAGAGTATGCTAATGCTGAACTGGAGGCTGTGAAGATGTATAAGCTGAATCATAAGATTTACATGGAATTTCTAAGACAAAAAGCTAAAATGTCTTGGATTAAAGAGGGTGATGAGAACACCTCTTTATTCCATAATAGTATCAGAGCTAGAAGAATGCAAAATCATGTTTATGCTATTCATGATGTAAAGGTGTGTGGCATGATGAGAGTAATGCTGTTACTCAAGCTTTCTTGAATTACTACCAGAAGCTTTTTGGTAGTACTCAAGAGAACAGAAGAGCTGTTATTCTAGAAATTGTTCATAATGGTCCTCTCGTTCTTGATATGCACGTAAGAATTTTGGATGCTCCATACTGCCCGGGGAGGTGCGGGGAGGCCTTGAATTCTATTCATGGGGATAGAGCTCCTGGTCCTGATGGATTTGGGTCTCATTTTTATAGAGATGCATGGGAAGTTGTTGGAGAAGACATGGTTAATGCTATTATGGACTTTCTCAGGGAAGGAAGATTGCTTAAAGAAGTCAATGCCACTGTTATTACACTCATTCCTAAAAGCAAATGTCCTTCTAATGTGAGTGATTTTCGCCCAATTTCTTGCTGTAATGTAATTTATAAATGCATTACTAAGGTTTTGAGCAATAGGCTGAGGAATGTTTTGCCTGATATTATTGATGAGAATCAGGGTGGTTTTGTTCATGGTCGTTATATTGTTCATAATATAATGGTGATTCAAGATCTTGTTAAGCATTATGGTAGGAAGTCTGTTGCTCCTAGTTGCTTAATGAAAATAGATCTTCAAAAGGCATACGATACTGTGGATTGGAATTTTTTGAGAGAAATGCTCCATACTATGAATTTCCGTGCTCATTTTATTCATCTTGTTATGGAGTGCGTTACAACTCCAAAATTTTCTCTGATGATAAATGGTAGTATGAAAGGTTTTTTCAGTTCAAAGAGAGGCTTGAGACAAGGAGATCCAATTTCACCTCTCTTGTTTGTCATCTGTATGGAGTATCTTTCCAGAATTCTCAAGCTAGTGGGTGGCATGAATCAGTTTCACTTTCATCCTAGGTGTAAGGAGGTGAAGCTAACACATATGTGCTTTGCGGATGATTTGATTATGTGTTGTAAAGGGGATTTTAGATCCATGTATCTCATGCTTCAAGGCTTTAAGCTTTTTTCCAACTCTTCTGGCTTGCAAGCTAATAGTCAGAAATCTGCCTTTTATTGTTGTGGTGTGTCTGATTCTGATGTGCAAAGAATAGCTGCAGTTTCTAGCTTTACAAGGCATTCTCTTCCTTTTAGATATTTGGGGGTCCCCATTTGTTCTAAAAGACTTACAGCTTCTCAGTGTGAAGCTCTGGTGGATAAAATGACTAGTAGAATCAAGATTTGGAGTTCCAGACATCTTTCTTATATGGCTAGAGTTCAATTGATTTTCTCGATCTTGATGAGTCTTCACATGTACTGGGCTCAAGTTTTCATTCTCCCCAAGCAAGTTCTTAGAGACATTGTTCATATTTGCAGATCATATCTTTGGAGTGGGCAATCTTTTAGCCATAATCCTGGTTCTGTTGCTTGGAGTAAGTTGTGTTGTGGTAAGAATGCTGGTGGTCTTGGCTTTAGGGACGTGTTTAATTGGAATATTGCTCATATGGGAAAATATGTGTGGGCTGTGGCTAATAAGCAAGATAATGCTTGGATCAAATGGGTGAATTCTGTATATCTGAAGGATGCAAGCTGGTGGGATTACTCACCAAATTCTGGTTCCAGTTGGTACTGGAAGAAAGTATGCCAGGTCAAAGACATCCTGAAACAGCACTATTCTTTAACTGATATGTGTAATATGCCTACATACTCGGTTAAGGCTATTTATAATAAGCTTGCTGGTGATAAGGTTCCTGTTTCCTGGGATTTCTTTGTCTGGAATAGGCTTAGTGTGCCTAAACACAGAATCATTAGTTGGTTGGCAATTCAGGGTCGTTTGAAAACTGCAGAAAAACTTGTTCAAATTGGGTGCAGTTCTAATGATCAGTACTGGATCTGTGCTAATGCAATTGAAAGTCATCATCACCTATTTTTTGGCTGTCATCTAAGTGCTATTTTGTTGGAGAGTATTAAAAATTGGTTGGGAATTACAGCTCAGTCTGCAGAATTGCAAAGTCTCATCAGATGGATCAAACATAGCAGAGCTTCTAAGTTCAAGAAAAGCGTGTGGTGTGCTGCTGTTAATGCTGTGATTTATATTATTTGGAAATGCAGAAATGAATGCTTCTGGCATGAGTCTGTTCCCTTGCTTCCTAGAATCATTAATGATCTCAAGCAGGTCATTAAAATGAGAATTAGCTTGATTTTACCTTAGAAAGTTTCTGTAAGAGATAAGAACTGGTTTAGGAGTCTGTAAGCTTTGGCTTGGCTGTTGTTTTGTTTGGGTTTTGCTGCTCTTGTTCCTTGCTGTTTGCTTGGGCTTGAGTTGGTTTGGTTGTAATTGGTTTCTTTGGTGAAATATTACTTATCTCTTACTTAGCAAAAGAAAAAAAAAAAAAAAAACAATACTAGAATAACGAAAGAACGAAAGCAATAAAAGACACAAGAGAACTTTTAATGTGGAAACCCAAGAACTGGGAGAAAAACCACGAATATGCACTAGAAATCGATGAATGTTCAAAAGATGGTTACAAAAGCTCTCCAAGATCTCTCTTGAGCTTTTCCTCTCTTGAATGTGAGAATTATCATGAAAAACCGTCAAATAAACGAATTAGGTTAAGCCTAATTATAACCCAAATCGGAAAAACGCGTTTCTGCGTCAAATTAACTAGCGCCCGATCGGGTCAGGCGACATCCACCCGATCGGCGGCCAATTTGGCCAAGCAGAATTTAGACTCGGGCCCGATCGGGCGGGGATCGCCCTGTTGTGATTCGATGATCACGCCTGATCGGGCGCACCTGCTATTTGCCCCTGCTGAATCCTTCGACCCCGCCTGGTCGGGCGGCACTGTCCGACTCGATCGGGCGGGCCTGCGAACAGCCATTTGACGAACTTTCACACAACCTCATCTCCACACCATACACACACAATAATGAACCCCATATGACACCATATGCCCAACATTTTTAACCTAGCTTACGTTATTTAATCATATATATCCACTTATACTTTATTTGGACAACAATTAGGAGTAAGAAGGGAAAGGAAAGGAAATGAAATGGAGGGACGAGAAGATTGAGTTGCCAATTTCCTTCCAAAATTAGAAGAATATTTTAATTCAAGAGAAAAGATAATGAATCCTTCCAATTATTGCCTTTCCTTCTCTTGAGTGCGTTTTAGGTGTAATATGTTACAGTATAACTTATCGTGTAACAAAACTTCACACGTACACAATGACGTACATACTCCAACAAAAATGACATGGACTACACAAATAATGACATGAATCTGATGTCATTTTTGTCATTTATATCATGTCATTTAAGTTTTTTTTTACAAAAAAAGCGTTAAATTATGGGTTTATGGTATAACAATTACACCCAAGAGTTTCGGATTAAACATAGCTTCAGAATTTAAAATAGCAACTCAAAAATTAATACTATAATTTTGTGACTTTTTATTTCCTTCCATACAAACATTTGAGGTTTGTTTATACACCTGATTTCTTTTCTTTTCTTTTGTCTACCAGATATGCTTGGACAGATGCAACAGATTGGAATCTGAAATACTTTTACCAAAATTTATACAAATAATATAATGGTACGTACAAGCCAACACACACATGGTTACTACCAAGTCTACCAACCCCCCTTCCCTCCACTCTCTAATCTCTCTATATTCATTCCATGCCATGCATGAAGGGCATCAACCAACTAAGGAAACCACCAAACATAATGGAAGTTATCATCCAAGAAACTACAACCATTTACCCATCTAACCCTCCCTTCCACCACCCCCACACTCTTTCTCTTTCTCACCTCGACACCGATCTCAACCTCCATGTCACCTTCCGCTACTTTCGTGTCTACGCCAATCAATCCAATTCCAATCCATTCCAACTCATCACTAACGCCCTAGGGACCGCCCTCGGTCCCTACTACCCTCTAACCGGCACCCTTCGAAAAGTCGAAGGGTGCCGGTTTGAGTTACACTGCACCCCTGGAAGGGGTATCCCTATTATAAGGGCCAGTGTGGACTACTCCTTAGAGTCCCTTAACTACTTGGATGAACTGGATGAGACCTTTTCGGAACGACTAGTTCCGAACCCTGGTCTAGTTGAAGCCATGGAGCATCCTATGATTTTACAGCTTACTTTGTTCAAGTGTGGAGGTTATGTTCTTGGGTCAGCTGTTCATAACATGTTGTGTGATGGTTTAGGAGCCTCTGAGTTTTTCAATGGGGTAGCGGAGTTGGCTCGTGGGGTGACTCGGTTGGGAGTTGAGCCGGTTTGGGAGCGAGCTAGTTTACTCGGACCGCGAGAACCGGTCCGAGTTGAGTTTCCGTTCAAAGAGTTTTTGAGCTTGGATAAGGAGTTTTCACCTTACTTGCAGAATGTTGGACCAACTGTTAGAATCTGTTTTCCCATGATGGAGAAGTGGTTGGACCGGTTTAAGGATTATTTACAAGAACGGTCCGGTTCGCGGTTTACAACTTTTGAATCCTTGGGTGCTTTCATATGGCGAGCAAGGTTCGTAACATAATAATTATGTAAAAATGATTTCGTTTTTACCGTTCTGCTATGATGATTATAGTTTAATATGACAAACTTTTGGAATTTGGTGGTATGGATTTATAACTAGTGAATATTAGCATTTCTTACTTTCTTTTCTCTTTTGTTTGTGGGGTTGGTGGCGTGCATGGTGGGTTGAATGTTACTTTCTTCCACGTGATTACATGAACTAACTGTTTTTTTTTATGGTCCCTTGTAAAAAAGTTTTCATGCCACAAGGACAAATAATGTAGATGAGATTTAATCTTAGGTTTTGGATGCTACCTTTCAAGACTTTAACTAATTAAGTTAGTTGACATCTACGGAAAATACAAATCTATGATTAACTATAACTAACTTATCTGATGTGAGGGAACTATAACTAACTTATCTGATGTGAGGGAATAGTAAATTATATAAGAATTACAGGATTAAAAACTACACATAAACAAGAAGGTGACACGTGTAAATAGAAATTTTATAGCAACATATAATAATAACACATAGGATTAAAAACTACGCATTAATTTTGTTGGAAAATGCTTGAAAATTAAGATTAATCCTTCAATCCAATGTGGCTAGTGGTCAACTATAATTGCTTTGTGATTCCTTGATGATAGGAGCTGACTAAGATATAGTCAAATAAGTTAGCATGTTTTTTATTAGGCAAAATTGGCTTCAATATCACAAATTATGGTTCGGGCGGTGCACCCAACACGACAAACCTTGACTCGTAACCAAAACACCACAAACTATTAGCCTGGGTGCAGTGCGTGTCATAAATGACGCCATAGGTACCTTTTCTCGCCAGTGACTAGTAGCCAATCTCAAGCTTTCTCTCTCTAAAACTCTTCTTCTTCATGAAAAAAATTTGAAAACTGTTCCTGGAAGGTTCAGGGGTATCGCAAAAAGGTATCTCCAGCGTCATTTATGACACACACCGCACCCAAACCAATAGTTTGTGGTGTTTTGGCTACTTGTCAAAGTTTGGGGTGTTGGGTGCACGAGAGTCATAGTTTGTGGTGTTGAAGCCAATTTTGCATTGTTGAGTACAAGCAGATAGTGAATTAGTGGAGTTCACGGTTCACCACTATCTTTCTGTTATTGTTTAATCTTACTTGTAAGTTGGTGTTATTGTAGTGCCTATTTAAGGAGCCATTTATTGCTTTATGAAATATTAAGGACACAAGCAGTAGTTTTTCTCACCACTTCTTATAACCTCTATAAATTTATTGAGCCAATACTAGATATACTTCGTTAAAAAGAATAGATTCAAGCCTACTTGTACTACATCGATCTATTGTCTGCTCCACCTAATTTTACTTTTTTCTGGCTAGATTCTCGTACAAAGAAAGATATTTCCAGCACTAATTCACAACTATTTATTACATATTATGTGATGAAACAGGGTGAACGCATCAAAGATTCCAAAGGACACAAAAGTGAAATTTGCATACTTGATGAACATAAGAAAGCTACTTAACCCACCACTACCTAGGGGATACTGGGGAAACGGCTGCATGCAAATGTACGTTCAACTCACTGCCGGAGAATTAACCGATCAACCCATTTGGAAGACAGCAAGCCTAATAAACCATAGCAAATACAACGCGACCAACGAGTACGTAAGATCGTACATCGATTTTCAGAAGGAGAACTACGAGAAGGGTATAACAGCAGGGAAGGAGGTGAGCGGGTTCACTGATTGGAGGCACCTTGGTCATTCTAAGGTCGATTTCGGATCAGGTGGTCCGGTAACTGTGTTTCCTCTTTCCAAGCATTTTTTGGGGAGTATTGAGCCATGCTACTTCTTACCTTATTCTTCTGTTGCTGTTGAGGGGAAGGAAGATGGTGATGGATTTAAGGTGTTGGTTTGTTTGAGAGAATCTGCAAAAGATGGGTTTATGGCTGAAATGGATAAGTTTAGCAGACTGGAGTTTGATTTGTGCTAAGCTATTTATAGGTATAGTATGCATGCTTTGGTTCAATTTTTTTGTCAATGAAATAACTGTTTTTATTTTTTAGTTATTAATATTTTACTTTACAATGATTACACCAACTATCACTTGGTTTAATTAGTGGTTAAAACTTTAGAATATAAGGTTGAAGTCATGAGATCAAATCTTATACAATGCTTTATTATCTTTTTTTTTTTTTTTTTTTTAGTATGTAGATTACATGGTATGAAGTAAAACACCCTAGGAAAATACTCCAACTTCATATAAGCGATTTTGTGGACATAAGAAATCACTAAAACATATTACTTCAGATGGTAAATATATAGTGATTCTTACTAAGAGGTCAAGGCCGGGGTTTGATTCAAGACATCAGCATATTGTTTTCAAAAATCATCATGGCATGTCTACTTTTGGTTAATTGTACATTTTGCAAAATTGTAGTGCGAGATGGAGGATTTCATGTGGCACATAAGTTTTGACAAGTACACCTTTTAATATATTTATATAGATTATATTGTAGGAGTGATTTTGTCGTACTTTTTCTAATGTGTGTTTTCCTTTTGTCGAGAAATTGTATTAACAATCATATTATGCATCAAAAAAAAAGAAATTGTATTAACAGGTCGATCATCAAATTGTGCATAGGTAATTAGTTCACCAAAATCTATTTTTTTAGAATTCGGATAAACAATCCAGATTATTATTTATGACATTATGCTTATTAGGTGCAATATCAATGAAGTGGCCCAAGCCAAATCATTGAGTTTGATTGTATTATATTCAACTTAATTTTGCTTATCTGAACTTAATCGAACTTAAACAGAATTAATTTAAACTTAATTAAACTTATGTTAACTTATTTGAACTTAATAGCCCTTATTTTTGTGAGAGTGTCAGACCTTTAATTTTTGCTAAACTGATTTTTTTATAAGGACTGAAATAACCCTAAATTATAATAGTAAACTACCAGATTGGCTACCTTGATGACCTTCAGAATAATTCACTATCATTCTTCAGCCTAAGTAGTAAGAGCTAATTGGATTTAATTACCTGCAATTCTGCGAACTACCTATCATGTTTCATAGACAACTAACTTAGATTTAATGACAATACACTATAAAAAAATTGGTCTTTAGCGACGGAACAAATCCGTCCCTAAATTGGCCAAATCCGTCGCTAGATGTGCTTAGCGACGGATTTAGAGATGGAACCCATCCGTCGTTAAAAACCTCATCGCTAATACGAGTTAGGGACAGAAATCCATAAAATCTGTCTCTAAAATTTAATTTAGGGACGGAGTTTTGAATCCGTCTCTAATTTTAGGGACGGATTTTGGAATCCGTCTCTAAAATTTAGAGACGGAATTTAGGAATCCGTCTCTAAATTTAGAGACGGAATTTGGGAATTTGGGTATCCGTCCCTGATTAAATTCACTGAAAATAAAAAAAAGATAGTTGCTAATTTCGTTGCAGGACATCAATTTTAGTTGAATAATTTTAATCACCTATTGTTGGCTATTCGGTTCAACTAGGTCCCATTACCGGTTCGGAATTCGCTCAGGTCAACCCGATCCAGCATTGCAGTGGTAAGGGGTACGGGGAATCCCTAGTCGCAAGAACCGCTGTTGGTTGGATTTGAACATGTGACCTCCAAGTCACAAGGAGAAACTCCAACCAACTACACCAAGTATTACTTGTATACTTCTATGTATGGCATTCATAATAATTAAAAGAAATATTAGAAACAGATCTAGAAAATATGTCTCTAATTTAGAGACGGATTTGAATTTCCGTCTCTAAGTTAGAGACGGATTCCAAAATCTGTCTCTAAATTGCGTTATAAAAATATGGAGTTGACTAAAATTTAGAGATGGATTTTAAAATCCGTGACTAAATTAGGGATGGATTTTAAAATCCGTCTCTAAATTAGATATAACTTTCTTTGGCAAAGTCTAGGAGAAATTACCCCAACACTTTAGAGACGGAATTATAAAATCCGTCTCTAAAAATCCATCCCTAAATCAGAGACGGATTTATAAAATCCGTCCCTAATTTAGAGACGGATTTTAGAAATTCTGTCTCTAAATTAGAGACGGATTTATAAATTCCGTCTTTAAATTAAAGACGGATTTATAAATCCCATCTCTAAATTAGATCTAACTTTCTTTGAAAAATTTTAGGAGAAATTTCCCCAACACTTTAGGGACGAAATTTAAAATTCTATCTCTAAATAATTTAGAGACAGATTGTAAATTTGTCGTCTCTAAATTAGAAACGGATATAAATCCGTTTCTAAAACCCATCGCTATATGAGCTTTTTTTTGTAGTGATAATTATCCTCATATATTTTTTGGGAAAATGAATTTGCAACTTAATATTAAAATTATAAATTTATTACTTTAATCACCTTATAAAATTGACTTTTTTCAAATAACCACGTTATATATTTTTCTTTTACATAACCAACTTGTATGAATTCTTTTTTTTGTAAAACACCACCAGTTGACGGTTTCCATCAAACAATCCATTAACTTACTTGTACAACTTAATTGGCGTTTGAACAATAATATAGAGTTGAATTAGCGCTAGAGATTCATCTTTCAAATGATTGGTCACCGGCTTTATGGTTCAGATCTGCTTAAGTTTTCAGCTTTAATCTAATTTTTTCTGAACTCGATGAATAAAATCTAGTGAATAGAAGAAGCTATCTCTGGCGTCATAAGACCTTTCAATATATTAGTATGGATGGTTTTGGTTATATGAAACATATAAACTCTAAATCGTAGTCTTAATGAAAAAAAAGGAATCAATTCCACCCTAGATGTAGGATATTACATATTTATACATTCTTCTCTTTTTTTTTTTTTTTTTGTTAATTGGAACGAAGAAAAAGACAAGAGTTTAGTACAGCAACAGTTAAACACTACGTACTAGAGGGAGTTATTCCCTCACTATTACAAACGAGCATAATATCTCTTTTAATCCATACATTTTATACATACATTTTCCATTATTCACATATACTTCACTTTGACTATCGTTTGTAATGTGTATGTAAAGATAAGCATATTGTCTTATTAGATTTTCTAGATATTTATTTTCAAGATGTTTTAACTTATTTAAAATCAAAGATATTCAAAGTTATTGTGGATATAGTTTTAGGAAGTTGTATGTGTTTAGGAAACAAGTGATTTATTTCCTAATACTAGTTAAGTCGGTTTCCTAATTCATGTTTACTTAGGGTTTCTTATTCTTAGAGCTATGTATACTGTAAAGCTTCCACAAAGTAATACAAGTCAATTGACATATTTCCCTAACATTTAACATGGTATCACAATCAATGGTTAATTGATCCTTTTTTATTTTTCCTGTCATCCACAGTTCTTTCCTCCACATCTCCTCCAAGGTCGCAGCCCTATTTGTTGTGTCGTATTATAACAAATTTGTAGCGTTATGGGATGAGTTATATGGCAAGGAGGATTTGACTTGTGGATGCACTTGTGCAGCAGCCCCTAAGTTGCATGCACGTGTAGAATGCGACAAGACCTATGACTTTGTTTTAGGCCTTGATGATGAACTGTACAAGGGTCTGCATACTCAAATCCTCATAATGGATCCTTTTCCAACCATCAATAAGGCGTTTTCTTTGGCATCTCAAGAGGAACGCCACAGAACCATTATTCGGGAACGCAATGATAAAATTGACATTGTGAGTTTTCCAGTACAATCTGCCTCTTCTTCAGTTCCTACTATATCAGCCCCTGTAAGTTTTCAGTCTTACCCACCAACGTGCACTCACTGTGGTCGTACTGGCCATGATTACGAACGATGTTATTAGCGTGTTGGCTTTCCTCCTCGTGTGCATGGCGGTCGTGGGGAACGTGGCAGGGGAAGCCGCGGGAGAAGGGGAGCATCTGGTGGCGCGAACAATCTTCTTTTCCACCAGCCACGGCTAATGCCACGTCCCAGCAGACAGGCAGCATCAGCTCCACAAAACCAGCCCATTACCATCCTAGCACAAGCTCGGGCATCTCCAATTAATGCTCAGATGAAGCGTCTAATCAGGCTCCACGAAAGTGCTCAGTCAAACAACAACTTGTTTGGTAAGGACAATGGGTCTACTTGGCTTCTTGACAGTGGTGCGTCTCACCACATGACAGGGACTTTGGAAAATTTATTTGATGTTTGTGACTTGCCCAAAGTCCCGTTAGTCTTCCAGATGGTGTGCAAACGGTGCTATTTCTCATGGAAGTGTGAAATTGGGCAACGGATTACTCCTTTGGAATGTTTTATATGTTCTTAATCTCAAATGCAATTTAATTTTAGTTGGCCAACTCACTCTTGACTCACAGTGTATTGTCACATTTATAGATCGTTTTTGTATTATGCTGGACCGCTTAACGAGGATGGTGATTGGACTCGGTGAGCTAAGGAATGAGGAGTATGTCTTTCAGGAGATGGAGCAATCAATTTCTTTTCATGCTACTACGACAGAATCGTCTCTTCTTTTGTACCGTCGTCTTGGTCACCCTACAAGTTAACATTTATCTTATGTTAGTAGTGCTAATAAGAATAGCAAAATAAAGAAAGAGTTGGACTCTTGTGATGTATTTGTTTCCTGATACTAATTAAGTCAATTTCCTAATTCATGTTTACTTAGGGTATCTTATTCTTAGAGCTATATATACTGTAAAGCTTCCACAAAGTAATGTAAGTCAATTGACATATTTCCCTAACGTTTAACAAAAGTTATACATTAACAAACATAAAACTGAAACTGTGTATATTAAAAAAAATTAGTATTATAATTATGGCTGATGTTATATCTTAATTGCTTGTGGATATAAATTTTTTAATAAAGCCCTGGTTTTGATGTGACATGAGTCTTGGCAAAAAAAAATCACAAGGTGTAAGCATTGATTAATTAGAATATCCAATCATCTAGAGTGTTCGATATACCCCCCCCTACCTGCACATAATGGAGGAGAATACATATTTTTGGTGCAAATATATAGTGGAGTATATGGGAGAGGGAGAAATGATGTTTACACCCGTTATAGTGTTACCTCACATAATGGAGAATAATATATTTTATGTTGCAAAACCTGGGGGAGAATAAAAGAGAGGGAGAAGTAATATTTACACCATAGTGAATTGTGTAGAAATTATAAGAACATAAAAGAAGAGGAGAGGATAGTGCAGCAAATAAAATTTTCATTTACGAACTGCATTCTACTATCTTAAACAAAGCAAATATAAAGGCCTATTTAAAGGCTTACAACCTAACTACTTCACTTGGTCAATAGCATATTAGAAGGAAAGTGGGTAGACATGTCCCACGTTCATGCACTACCCCTAACAAACTCTAAGTATTATTGCTCCATAATCTAATTTAATTAACAATTAATAAATCACTAACATTTATTCCTCAGATAAAGGAAGATAGTTAAGCCAACTTTGAAGCATATTTTCCAATACACTCCCTTGCTTCAAAGTTTCATAACATAAATGAAGCATATCTCTTCATCCATGATGCACATTGTATCACTACTAATTTTATTTCTCTCCATTAACATGGAAGCACTTCTCTTCCTAATGTAATGCACTTCTCAGTACCATATTCAAATTTGTTGAATGCACTTCTCACCAACATCATCTTTTGTTGATGCATATTATCATCAACCTTCACTAAATGGATCACTTCTCTCCATAAATTCTCTTCAATGTAGTCTTGCAAATTTGACTACATCCACTACTACAACTTGATAAGTGCATTTCTAACGCACTTTATGCACTCCTGTTTAGCTCATTTTGAACCTCTTTCTCCCTTTTCTTCCCTCTTTCTTCTCCCTTTCCCCTTCTATTTCATTCACTTGATCATTCTTGATCATAGTGACATTTTGCTAGATTTTTAGTCATTTTTGACCGAATTTCTAGTACATTTGCTTTCACCCTGTTTTGCCATGTTCTTAATATAGGTGGAACTAACTAAGATGGCTACGAGCTATAGAGTCGGCCAAGAAAGCAATGAAAATAGCACACGTTGATAAATGGTGCGCTCACACTATGCCCCACGTCCGCTTGCACCAAGGAGTACATTGCACAATAATATCTTTTACATCGAACTTCAAATGAACATAACTTTCAAACCACAAATCAGATGAAGGTAATTCGAGTTGGAGGTGAAAGCTTGTTTCGATAGCTTTCCAACAACTGGTCATAAGCTTGATTTGGATCTAAAACGAAAGAGTTATGCTCGTTTTAAGTTGAACTGTCCGACCAGATCAGAAAGAAGGGTGCGCCCGCACCTTAAATTGGGTGCGCCCGCACCATTTGACGAAGAGAATTCCACCCTGAGACAGAAGACTCAGGTGCGCCCGCACCTGAAGTCTGGTGCGCCCGCACCTCCTTTTGGTGCGCCCGCACCTCACGATCCGGAAAGAAAACATTCGATCATTAAACCCTCTTTTCGAGAGGAGTAAAGGACTTACGCTTTATTCTAGTTTCTACACAATATTCTAGGGTTTTGTATTAGAGAGAAAACACTTTAGTTTGATTGAGATTTGAGAATTGTTGATCATAGTTTGTGATTTCCAATACATTCAAGGTACTTTTCATTCAATTCAATTCAAAGTTTTAGTTTTTATTTCATTCTCTTGGTGTTTGTTTATGTTCTCATATTATTTAAGATCTTCATTCTCTTAGTTTAATAATTGCGATTACTATTAGTTTAATAATTTCTTAATCATGTTTAACCTTAGATTAGTCATAGATTCATTGTTTAATTGCTTTAACTCCATGATTAGTGAGTAGTTTCATATCTAGGGTTAGGGTGAAAGTATGAATTAGGGTTTTAAAAATGTTGTTGATGTGATTGTGATGTATGGAGAAGTTTATGCATTGATCTTGGTGTTTTGAGACCTTAGGATAGATATTGATCACATTTATACTTTGGTATTTTGATTTCAAATGTTCTTAAATCGGATTTTGAACTCTTTTATCATCCCCAAGAATCAACTTAATTTCTATACCAAGATATTGGGTGGAAATTAAGGGGATCCTTCATTAGGGGTTTTCCAAACTTATCGAATCTCTTAATCAATTAACTAAAGACCATTCGAGAGAGGATTTAGTTGATAGATTAAGCGATTACTCTTGAGGACCATTCGAGAGAGGACTCAAGTATTTTAGAGGAGAACTAAACCTTGCATAATCGTCTTTGTTGCTTCACAATCGCATTAACAATCATCATCCGTTCTTATTCATACTAGTAGCCTTAACTCTAGTGTCTTTATTTGATATTTAAACTCGTGATTTTTGCTTGTTCTAGCTGATAGATAGTCTTAATTGTTACCAAACATCTTTTAAACCCCCAAATACCTTTCAATTAGGTAGTCTAGACTAGATAGACTCTAATCAATCCCAATTTCCCTGTGGATCGACCCTTGACTTGCCCTTACTATTCTCTTAGTAATTGCTTGTTAGGACTACAAATATTGTTTGGGAAGCGGTTTTTAGTGCCTTAACGACACACTAAAAACCTCTTATCACAACTTCGTAACCGTCTCTGCGTTGAATACGACTTCCACCATTTTCAGATTGCCTATTTTGATTTGCTTGTGAAGATTGCTCCTTCACCTCAAATGACTTGTCTCCCGCTTTTTATAATAACCAAAATTCATATTTTCATGGGTTAAAAGAGAACCCATCCACACATCTAAGTAAAACCATTACATGCCATGGTTAAACACATAAAACACTCATAAATTTTCTCCTACTGTGTTTTTATTATTATTATTTTTTTGGAACACTCTTTAAAAATTATTTTTTTGGAACACTCTTTCTCTCCCCCCCCTTTTTTTTGATAATTAAGTAAGCTTTCATTGCATTTCAAACATATTACACCTAAACATTCCAAAGGTTAAACGAACCAACTAGGTTGGACCCTTTAACACAAAGGAATGAACTAATCCAATAGGATTACAAGTCTTTTAACACCCTCACAGATTACTGAACCAACATTCATCTCTCCTACTAATCTTTTGCGGCAGTACTATACCAATTCTCATCTGTAAAACTGTTCTAATCTGCTTCGCTATGTGTTCTATACTTGGTGTACAAGCATTCCAATAACTGTTATTCCTAGCTTGCCAGATGAAGTACATTAAAGCTGCAATACTAGCATATAGTACTTGCTTCACAAATTTGGACTTCTTAGAATTCTGCACCCATTGATAAGATCCTGAATTGTCTTCCTTGTTGTTGTGATCCCCAACTAATTCTTTATTGACAGTAAGCATTTTTCACTGAATTCACAGTGGAAAAATAAGTGCAATTGATTTTCAGAAGCATTACTACAGATTAAACAAAGATAAGAACTACTTATTCCAATTTGTGCCATCCTAGCTGTAGTCTGTAGCTTGGATTGAGCTGCCAACCAACTTATAAACCGATGTTTTGGAACACCTAATCTGTTCCAGACCATCTTATCCCATGTTACTCTTTTCTTGACACCTTTTATCTTATCATATACACCTTGAATAGAGTAGTTTACCATCATAGACCACTCAGCTTTAGAGTAATAATGCTTCAATTCCTCTTTTACTAGACAAATTCTTTTCCAGTACCAGCTAGCTCCCAATTTAAGAACATAGCTCCACCAATTCTCCCCTTTCACATACACTGAGTGAATCCACTTTATCCAAACATTGTCTTATTTGGAAGCTATAGCCCAAACATACTTGCCTAGACATGCAATATTTCATGTAACAATATATCGAAAACCAATCCCTCCACATTGCTTACTCCAACATAGTGAGTCCCAAGCTACAGCCCCTGGTTTGTTAGAATAAGCATCTCCAGTTCATAACAATGCCCTGTAGATCTGTGAGACTTCATGTAGGACACTTTTAGGCAAAATGAAAACTTGTGCCCAGTACCTATGCAAACTCAGAAGGACTGAGTTGATGAGCTGTGCTCTGGCAATGTAAGACAAATTTCTTGAACTCCAAATTCTGATCCTAGCTGTCATTTTCTCCACAATGACATCACATTGAGCTTTTGATATCCTCTTGGTGCAAATAGGCACACCAAGATATTTAAAAGGAAGATTGCTTCTCCTAAATCCAGAAGCATTCATAATTCTCTGTATATCAACCTCATTCATACCACATGTGTAGAATGCAGACTTTTGCACATTATCTTTCAAGCCTGAAGTTGTAGAGAAAAGCTTGATTGCTTCTCTCCCCTTTTTTTTTCCTTCTTCTTCTTTTTCATTGCTCTCTATTTGTTTTGAGGATCTAACCTGATGCTCTTGATACCATGTAGAAATTATAAGAACATAAAAGAAGAGGAGAGGATAGTGCAGCAAATAAAATTTTCATTTACAAACTGCATTCTACTATCTTAAACAAAGCAAAGATAAAGGCCTATTTAAAGGCTTACAACCTAACTACTTCACTTGGTCAATAGCATATTAGAAGGAAAGTGGGTAGACATGTCCCACGTTCATGCACTACTTCTAACAAACTCTAAGTATTATTGCTCCATAATCTAATTTAATTAACTATTAATAAATCACTAACATTTATTCCTAAAATAAAGAAAGATAGTTAAGCCAACTTTGAAGCATATTTTCCAACAAATTGATTGTTCAATAATCTTCATGGACCATTATTTGGAGGGGATAAGGATTCTTCATAAAATGAAAGGCACATGCATATCTAACTGAGATGCCTCAACATAGCATTTCTGAGTAATTTATCTCTTCATTACAAGATGCCGCGTACGTCCGTTGTCAATTCTACGTTGTTGCTACTATTAGGGGTGTGCATTATCGGATATCGGATCCGATCCGATCCGGAAATCCGGATACCCGAAATTTCGGATCGCTAAAAAATCGATCCGAATCCGATCCGAAAATTTCGGATATCCGGAGTTTTCGGATCGGATCGGATCCGATATCCGATCCGGTAATCCGAAATATCCGAAATCAATTAAAGGCCTTATACCTGCTGTGCAATTGTTGCTTTGAATATGCTACTGCCTCATCATTACTCATTACATATTCTTCATTTTTTTTCTTTTTTGAAGGAAAACATATTCTTCATTCTTCAACAGCAATGTGATAATTTATTTTGAATTAAAGCATCAAACCCACTACTTATCAAACCTGTAACATTCAACACGGCAACAACAATTTTGAATCAAACCCAACACACTACTTCTTGAACAACGAACAGCTAGCAATCTCATTCAAGGATCATAAGTCAACTTGTTTTTAATGAGTTCTCGACTCGTAACATTCATGGATGATAATTGGTAAGTTCACTTGTTTCATTCTTCGCCACCCAATTTAGCTAAATCTAGCGTGAAGCGAGGAGAGAGATTATCTGAACGCCGTAAACTGAAGTGAAGAGCAGTAGAGTCGCGAACTCCAGCATGAAGAGAATAGCATCAGCGAACTCCGATCTGAACGTCGTGAAGTGAAGAGAGAGAGGAGAAGGCGTGACTGGGGACTGGGGTGGGGACTGCAGAGAAGAGGTGAGATTTCGGTTTTCTAAACTAAAGGTCTAAAGGCCTAAAGCAGTACAGCCCATTTGGATTTCCATTTTTTTTTTTAATCGGATTTTCGGATTATCCGAAACTTAAAAAAGCCGATCCGTATCCGATCCGAAAATCCATTTTTTTTCCGGATACCCGATCCGAAATATCCGAAATGCAAAAACCGGATCGGATATCCGAAATTTCGGATCGGATCGACGGATAATCGGATCTTTTTGCACACCCCTAGCTACTATATGCTTCAAATTTTTATTTGGAGCCACTAGTTTCCATATATAGATGCTAGGGTTACAAGAATAAAGCGCTACCAGTAAAAAAATATTCTTCAGAATGGGAAGACCGGACATATCCAAAGATTAGTGAAGTATATACTACATATATTACTAAGAATAGCATCATACATTTAGAAGCTGACAAGTGACATATTTATCTTATGGTAACTAGTTTGACATATCATTTCATCAAGTCTATAAATAGCCAAAACGGTAGCTTGTTTTATACTCAGCACATCACACAATCAGACAATCTTCTATAGCTTTAGCCTTTTGTGTGCAGTACTCCCTAGAACCGTTCTAGAACGTGTACGTAATTCCTTCCTTTTAATCTGGTACTTGATTATTTCTTCATTGTTTAAGTATTTTTTTTCTATGACTAACTGGTATCAATGAATAAACGTAGTAACGTACACATACATGCATATTATAGAGTGAAGCTAGCTAGGAAATATATAATGGCATCAATTCAGCACGAGAAGAAGGAAGTAGCTGTGCAACAGCTATGGGATAACAATGTGTGGAATCTAAATTGCATCTCTCTCCCTTTATCGGACTTTATTTCGTCTCGCATTAAGGATACACCTATACCTCCTCCAAATTGTGGTAAGGTTGACCACCCCTTATCTTCCTTCGTGGAAGAAAACAAATTCTCGTTAGCTAAGGCCTACTCCACCCTCACGTCGCCTAGAAAATCTCAAGTGCAATTAGATTGGTTGTGGAAAGGTGCCCTTCCTCCCAAATTAAATTTTTTTCTATGGCTAGTATGGTGGAGCCGCCTGCCCACGAATAGCCTTTTGAATCAGCGCAACATCATCCTAACGGGCCTTTGCCTGCTCTATCTAGACCATGTGGAATCCTCGGCGCACATTATTAGGGATTGTAAGGTTGCCAAAGCGGTTTGGATTGAGTCGTTAATTTACCTTCACCCCTCCCCTAGCATGCCTACGAATGAGTGGTTGTCATACCAGTTAAGTGCTACCACAAAAATTAAAGACATACCCTCGTGTATCCTCTTCCCTTTCATCTGCTGGGAGCTATGGCTCCAAAGAAACAAAAATGTATTTGAAACAGCCCCATTCCCTTACCTTCCACCACAATCCAAAAAGCCATGCGTAATGCCGCGGAATTCTTCGCAGCCCAACCCAATATTTCCAAACAAATTGCCCAACCATGTTATGTAGCTTTCAAACCCCACCCGTGGTTAAACATTGTTGTTGATGCATCCTTTGTCAATCTCTCCACTCCCTCTTGTGTTGCTGGTGTGTTGTTCGACAGTGCAGGTAATTGGATTTTGGGTTTCCAAAGAAAGATATATGCAAACAACAGCTTCCATGCGGAACTGCTAGGGATCTCTGGGCTCTTGCCTTCGCCAAAGACCAAGCAGTATCACACTTAGCATTATACACGGATTGTAAAAATGTTGTTAACGAAATCCATCAACCCACAACGACACATTCTACCTTTGATCATCTTACTATGTTATGCAGGGAGCACAACCGTTTCTTCCAAGAGATGAAGGTCCAATATTGCCCAAGGAAGCACATCAGCGTTGCGGATAGTATGGCCAAGGCGGGAAGAAGAGTCATTTTAGATATGAATGTAACTAGGAGTATCCCCACCCCCCCTAGTTTATCTTATGCACTCATGGGACGAATTTGTAACAAGGCTTATAGCCTTTAACTTTTAATTGTTTAATGCTTCCGTATTTCACCAAAAAGAAACAAAAAAAAACTCAGCGCTTAGCAGCAAGCAAATTTGGATAAGATGATCAAGCAGGCAAAGCAGTGGTATGTCGCCAAAGATATCGTCAATCGATCCTGTGCTATCGTTGCGAAAAATGGAGGCCAAGACAAGGCAGGGGAGAATAACTTAGAATTAGTGACCGTGCTAGGAGGATGCTTGAGGAATACGTCAAATGATTACTTGAGCATTTTATCCAGCACGATATATATGGGAGGGAGACGTTGTCATACGCTTTCCAGATCCTTTTAAAACTGAGGGTTTTTTTCTCTCTAGCAGCTCTTTGCGGCGACGTTAAGGCGGGAGTGGCTTATGTTGGCAAGAATCAAGCTAATGTTGGTTGTGCATGGCTTATTGCTTTTGCAGACAACGACTTGCCTGGAAAAGTCGTAAGTACTCAACATTAACCATCTTACAAAAACAATTAATTACTTTATACTTTCTTTATGCTAAAATATTTGTTATGTATTACAAATGAATTTTTTTCTCCCTAAACGTTCTAAAATATCCTTGTAAACTTGCTGATCCCTCACTTTCTTCTTTTAAATACCTTTACTTTTTCCTTAACAAAAGTGTTATTCTATTAGGTACAATACAAGAGGGGGCCGGGTGAATTGTATTGTTGGGAACAATGAGTAATTTTTGCGGAATTTAAAAAAATACGAAAGGAACAAAGTAAAGACACGAAAGATACAAAGAAAACCTTCCTAGTCCTTATAGGAAGTAAAAGGCTCGACCCCAAGGAATTTTGAACACAACTCATCCACTAATATTAGAACAACCCCTAAGTACAACCTATTACAATGAGTTCTTGTTCTTTCTCTTTCTCTTTCTCTCGTTCCACTAGAAACAAGAATTCCTACAACAGTCCCTCAACCGTAGCTTCCTCTCTCTTGACTTCACTCAAAGTCCTCTCTCAAGCTTCACTCAAAGCTTTACTTAACTATAGAATTTCACTCAAAATCCCAACCCCAAATCAATTACAAATTCTCGAATTAACTCTAAGAGAAACTAACAACAAATTTAGAAATATTGATGCTTATGAGAACTGTCTATAGCACTGACTCAATAACATGATAAATACTTCCAAATATGCTCGGTCAGTGTTACTCTAAATGATGATCGAAATGAGCTATTTATAGATACATGCCACTCAAAGAGTGATGCATTCATGTCTTAAAGAACTAAATAACCATGATAATCCTCATCTAGATCTAAGGAACAATAACTAATCGAATAAAATCAGATTTAATTTAAACCAATAGATAAAAAAATTAAGTTTAACAAACTAAAGATAGAGTTAATAAAAACTGACTAGAAAGTTAATATCAATTTTCAAGATTTGAAATAAATAGCTAAGATAAAGCCAAGTAAAAGATAAAGATAAGATTTGTTTTTATTTTATCCATAAAGATGAAATCTTTTCATCACAAAGATACTAATTTCATTAAGTAAAACTAATTCTAAAATACTGATTTTATTCCCTAACAGGTTCCTTAGTACATAGTGCCAAATCACAGTTCTTATATAATTGTTGCTCCCAAGGTTTAGAAACTGCTATGTTCCTAAACCTAGGAACAACTCCTTGTTCCAAGCTATTGTTTGTTCCTTACTAAAGTTCCTAGGAACACCCTCATGATCTTGGGAACTTGACTTCAACAACTTCATCAAGTCTTCTAGAAAGTCTAATTCTCATTGGTTTCTTCAAAGTTCGTGATAAATCTTTACTGGAAACGACACATGTAGAATATTAGTCCAAATAAGTTTATCTTTGCTATATGTCATCTTCAAAATTTAGGGTCAATAAAGAGTTTTATACTCAAAAGGTGGTGGTCCCCAATTTTTCTTTGTACCTTTTTTAAAAACTCCCCACTATACAGCATCTAAATTATACAGAGAAAGTCTAAAGTAACTAATGGCGTAAACTATGATAAATTGATGTTCTCTTTCTTAATATAATGGGGCAATGTAGGTTTATGCGGATTGTGGCCCTTTCACCAACATCGGCTGGGCACAAATCGAAGCCAAGGTGAATAAATCTAGCTGTAGAGCTTATGCCTTTGACGCTGAGACTGGAACTTCCGTGTATGCTTCTACGGTCGGCGGCAAGGTCGAGAGCGTGGTTGCTGCAGCCTTCACTGGTTAAACAAACATATTACATACTCCTACTATTGTACGTTGGATCAATGATAATTACTTCATGTACTCAATGTGGTCTACGTACCGTCTATGTACGTACTTGCATTGTGTCGTTCAACCATATATTTTGTATTGTCTGCTGCATATCGTTCTTTTCTGAACTGTCTTCATTAGTTTATTTCAGTATGTTCAATGTTGTTATATAATGTGGGGGAAGGGCCGAAGGGGACTTGTGAGTTGCGAATGTGACTCTGTGAGAACATGCAAGCTGTAAGCTGCTATCTACCGTACGTGCATGTTTCTACTTTTTACCATACTAGTTGTTGGACCACACGCGATAGGTAGCAAAAATAATTGCAGACAACTAAATGTTAAGTATTAGCATAATCCATTTAGGGAAAACAAAGGCCTCTAAACTTGGTAGTTAAGTAGATTGCATTAGCTCTACAACGCCCTTAGTGTGTGTGTGTGTGTTTGTATATATATATTCAAGAACTTAACCTAGTAGCAAATGACATTGGTCCATAAGATGGAATACTTGACTCTAAGGGGCAAAACTATGCCACTTTCACGGTCCAGATTTTCACGTGTTTGGGTTGTCAGCCTGTCACAATGGTTCGCACATATTCTTCGATGTAGATAACCATGCCAAGAACATCTAATTTATCATGAAAGAGGTGAGCGGGTTTGCATCACCAACACGAAAGTATCAGCTAGTCCAGCTATAAGAAATAAATCCCCATATGCTAGCTTCAAGTCTTATATTATAATGATCATAAGAGACCTTGCTAGCATTTTCGCTACTGGTCTTCTCAATTGAATGATTTTCATTATATTTCCACCATCTTTTTCCCTTCAGTCATATTCAATTCAATCGCCATAACTACACATTATGTGTCTCAATTACTCATGTACCTTTTCATACTTAGTGTACAAACTATTTTTTATGTTTGCCATCTATTATATTGATAAAAAAATATTTACTGATTACAACAAGTACATTCAGGCTTAAAAGCTATACATAAGAAAATATTATAACATTAGAATTTTACAGTGATTTGCTTTGCATGATGTTCTATAATAATACACCTAAAATGCTATTGGGATTCATCTCGATGTAGTTGTCTGCATTTCTGCAAACTCAGTATATTACCTATTTCAATTTGAATTGCAAACGTCAATTAATTATATTTAGAAAGCCAAAAGTATACTCAACATTATATTCATATCTGTTTGTGCGCACTTACTGAAGTCAGATTATGTCACTAAAACCAGCAAATAGAGGGCTGAAAATGCAAGGAGTCAGGGACTATAGTTGCGTTCTCTTCACCTTATTTGCACTAATTAGCCTTGAACTTATTAGCTCTAAACTTAATTTTTCTAAACTTCTTAATTAGTCGTAAACTTGACCTATTTGAATCAATACGAACTTATTAAAACTTTTTGTAGTTATAATTTTAACTTTGGTATTTCTTATTAGCCCTCAACTAAAGTTATCTAAAACTATTGGCCTTAACTTATATGAACTTATTGGCCTTGTATATGACTTAACTAAATGTAATAGCTATCAACTTAACTTATCTATGATATTTTTTCTTCCTATAATAAGTGAATATAGGGTGATGAAACTTTTTTTTATTAGGAAGAAAAAAATCTTCCTCGATTCCTTTACGAGGAAAATAGAAGCCTATATTTCATATAAAGAAAAAATGATAAACATAAAATTGGAGGATAGGGAGGCCATGGCCAACTCTACCCTCCTGGATGTTCAACACATGTAGTTCATAAAAGATGAACTTCATCGCGCAGATGCAAGAAAGCTCTCGTACCTCTACTGACTACAACTTATAAAGAAAGAGGAAAAAAAGAAGAAACATGACTATATGAGTACCACTTCAATTAGACTTAATAATGGATAATTGTTAGTTTCTGGAGGCATTAGCTTATGTAAATTTATCATGTTAAATGTACCATATTCTTGTAATTTCTTACTAAAAATTGATGACAATTTTTATTTTATCAAGGGTAATGATGAAACTATATGACTATATGAGTACCACTCAAGTAGTCTATTTATAAATGAACTTCCATTAAGAGAGAATCCTTAAAAGTCATTTTATGCATCCGGAATCTAACAGCTATCCAATATTAGCTGAATGTTACCAAACATATTTATGCAAGTTGTTATATCAGCTAACAGAGAGCAATTACTGAGAACACCTATTAGCTATCAACTAATTGTCAAATAGAGGCATAATCCATAAACAAGAAGACAAAAAAGACAAAAGTTGCAATAAATACGAATCCTTGGTATGATTAGTCTGTCAACCAATTATTTTGGTATGAACCTATTTCTCGCCTGTATATTGACATAAGGAAGAAGAAACTCAATCCCCAAGAAATAACAGAGGAATGTACCAGAGTAGTTGCAACCGCAAGGGGGTGCCAGCGATAGAAGATGACTTTTCCATGATAAGAAATGTGATTGAAGAAGAGCTAAAAGCAATAGGGAAAAGTCAGCACAAAGTACAAAGATTACTAATCATGTCGAATAATGGAAAAGTATACTGAGGTAGTGAGGTTTCCCCACAACCTCCAATGTGTTATACATAATTCTATCACCTAGGGTGATAACCTCACTCTCTCCTCCCCATTCCCATTGTATCTCAAAATGTCACCACCTACTATTTCTTGCCCAACAAATGCCCCTCTTCCCACCTCCCCTTCCCCCCCCAATATCTCAAAAATGAACTCCATACAACCCTACCTCTCTTCGCTACACCTTAAACATCTCCCCATTTATTTCAACAAACACCCCCTATTATACATTACTACTCCAAGAAAATCAACAAAACCCTAAAGAAAATTTTATTTGCAATATCAGATAAGACAACATTTGGTGAAGAAAGAGGAGGAGAGAAAGTAAGGGGCACCATTGCAAAATAAGAAATTCTCAATTAACATACATCATACCTCCGGAATCCTATTTTGTAAGATCTCATTGAATGTGATTGGAAATCTTCCTCCAGTTCACCAATCACAGATTTGACCTGAATATGTCTTTGCTAGAAAAAAAGGCAAAAACAAACAAACTGAGAAGTTATGACTTCTGAAATACAATCAAAAGTGCCATTCAAGATAATAAAAATAAGGCAGTCGGAAACATGAGCAGACAAAATACAAATGTCAACAAACCTATCCTTTCTGCATAATCTCAAGAAAAGAAGTTCAACTGTAGCCAAGCTCATGGTCCTCACTCATCACTCCTGAGTAACAATTCTACTTTTCCAGAAAAGAGTGATTCATAAAGATCATTCAACTTCCATTGACAAATCTCATTATCTTTATTATTCTCATAGAAACCAGAATAACCCCATGAAACACAAGACATCATCTGCCTTCGTATTATTCGTAGAAGACAATGTTTGGAAAATAGGGCAGATAAATCACAAATTTCTTAAGGTTTTCCGATGTCTCATGGACCAAATACTCACAAATATAAAAAAATAACTTAGCTCATCATCATAAATACGAAAACAAGTATACTACTACCTTTGTTATCCTAAGTTCTACCCACTTTCATGTTAGACGATCTCCAATTGCTTCTACAAATATCATAAAATAGTTGAATACAGGAAAAACTAAAGGAATTTACCTCTCTAATTGCTTCTACCAACATCAGCACATCTAGCTAGAGATGAGTTTCGCGAGCATACTTTTGTAGCCAAAGTACACATTTTGCACGAATTGAGAAAAAGTATAATGGCTTAGAAAGAATTAACAAATTGTAAGTAGTGTGAAGTAGAGAAAGAGGTAGAGAAAGAAAAAGAAAAACCTTATGATAATCCAGAAGGACCTATGAAGCGTAGGAGAGTGAAAACTGAAAAGCCAATACAATCTGAAATCTATCTCCAACGTCTGTGCCACTTGCTAACAACCATCTGTTTTAAGAAAAAAGAGGGAAGAAGTTAAAATAGTACAGAATCTGGAACTTACCAACAAATTGATAATTTTAAACAGTATGCTCTAACATAAATTTGACAATTTTTGGGGGGGTAAAAAGAAACATAAGAAATCAAACTCTTACTTTAAATTCTGATGTTGGTGTTGCAAATTACGCTGTGCATGGAGAAGAGAAGAAAGAGGAAAGGAGAATAGAGGAGAGAGAAAGAAAGATAGTGGTGCGAGAACTGGAAAGTTGAGAATAACAGAAAAGAGGTGAGGAGATATAAAGCACAACTACTAAAGAAAAGCAATTTGGGGAGGGGGGGAGGGGCTTACCCACGGTGAATTTCAAGGTTTTTAGACTCATTTCACTATTGCACTAAATACTAAGTCCAACTCCAATTTTTATAAGAGATATAAATAAAGGAGGAAATCCAATAATGGCCTGTTTGGATCCAGCATTTGAAATGAAATGCTGGATTTGTTTCAATTCCATTGTTTGGATGAGTTGGAATTTGAAATCAAAGAACTTGTTCAAATTCTGGAATAATTCAAAAAGCCCATCTTGATGAGGGATTTGAAATACCATGGTTTATCAAGTCATTTGAAATTCAACTCCTCTTAAAGCAAAGCTATTTCTTTCGACTCTCTCTCGCTTCCACCTTATTGCACTATGTCTCCCCTGCCATAACTATTCTCTCTCCTCTACCATACTGCTATCATCTGGAAATGAAATTTGTGTTCCGAAACACAACCTAATAGTTTTTCTTTAATTGTCTAAAAGCCATGCTCTCAACTAATGTAATACTCCTTTTGCCCTACACTGTCATTCACAAGTTTTCTGCTATGATTGGCCCGAATAGTATGCCACATTTCTATTTAGTTCAAAAAAAAAATCATCTTTTCTCTCTCCATCGCAACCTCTATTTTTTTTCTTATCCAAATGGTTTCTCTTATAGTTTCTCTCTCTATTAACTTTCAATTTTTTCATACTACTTTTACCATCATCTTAGGCACCATGTGAAATCCAAATGCGAAAATAATTTAGGAAATCATTTAGGGACAGAGGGACTATATGTCAAATGACTAACGAGAAAAGATTCATTTTTTAGAACTGTCATGTCCACACACACATACCATATTAGTCCAGAAAAGAGATGCTAAGAATGATTGTTTATATCAAACCATTAGAGCGGTAGGTTCTTTACAAATGGAGTGATTATCACAAATGCTCCTTGCTTTTGATAGTAAGATACACAAATAACTAACATAGAATTTATAATAGCCAAGTAAAAAAGACGAGTGAGTGACACACATGACCTAATTAACAACACATGGTTAGATTCCAAAACATAAATAAAATCTTATGCAAATATTTTCAAATAAGGGTTTTCTTTTTCCCGGTATGCCGCTCTGCCTTATTCTAGGTGGATTTATAGGAGGCAGTTTTTTTTTTTAAAAGAATGTAGGAGGCCACTGTGGCACCTGATTGAGAAGTAAAACAAGTACAGGTAAAAAATAAACAATATAAACCAGATGTATGTAAGAAAGATGAAATACCAGAATTCCAGAATGGCAGAAACATTGAGAGAGAGAGAGCAAACACAAAGTATCCTTCTGACACTAACCATTCACTCAAAAGCTCAATAAACTGCTTTACTCCATGATTTGAGCATTAATATCCAATATCAATAGAACATTAAGCAAATTGAGTATGCAACTACAGCAACACATATATCGAAATACGCTAAATCTTGTGTGGTAAACAACAAATCTATTATGACCAAGCAAGGCATAGCTAGTAGGGAAAACATAGGGACTGAGAATAAACTTTCAAACTCATTAGTAATTATCGAGGTGCAAAGGGATCTGTAGGATCAATTGTGGATCAAAGTCAAAGAAAAAGTTTGAGTATAGGGGTTAGGGATGATGAATACTGTCTTATTTGTGCGAAGCAACCTGAAACCCATAGTCATATTTTTCTTCATTATCCTTTTAGTACAAGATGTGCATCCTTGGTTTACAACTGGTTACAGGTTAGAAATAAAAGAGAGGAAATAACACAAAGCTGGAAGCATATTTGGAGGCAAAATGCAAGAAACAAATTTAAAAGATTTGTTACGATTGGAGGCGTTGGTGCTCTTATTAACTTTGCAAGCTAAGAACATAGTGTTGTGAGACAATAAGGAATAATCTTACGACTCCAATAGTTTAATAGCACTGCTAAGTTTGTGGTTAAAATTAGTATTCAGAATGTAATGGGAAACAAGATAGGTGTTAGTGACAACGATTAGTTTTTGAGTTTGTAATTAGTATGAGGGCCTATAATGTTCATTTTCTATATAAGATCTTCTTCATTGTAGAATGGATGGAAACATCCACATATGTTAGCTAGCAACATGAAATACACGGAAAGACATACGACAACTGCTTAAACTTTGCTAATAGATATAGATACTTTATTATTCAGTGACACAAAATCTTTGTTAGTAAACCCAAAACATTATAAAAACATATAGCTCCCTAAAAGTTTCCAACGAGCTACTGCTGGAAATTGGAATGGTACCTGGTTTTAGTAGTTTGTCACCAGGTACTGATTATGTTTCTAAAATGTAGAAGAGAAAACATTACAAAAAGTGTACGTTGTCGATAATAACAGAAGCAGGGATGAAGGGTCTCTAACTCTCTGTCTACTTAAAAGATTATTTGTTTCTACTTTTCCCTTGATTACTTACCATTAGATTCTTAACATAAACTTCCTCCGTTTCTAAATAAGTGCAACATTTTCCATTTTAGAAAGTGCCATAATAAGTACAACATAGTTCAAAATGGAAAGTTTTTCTATTATTTACAGAAATGCCATAACTTAATCCTCAACAACACAATTAATTTATTATCCACCAACTTTTTTTTTTTTTTTGATCAATATTATCCACCAACCTAAACAACCTAAATTGATCAATCCCCACCCCACCATGACATGTAGTGATGTAACAAAGGGAACATAGACATATGACAATTCCTAATATTGACATTCTCTATACAAGTAAATTAATGGAAAAGAACAAAATTTGGTTCATATTATCAACCACATTGCAAAAACAAATTTTACATTAATTGAGACTTATTATCACCTCAAAACAAACCAGCCTCAATTAATTCCTCGAATCCAACCAAATTCCAATCTTAACTCAACAAGACAAAGAAACATGTGATGTACGTGCTGCCGGAAGTATGGCTTTTAGATAGTCTGAATCAAACATTAAGATCTGCTAAATAAAAAGTATCCCACCATTTCTCATACTGATATCACTTGAAAAAAACTCAACAACAACCAGCAAAGCTTAGATCTTCAGATATTTCTCTTTAAATCACAGGAGAAATGCCCAAATATTGCGTCTTTTTCTTATTTGTCAAATATCTACTCTGATTTTTTCTCACATTTCCAATAAATTAGCAATAAAAAAACATTTGAAAATAGGGGAAAAAATTGTCGAAATGAAGATTAACTTACATGAATTAGCTTTCCTTTCCCTCCTCCATTCTTCTTCCTTCTCCCTGCTCCCTTCGGTCTCATCCCTCGCGCCACCACGAGTCACGACCACCACTGAGCTCCATTCTCTTCTTCTTCCTCCTGCGTTCCTCCTCACAGTTCCTTTAAAAAAAAAAGACGAGAAGATCGTAATAACTAAAAAGAAGATAAAAAATTCTTGATTTTGAATATTAAAGCAGAGAAAAGGGAATTTCAAACTGCATTAAGAAAATACTAATTGACACAAATATTTATACAACAAGATTAACATCTGAAAAACTATAAAAAGTGGCATTGACAAAAAAAAGGTGAAGTAATTACAGAAAGAATGATCTTGAATGCTTGTGAATGTTGCGGATTGCAGTAGTGATGCTTTTGCAATCATATTCCATCACCTTTATCCAATTCTCTAAATGGCCGGTTTCTTACTCACAAAATCAACGAATAAAATTCCAATATAATCGAAAAATAAAATTTAATGACATTGATTTGCGTACCTTAATCGCAGTGTTGAGAGAGCGAGAAGCGTTCAACCAAAAAAGGAGAGAGAGAAAAATGGTGAGAAATAGAGAAAGAGGATAGAGACGAAGAAGATTGAGAAAGTGAGAATGGAGGGGAGTAGGAGGACGAAGATGGAGGGTTGAGAGGAAAACCGGGAGGGAAGAGAAAAAGAGCGGGGTAAAATAGCCAAATCCACTGTTACTAAGCTACAGTAGATAAACTTCTCACTTTTGAATGGGCATGGATATGCATGCATGTCAGTTTAACTACAACTAATAATAAATAAATACAAAGTCCCCCATTTACATATAAAAGTGATCTGCTATATATCTACTATGCATGTTTCTACTTTCTACCACATATGCATGCATGTCATTTTAATTAATTATACTTTCTCTGTTTCTTTTCAAGTTCAGCACTTTGATTTTTGCACTATTTACACACCCCACTTTAACCGTATTTTCTTACTACTCTCTTCGTCCCATAATATAGTGCCTACTTCATTTTTGGTTGGTCAAACTTTAAATTTTTTGACCGAATATTCTCATTTGTATATATAAAAAAACGTATTCATGTGGGATCTTGTTAGATTCGTCTTAATGTATAATTTCATAATATCATCTTTATATATTTTTTATTAATACGGAATTGAAGATATTAAAGGTCAAAGTTACGTCTTGGAGATCGTGTAAAAAAGAAACAAGCACTATATTATGGGATGGAGGGAGTAATATACTTCCTCCGTTTTTTAATAATTGCAACATGTAGGGGTTGCACACTTTTTAATTAGGAGATGAGAGAGATAGAGAGATATGAAAAAAGGGACTCATGTGAAAAAGGGAGAGATAGAGAGAAAACATAGTCAAATTAAGTAATGTTGCAATTAATATCAAACTTCCAAATAAGGAAAATGTTGCAATAATTAAAGAACGGAGGAAGTATATAACAAAAATGATCATAGAGAATGTTGGATTTGCTTCAATGAATATTTTCATAATATCAACTTTTTATAACATCTACAGGTACATAATTAGAGATATTAATGGTCAAAGTGTGCGTTAGCAAGCGTGAAAGTCAAATTGTTGCACTTATTTAGAAGCAGAGATTAGTACAAACGTTTATGATTTAAAGAAAGTAAAAGAGTTCGTACAGGATTTACTTGGAAGATGTAAAAGATTTTGTTATTTTTTAAAATATTTCATTCCACACTAAAAAAAAGAAATTCTAATTTCTACATAGGAAGCAGAATCCCCGTTGATACAAGAAACAGTCCTCAGTCAGTCATTTCTCACCCTCTTCTCTCATTTTTTTTCTCTTAATTATTTCCTACAAAACTGCAGATATTGAATTGTTTAAACAAGATTGAGACAAAAATAAAATTATGATGCACTCAGCAACCCTTTCTCTGGGACGGTATGTACAGCAGTACATTTGTTCACCAGTTGTTCGACTTTATGTCTCAATGACACCTTTATCATTTTCAAATTTTAATTCATTTTTGTGGCCACCATTTTGTCTTATTCAAGTTTTAAAATTTTGGCTTTTGTGGGTTTTGATTGACTTGGTTAGTACTCTTAAGGATTTGAAATCAAGCAAATTAATGTTAAGAATATACAACACCAGAATGCAATTGCACATGAACTGTAGCGTGAGATATGGGGTATTCGGTATTCCTTTATATTTCATAGGGTTTTTTTGTCAGAAAGGACCTAATAAAATACAAGTTTTGTAGGGAATGTCCTAATAAAAAAAAATTGTCTAAAAGGACCTATTAAAATACTTTCGATTGTTAACAGGAACCAGTTTATGAATTTCAGGCTAAAATTACCATATTGCAGCGTTGACTTTTTGCAATTGACACACCACAACTACATTTGACAGGAATTTTATTGCTTGAAGGTGATTTCGCATACATTTTCCTTCAAATTCTGAAAAAATTAGAGTTTTTTGGCCTGAAATTCATAAAATGGTTCCTCATAACAATCGGAAGTATTTTAATAAGTCCTTTCAGACAAAAAATTTTTATTAGGTTCTTCCCTACAAAACTTGTATTTTATTAGGTCCTTTCTGATAAAATATTCTAGTTCATATTATAATTTAGAAATCAGTATCTCTAGTAACACCATTAATAAATACACCATGATTATGAATTTATCATTAGTCTAATCACCAGTAATAACATGGATCATGTGAGGTGTGCTGTTTGTGTATGATCCTTTCCCATAAATCCGGCGCAATTAGAGATCACATAATTCAGGGAACCAATGATAATGACAAAGCATGGAATTAACAAAAATTAATTAAACAAACTCACATATTAGTTATTTCATGATATAGATATATGATTTCGGGAAGCATTTTAGTTACGTCTAATATATTTTAGATGCTAAAAGGATTAGTAGTGTTTGGGGAGTATATAAAGTAAAATTTTAGGTCTTTCAAAAAAAAAAAAAAAAGTAAAATTTTAGGTGCTTAAAATGACTTAAATGATAAGTTAAAATTTTTACCTTTTCAAAATCAGGTGACTGAAATTTTGGAAAATCTTTTTAAAATTTTGATAACAACTAATTTTGCCAAAATAATTTATCAACTTATGCAACTAATTTTGCCAAACAAGAAATGTAATCAGCTACCTTATCAGTTCCAGTAGCTTATCCGTTTCAGTTAACTTAAGAGTTTCAGTTTATTTTTAGCTAGTATGCAAACAGAGCCAAAGAGTATACCTCCTCCATCCCATAATATAAGCTTCTTTTTTTTTTTTTTTTTTTGCACGGTCTACTAAGATATACGCTTTGACATTCAATATCTTCAATTTTGTATTATGAAAGTACACATTGAGGCGTCAAACAAAGATCTTACATGAGTATATTTTTTAATTTATTGATGAGAATATTTTGTCAAAGATTTTAAAGTTTGACCTTAAGAGAGAGAAACAAGCATTATATTATGGGACGAAAGGAGTAGAAGAGATTGCAATTTCCATCACCGCCAGAAAAGTAAAATAATTAATACAGTATTATCTTATGGTAATTGGTTTGATTATTTTTCTGTGCTGTATGTACCATTCAAGTCTATAAATAGCCAAAACGGTATAGCATGTTTTGTACTCAGCGCATCACACAATCTTCTTATAGCTTATTAGCCTTTTTAGTGCAGTACTCTCGAGAGATCTTTGGGTACGTAGCGGGTAATTCCCTTCCTTTTTAATCAGATAAACGTTACTTGTAATTTTTTTTCCCTCATTGTTTTAGTATTTTTTTTTTCTATACCTGTATCAATGATTGAATGTACACATGCATGCATATTATAATACACAGTGAAACTAGGAAATAATGGCACCAAATCATGAGAACAAGGCGGAACTCAGCACTGAGCAGCAGGCGAAATTAGATAAAATAATCGAGCAAGCAAAGCAGTCGTATGTCTCTGAAGATATTGTGAATCAAGCCCGTGCAATCCTTGCCAAAAATGAAGGCCAAGAAAAGGCAGCGGACCCAAACTTAATGTTGAGCGTGTTAGCAGGCAGCATCACGAATTTGTCAAGGTATTCCTTGACCCTTTTATCCAGCAAGATATGGGCGGGATACTCTGTCGTAGACTTTCCACGAACTATAGATGACAGACCTGGTGCTTTCTCCCTAGCAGCCCTGTCCGGCACCGTTAAGGGCGGTGCGGCTTATGTCGGCAAGAATCAAGCTGGTGCTGAATGTGTTTGGCTTGTTGCTTTTGCAGGCGACAACTCTATTAGAAAGGTTAGTACTTAACATTAACTATCTTATAGAGTAACTAATTAATGGAGTACATATATTGTTTGTTCAATTTACCAATATAAAGTGTATGATAATTAGATTGATGTTCTCTCTTTCGATTGTAATGGGGCAATGTAGATTTATGCGGATTGTGGCCCTCAGCGCAACTTCGAAAATATCAACTGGACAGCCATCGAAGGCGAATTGAATAAAGCTAGCTCCGTATCTACTCCCTCTGATCCTGAGACTGGAACTTCCGTTTATGCTACTATCGTCCGCCAAGACCCGGGAACCGTGGTTGCTGCAGCCTTCAATGGTTAAACATACTCCGACTACGTACGTTGGATCAATAATAATTACTTCATGTACTCAGTGTGATCTACGTACGTGTTTGTGTCGATCAACAATATCTGTTGTATCATCCGCTGCATCGTTATTTACTGTACTATCTTTATTCAGTATGTATGAATTATATACATATATATATGAGGGGAAGGCACCTGTGACTGTGAGAACATGTAAGCTGCGACCTGCTATCTATGGTGCATGTTTCTACCATGTCAGTTTAACTACTACTTATAATAAATAAAAAAGTCCCTTTTAGCATATACTTCGCCTGTTTCTCCCTTTTTCTTCTTACTTGCTTTTTCACTTCAGTTAATGCACATTTTATATTATTAATATTTATAATTTTATATTAGTAAAATTTATAATTCAATTGGTGTAGTTGCTTAAACCCGCTTTTAAATAAAATTCATAGAAGGAAAGTGTTAAGCATTTCGGCGGTGTTGTGTTTGATTTAATGCGGAATGATAGTCAATAATAAAATATAAGAAAGAAATCAATAAAGAAGATGAACAAAAAACAAGGATTTACGTGGTTCAGTCAATGTGACCTAGTCCTCAGGTGGGGGATTCGGGAGCTTTTCTATAATCTTCAATGGAGAAACTTAGAGGATTACAAGAAATTTCAAAAAAGGCATAGAGCGGCCGGATTAACCGCATTTTATATGTTTCGAATCTATTTACTTACGTTTGAGGGACAAGAGCGGTCGATTGACAATAGAGAAAGGTTGACGTCCGAAAGAACTTAAGAACGAAGACTTAACCAATAGACCACTCCCTGCTAAATGGATAACGTTCGCTACCAATGGGAGGTTTTGATCACACAATAAGGTCCTTTCATATAGGGAAATATATAACTCAACTAACGTCAAGAAAACATTAAATTAATATGAGCAATAGTTGTCAATTAATTTAGGAAATATATAACTCTAATAGCATCAAGAAAATCCTAAATTAATATGAGCAATAGCTGTCAATTAATTTAGGAAATGTATAAAAAACTGAAAAAATCACGAAAAACTGAAATCATTCTTCATGCTCGTCCGTGGAAAACGACACCAAAAATAAGGCAGTTAGTATGGAAGATAAGCCGCCCTCCCAGGCAATTCCAAATCTTCTTCTTCGTTGATTTCAAAGGCAACACTTACAATTCCCCACCTTAACTTAAAATCCATAAAACCCAAAAATCAAATACCATGAAGTAATGCTCAGCAAAAAATTACCTACGGTGAATCGATCATCTACCTTTAACAAAATATCATATGCCTACTAGCTTTAATTAGGCAATCAAAAAATAGAAACTTCTCAAACTTGTGAACTGGTGCGCTAGCGAACACAAAACTCCTAAACTTGAACCATCAACATGGTCTAGATTGAGATAACAATGCACGACGCTCAAGCATGCATTACCCGAATTGACCCAACTCTCTTTAAACACTTCTTCATGATCTCATATAAAAACTATAAACAATTCTAGAAATTTAAAATTTCATCAAAAAAATTCTAAATTGCAATTGTACTCTAACAAATTATAAAAGTACCAAACTGAGATCAGAAATAACATAACGAGAAATAATATTCTAATGCAATATCCAATATTGCAATTTTATTACAAAATCAATCTAACATTCCATTTTACGTGTTGGAGTAATTCACAACTATCTATTCCATTTTATGTAACGAAAAAGGGTGAAACTTGAAAGCATCAAAGATTCTAAAGGACACAAAAGTGAAATTTGCATACTTGATGAACATAAGAAAGCTACTTAACCCACCACTACCTAAGGGTTACTGGGGCAAACGGCTGCATGCAAATGTACGTTCAACTCACTGCCGGAGAATTAACCGATCAACCCATTTGGAAGACAGCAAGCCTAATAAAACATAGCAAATACAACGTGACCGACGAATACGTGAGATGGTACATAGATTTCCAGAAGGAGAGCTACGAGAAAGGTATAACAGCAGGGAAGGAGGTCAGCGACTGGAGGCACCTTGGTCCTTCTAAAGTCGATTTCGGATCGGGCGGTCCGGTAACTGTGCTTCCTCTTTCCAACCATTTTTTGGGGAGTATTGAGCCATGCTACTTCTTGCCTTATTCTTCTGTTGCTGTTGAGGGGAAGAAAGATGGTGATGGATTTAAGGTGTTGGTTTGTTTGAGAGAATATGCAAAAGATGGGTTTATGGCTGAAATGGATAAGTTTAGTAGACTGGAGTTTGATTTGTGCTAAGCTATATATAAAATATAGCTATATGTTTATTAAGTACTTAATTTTGTATGCTTTGGTTCATTCCCATTATTGTCAATGAAATAACTGTTTTTTAAACGTAAACTAGTTTTGAGGCCCGGGCTATGCCTCGGGTACTTATATTTTTCATTTATTAACATTTAACTTTAAAATGATTGCACCAAATATCACTTGGTTTAGTAATAGTTTAAACTTGGGTTTTTTCACCAAATACCCCTGACAAATCATGAAATTCACCATATACCCTCAATGTTTCAGATATTCACCGTATAACCCTGAGTTTCCGAAAACGTTCACCAAATGCCCTTTTCCTAACGGACGTTAAGTTGACGTTTGCTTTATTTTGTCATTATTAACCACTAACCCTAACACCTAACCCCCTAAACCCTAACCCTAATCCTAACCCCTAACCCACCCACCCACCCGTCCGGCCCAGCCCCCAGTCCTCCCCCCTCCCATACACCCCACCCCAACCGAGCCCCCTCCCTCCAACCCAACCCCCACCCCTCCCGGTGGTTTCCGGTTGACAACTTTGTAACGATCGCATTTAGTAGGAGAGAGATCCTCGGCTGAACTCGACGGCGACAGCCGACAAAGACGAAACTGAAGATGGTGAAACAGATGATGAAGATGATGATGATGATGTTAATGATGCTTTATCATACTCACCATTGTTTTAAAAAGAAACAAATGTTGGTTTCAATTGCGTTTCCGCTCTTCTCTTTCCTCATACAGTTCGCCACCATATAGAAACCAACATTTGAAAGCCCAAACAAGTGCAGCTTCAGCAGCAGCAACCATAACCATCCACGAATTCTCTCTTTCTTTCTCATCCGCCATTAAAATATTTCCGAAAACCTTCAAGAACTTCTATACTTGCTTAAACTCCAGCTACACAACTTCCTATTTTTGTTGCTAAAATCAGTTAAATGAAAATCTGTCGCAAAATTCAAAGCAATCTCACTTTTCGATAGTCGATTTTTCAGCACAATATTTGATCAAATATAACTTAAATCAAAGCAAAAATCACACTCAGATCGCTCTTTTCCATATGCAACTGCACGATGCATTGAAATTTTTCAGCGATTATTTCTTCTTTTTTAGATGAAGATGAGAATTCTGAAAATGGAAAGTACGAAAGCTAAGGTTAGAGTTGGTGCATCGGTAGCAATTGCGACATTAATTAGTTCTGTTATACCAATTTCGGCGCCGAAGAATTCAACTACGAACAAGTATGGATTGTATATGTATCATGAAGGATGGAAGAAAATTGATTTTGATAAGCATGTCAAGCAGCTTAATGGCGTTCCACAAATATGGGTGGAGTGGAGTGGGGTGGGGCTGCGGCTTGCGAGGGTGGGGGAAAGGTGGGGGTGGTGAGGCAGGTGACGTGGGTGGGGTAGGGGAAGATGGTGGTGGTTGTTAGGATTAGGGCACTAGGGTTAGGGGGTTAGGTTAATTAGTGCATTAGGGTTAGGAATGGGTCAATTAGGATAATAATGGCAAAAAGAGGTAAATAATGTAAACGACAAGTTAATGTCCGTTAGAAAAAGGTCATTTGGTGAACGTTTTCGGAAACTCAGGGGTATATGGTGAATATCTGAAATATTGAGGGTATATGGTGAATTTCGTGATTTGTCAGGGGTATTTGGTGAAAAAACCGTTTAAACTTTAGTATATAACCTTGAAGTCATAGGAATATGGGATTAATTCTTATATAATGCATTTATTAAAAAAAAAGTTAATAGTATGTGGATTATATGGAGTAAAACACCTTACGAAAATTCTCTAGCTTCATATAAGGGATTGGGGACATAAGAATCAATAAAACATATTACTTCAGATGGTAAATGTATAGTGATTCTTACTAAGAGGTCAGAGGTTCAATTCAAGCATTAAAATAATGTAGAAGAGAGAAAAATAGGTAGGTGAGAAGCTTTTAAGTGGAATAATAAAATGGGCGGTGGAGTATATGAGGTAGAAAAATGTAAAAAGGTGATGTAATAGGTTACCATATAGCGAAAAAGTAAAAGTGTAACAATTAATAAAACGGTCAAAAAAGGAAAGTGTACCAATAAAAAAAGAAAAATTTTATTGTCGGATTATAATAGGCTTTTTGCCATAACTGATTAATCTATGTTATCGTTGTTCACCAAAAAAAACACTGGGAGTATCATTTATGACACTATGCTTATCAAGTACAACATCAACGAAATGGCCCAAGCCAAATTAGTGAGTTTGATTGTGTTCTATTCAACTGCTTTTTATTTATCTGAACTTTACTGAACTTATTTGAACTTACCTAAACTTATTTTAACTTATCAGAACTTATTAGACCTTATTTTGTGAGAGTGTCATACCTTACTTTTGCTTATTTTTGCTAAACTGAAATTTTGTTTATAAGGATTGAAAATAAGTTGAACATAATAGACCCTAAATCATAATAGTAAACTACCAAAAAAAAAATTTGGCAATGTTTTTCACAAGGGAAAAAGGCTAATTGCAAGATTAGCTGGTATTCAAAATTCTCTTGAGTTTGTTCCTATGAACAGCTATCTGTGGGATCTTGAATCCTCCCTGTCTACTGAATTAAATGAAATTTTAGATTAGGAGGAGATGTACTGGCTTATTAGGTCAAGAGAAAATTGGCTTAGTGGGGGGGATAAAAATACTAACTTTTTCCATCAATCAGCCTTAGTTAAGAGACATAGAAATAAAATTAGGGCTTTGGCTTCTGATTTGGGAGAGGAAATTACTAGTACTCAGGAGATTAGCTCTCATATCAAAAACTACTTACTTACCCTATTCACTACAGATAGAGTCCTTTCCCATAGGGTTGAGGAGAATAATGGCATTATTAACCCAGTTAAAATGGCAACTAACTGGGAGGTTAAAAAAGCAGTTTTTAGCATGGGTGCTTTGAAAGCCCCTGGGGTGGATGGTTTTCACCCCATTTTCTACCATCATCACCGGAGGGAGGTGGGGAAGGATGTGGTTGCCTTTGTAAATGAAGTGCTGGAGTCCTGCGTCATTCCTTCTGGCCTGAATAGCACCATTATTAGCCTAATTCCTAAGAATGAAAACCCAAGATCTATTAAAGAATATAGGCCGATCAGCATGTGCAATACTTCTTATAAAATTGTGACCAAAGTTCTTGTGCAAAGACTTAGACTTATGTTAAACAATATGACTTCTCCCACTCAAAGTAGCTTCCTCCGTGGCAGGCGGACTGAGAACAATTATATTGTTGCCTCAGAGATCCTTCATTCTATGAAGAGTAGGAAGGGTAAAAGAGGCTGGATGGCAATAAATATAGACCTTGAAAAAGCCTATGATAGGCTTGAGTGGGATTTCATACATAGAACTCTTATAAGACAAAACCTAGATGGGAACACTTGTAATCTAATTATGAGTTGTGTATCCATTGTGTCCTCTGTTGTCTTGGTTAATGGCCAACGCACAGATTATTTCCCTCTCTCAAGAGGGATTAGGCAAGGTGACCCCATTTCCCCCTACCTCTTTATCCTTTGTATGGAGCACTTGACTGCCCTTATAAATGAGGCTGCCTTGGCTGGTGATTGGACCCCTTTTGCTTTTTCTAGGAATAGGATGAAAGTGTCTCATCTCCTATTTGCAGATGATATTATGCTATTTGGGGAGGCTAACACAGCGACTACTGATGCTATGCTTAGAACCTTAGAGGCCTTCCACCAAGAGGCTGGGCTAAAAATGAATCCCTAAAAAAGCTCAGTATATTTCTCCAAAAATACTGACACTCTAGTTAGAGACATTGTCTCTGCTAGACTTCAAATTAATGCTAGCCCAGACCTAGGCCTTTACTTAGGGTTTCCTCTTACTGACAAGAGACCCTCAAAAAACCAGTTAAACCACATCGTTAATAAGGTCCATTCTAAGTTGGCCAGCTGAAAATATAAGTACCTCAACAAAGCTGGTAGAGCAATTTTGATATCTTCAACTCTTAGTGCAATCCCAGCCTACTCCATGAGCTGCATAAACCTCCCAACTCCATCACTAAGCAGATTGATTCGACGGTTAGGAATTTCTTTTGGGGGATTGAGGATGGGAAAACTAAGCTTGCTACTATAGCCTGGGACAAAATTTGTGGCCCCAAGGACCTAGGAGGACTGGGCCTCAGGAAATGTGGGATTTCCAATAAAATATCTCTAGCTAAACTCTGTTGGAAAATGAATTTTGTTGATAATCTAGCTGCCCAGGTTATTTCTGCTAAATACTGTAAGGGTATAGTGTACCCTAGGCCCTATAAAAAAGGCTTTCACATATGGCAAGACATGGAGAAAGGCTGGAAGCTTTTTAAGAAATACTCGAAATGGAGCATTGGGAAAGGGGACCGGGTTTTTCTTTTTTGCATGATACTTGGACCCCCTTTGGCCCCCTTAGGCATAATATTTAAGGCCCTATTACTAGTATAGAAGAAAACAGGACTGTGGCTAGTAGTATCTTTAATAATGCTTAGAACTTGGATGAGATCACCTTAGCTTAACCTCCAAACATTGCCCTCTGGATTCTCCACCTGGCCCTTCAAACTGATCAGGAGGATAGCCTAGTATGCTGGATGGAAATAGGTAAGTATTTTGATTCTAAGAAATTATATAGGGATGAATGGCAGTTAGCTAACATTTCCTCCCCTTCCTAAGACCTGAATTGGAATTGGATCTGGGATATTCCTTCCCTTCCTAAAGATTCAAATCTTCCTTGGATGTGCCTCTAGGATAGCCTTCCTAATAGAGCCAACTTTTTCAAGAGGAAAGTCACTGATAATTCAAATTGCCCTTTTTCTGCCAAACTGTAGAAGAATCTAAAGACCATATTCTTACACAATGCCCTAGAGCTGTTGAGGTTTGGAATAGATGTTCCCCTCCCCAGGACTTCTTTGACCTGCCTTACAAAAATTGGCTGATGGTAAATGTATCCTCCAAGGAGTTCCTTAAGAATCACTAAAGGATACCCTGGGCTACTTTCTTTTCCTTTGTTTGTTGGAGACTGTGGATCCGTAGAAACCAATAATGGGTGTTCAACAAAAAGGACATCAAACTCGATTATTTTTTGGAACAGGCTAAATCTCTTGCAATTGAATACTTTTGCTCAAGACCTGTCCTGCCAGTGAATACCCAAATCCCTACTCTCCTGGAACCTTCCACAAATCATAACTTCACAATCACTGTCAATGCCTCTTTCTGCCATTCCTCTTTTTCTACGGTATGGGCGTGTTTGCAGAGATAAATCAGGAGTTTGGAAAGAAGGAATGTGTGGCAAGTTTTTATGCAATGATTCTAACACAGCTGAAATACTGGCTATAGGGAGGCAATGGTTTGGGCCAAGGAGAGAGACTGGAAGGACTGCATAATTTTTTCTGACTCATTAATTGCAGTGGATGATATAAATGGCGCTGCTAAGGTTAGGGACCGGCATACTAACCTGAGTAATTCTTGAAGGGTGTCTTTGCAGGAGGGTTGGGTGAAGGAGGTTCTAGAAGTTGAAAGAAATCATGTAAGAGAGGCTGATGCTCTAGCGCAAGTAATTAGGAAGGGATCTCTTGATTCCAATGTTTTCCTCCATTTTTGCACCCTCCCCCTGGGAGGAAATAAACATTGGTAGTAAGGAGTTTACCTTTGAACACCTTAATGTATGCTGTAATTTTCGGGCCTAGAGGCCACCCAACTCTACAAACCTTTAGCTGTTGGATGTAAGGTGTATTCGTTAACTGTTTTTATTTATCTAATCCATTTACCCAAAATAAAATAGGCTACCATAATGACCTTTGCAATAATCCACTATCATCATTTAACCTAAGTAGTAAGAACTTACTGAATTTAGTGGAGAAATTGATAGGAAAAGTCCCAACTATGGGTGTTCCGTCATTTTTAGTCTTAACTCAGGATTATTTCTAAGCAGTCCTAACTATGCATCATTTTTTACAAAATTGATCCAGTAGGTTAATGACCTGCTACAACAGGTAAATCACGTTTTTTTTCTATTTTTTTCGCCACCACTCCACCACCCAGCACACCACCCCAGTACCCAGCACCACCACTAGTACCCTTGAACCCTCCACCCCAACCACCAATCGCCCACCAAACCAACCCACCCAAAACTTTCCCACCAACTGGAAATCCACCCAAATACCCTCCGTCACCCCTCAAAATCCACCATACCCACCCTGAAAACCCACCATCACCCACACCTCCCATTGGAAAATGACCTCACCCCGCAATGGTCACATCCCCAACCCTGAAAAACCACCATAACTTCCCCAACCGTAGATCAGGGATGGCTTAGGCCAGTTATTGCCTGCGTCATAATAAATTATCACACATCGATCAACATAGTGAGTGAACTAAAACCTTGAGTACAAAAACAAATGCTTCTAGCCTTATCAAACACACTAATAAAGATTCAATCAGAGAATTCAGTTACACTACATTATATAGAGGGCTAGCAATGGGTCGGGTTGGGTCAAGATCAGGTTGGGTTGGCAGGTTGGCGGGTTGAGAACCCCTTGACCCAACCTGACCTGTTAACTTAAACGGGTTGGGAATTACAACCCAACCCAACCTTATGATAAACAGGTCGACCTGATTAGGTCGACCCTTTTAATTTTTTTCGTGTTTTTTCCAGAAAAAATAATAAAACAACTCAATTTTTTTGCAAATAACAGTAGGCAGCAAGTTAAAATTAAGTCATTACATAACCGTATGCTAATATTGTTCAAAATCAACAAAATCATCCGAATTGTTGTTCAAAATCAACATCATTACAACTCCACAAGCAATTGTTCAATATTAAGTGTAATGACTAAGTCATAATTAGCAAGAGCACTCCAAAGTCTAATTAACAACTGTATCTAAATGTTGTGTTCCTGGAGAAAGGCCAGGGCTTTCACTCTCCAAAGGACTTTGAACTTCATCCTGCACCTTCAACTTCATGATCGAACCACATAGCTCCTCCATCTAAGGTTCCATTTTCACTAAAATTTTAAAAAATGAAATAAAAATCAAGCCATGAATTCTATATCTTTAAATAAAATAGAAAATCATATAATAAAGGATAAATAAAATAATATAACAAACCTTCCCCAAAGACCCAATCCCTAATGCATATAATACCTTCCACGGTCGAAGGTTTTAATGAACTTCTATAAGGATCAAGCACCCGCCCACCAGTGCTGAAAGCAGACTCAGAGGCCACTGTTGAGATAGGGACAACAAGAATGCCTCTGGCCATCCGAGAAAGTGTGGGATAACGACTCTCATTGGTTCTCCAATAGTCAAGAATATTCAAATTGTTGGTGCGACGAGGTATAAGTTGCTCCTCCAAATAAGCATCAAGTTCAGATTTTGTGGCATGAGAAGTTGCCTTGGTTGAGAATGTATCAAAGTCCTAATAATAATGGGAAAAAAAACAGGTTGTTAATTCTAATGCTCAATGGACTTACCATCATAATTGCATCTGATACATAGAAGGTTTAATGAACTTACCATCATAATTGCATCTGAAGTTGTATCAAACTCATCTCCAATCCCTTCATTAAACTTGCATTAATTTTCAGTAGCTTTCTTCGAGCTAGGCTCAACCATGTATTCATTGAACAAGCGAACCAACTTATCTTTGATTGAAGTCAAGTGCATGCCATAATCAACCCCATGAACTTTCTTATAGGCCCATTCAACAATCTGAAGTTTATATCGAGGATCCAAAATTGCAGAATAGCCATAACAGTGCTAAACTCAGCCCAATATTTTTCAAATTTCACAAACATCTTACCTGCCATCTTAGACAAGATTGGCAGTGGGATACTTGGTACCAGAAAAAGCACAAGTAACCTCATAGAAAACCCTTAAAAACCTAAAAATCCTCTCAGTTCTTGCCCACTTCTCACTAGTTGGACAATGCACATAATTTGCATCAGTTCTTTGCAAATGAATGAAAGCTCTTTTATAGTACAAAACTGACTCTAACATTAGCTAGGTTGAATTCCATCTGGTTGGGACATCTTGCCTTAAACCTTTAGATGATTCTAACTCCACATGTGCAACAGAACTTAAAAACTTATGCTTCCTAGATTAAGAGCCTTTACAATACTTCACACTCTCTCTAACTTCCAGAATTGCCTCATCAACTTCTTTCAAACCATCTTGCACAATTAAATTCATAATATGTGCACAACACCTAACATGAAAATATGCACCTTCACATACCAAATCCATCTCAGTTTTCATTAAATCAGCCATAGAATCATTGCTAGAAGCATTGTCTAAAGTAATAGAAAACACTTTTTTCTGAATTCCCCATTCCTTCAATAGCTTAAATACATGATTACACAAAGCAAGACCGGTATGAGGAGGTGGCAGATAGGAGAAATTAAGAATCATTTTTTGCAAGCACCAAGAATAATCAATGAAGTGAGCAGTTAAGGACAAATAGCCATCGGTTGTTATTGAAGACCAACAATCAGATGTCAAAGCAATCCTACCAGGAACATAACTCAATGTCTCTTTTACTTTCAGTTTTTCTCTCTTAAACATCTTCAAAATATCAGCTTTTATGGTATTTCTAGACACAACTTTGACATGGGGGTGCAAATAAGTAAAGCATTTCCTAATTCCCTCATATTCAGCAAATTGGAATGGTAATTCATGTCTAACCACAACAATAGTTAACAACTCACGGAATACATCAGGATCAGAAGTAGGAAGTCTATTAACTAATGAACCACTAGTACCACTATCCAAAATCATTTGCCCTACATCCCTAAAAGTCCTTTTTTTGCAAATTTTCAGGTGTCTCTTCAAATTACTAGTCCCCATCCGACTTTCAACATTGTATAATTTACCACATTGTTTACACTTACAAAATAATTCACCATTTTCATCAGGTTCAAGGAAGTCGAAGTTAACCCATACCCCAGAAGTGAGTTTCCTTTGCCTTTTGAATCCGACAGAAATCTTGGGTTTAGGTGCTTTCTCGGTTTTCTTTTGTGGTGGCTCAGGCGTGGGTTCATCTTCTTCAGATATTTCGACAATGTTGTTGAAATTCATGTCAGCATCTTCCATGACTGTAAGAGCAGCAATAAAATAAAATTAACACAACAATATGAAAACAAATGAAATTTGCATACAGTAAAGTAGAAAAAACAAAAATTAGAACAAAAATGAGAACGAAAATTAGAACAAAGGAAAAAAATTAGAGCAAATATTATTAGAACAAAGATGTTGAATAAATTAACAAAAAATAGAACAAAGATGGCGAATGATAAAAGTAATAAAAAGAGAGATGGATCTTACTTGAATTAACTAAAGATGGTGAATATTTGATATTGTGAAGAAGACTGGAAGACTAGAAGAGTAGAAGAGTGAAGACTCACGAGTGAAGAAAGAGAGAAGAAAGGGAGAAGACTGAAGAAATTAAGGCGCCGTTTCTGATTTCTCACTCTCTTAGGGTTTCTCATTTCAGTCTTAAATACTAAATAGAGCTAGCCAGCTAAAGTTTTTACTTTATGGGCCAGCCTAATTTTTTTGCTCTGAAATCTGAATTGGGTTAGGGATTTTTTTAGGTTGGTTTTTTTTTAAATGGGTTAGATGGGTCAAAATCAGGTTGAAATTTTCAACCTGACCCAACCCATTTAATTAAACGGGTTGGGTCAGGTCGACCCATTTAATTAAACGGGTTGAAAATTTCCACCCAACCCATTATTAATAGGTTGGGTTCGGGTCGGGTTGGCGGGTTGGGTAATTTTTTGCCAGCTCTACTAATCGTCCACCAAAGCAAACCACCCAAAACTTTCCCACCACCATAAAATTCGCCGCATCCTCCCACAAATATATCACCACCAACTGGAAATCCACCCAAATACCCTCCGTCACCCCACAAAATCCACCATACCCACCCTGAAAACCCACCATCACCCACACCTCCCATCGGAAAATGACTACACCCCGCAATGGTCACATCCCCAACCCTGAAAAACCACCATAACTTCCCCAGCCATAAATCAGGGATGGCTTAGGCCGGTTATTGCCTGCCTCATAATAAATTATCACACATCTATCAACATAGTGAGTGAACTAAAACCTTGAGTGAAAAAACAAATCCTTCTAGCCTTATCAAACACACTAATAAAGATTCAATCAGAGAATTCAGTTACACTACATTATAGAGGAGGGAGATTCCGCTATATATAGCACTAAATGAAAGAACTACTAAGTAATTTTTGGTGCCTCAGATATCAGAAGAAATGTGCACACAACGAACTTGAAAACTCTTGTCCATTACTCGTAATCATCAGTTACGACGGGAGAAGAAAAGGCAAATAACAATTATTTTTCCTTGCACTACAAACCTCCAAATAAGAACAATTCTTCATCACACTACCACAACCGCAAAATTATTAAACTAAAACGACAAAGTGAGAAACCACCACGAAAAACACCCAATAGATCCGAGGAAGATAGAGTGTTTCCCCTCTCCTCTACTTTTTGCATCTTTTTTCTTAGATTTTTAAATGGTGGATTTTCGGGAGGAAGGGATTAATTAGGGGTGGCAGGGGAGGGGGTGGTAGGAGAGGAAGGGAGGAAGGAGGGAGGAGAGAAGAGAAAGAAATAGGAGGAAGAAGAAGATGGGTTTATGAAATTGAAAAAAAGTAACTTGTTAAACAGGTAACTAGTCAACTAGGACCGATTTTGTAAAAAATGGTGCATAGTTGGGATTGAAAATGGCATAACGCCTCCTGTTAATTTTTTCCGAATTTAATTACCTGCAAACTATCCATCATTTTTCATAGACAACGAACTTAGATTTTATGACAATAGTTATCCTCATATTGTTTTGGGAAAATTAATTTGTAACTTAAAATTAAAATTAGGAATTTTTGACTTTAATCACCTTATAAAATTGAACTTTTTCAAATAACCACCTTATAATTTTGTTTAAATAACCAACTTATTTTGACTCTTGGTAAATATGCACAATATCTTAACATACTTGCTTTTGGGTTCCTAGTATTTTATTAATATAGGCTCATATCTTATAAGAATGAGGGTGCAAGAAATGGGTATTTTTTTTCACGTATACTTCACTTTGACCGTCGTTTGTAATGTGTATGTAAAGATAAGCATAGTGTCTTATTAGTGTTTGGTATTTTTCAAGATGTTTTAACTTATTTAAAACCAAAGATATTGATGATCAAAATTATACATTAACAAACATAAAAGTCAAACTATGTAAAGTAAAAAAAAATAGTAATATACTTGTGGCTGATGTTATATCTTAATTACTTGTAGATATATCTTTTTAGTAAAACCTCAATTTAAAAAATTCACATGCCATTGATTAGAAAACCCAATCATCTAAAGTGTTCTCTTTCCCCCCTTACCTGCACATAATGGAGTAGAATACATATTTTTGGTGCAAATAGTGGAGTATATATAGGAGAGAGAGAAATGATATTTACACCCACTGCAGCGTTACCTCACATAATGTAGGAGAATATATTTTACGGTTTTTTCACCAGATACCCCCGAGTTTTCAAAAAATTCACCAGGTACCCCCCATGTTTTCAAAATACACGTAGTACCCCTCAGTTTCTTGGTAATACATCCACATGCCCTTAATGACTAACGACAGTTAACGACGTTAGTCTTAAACCTCATTAAACCTAAAATAGGCCTAATTAACCTAACTAATCTAACTAAACCCTAGCACCTAACCCCTAATTTCTAACCCTACCCTAACCCTAACCCCTAATTTCAAACCCTAACCCCATTACCATCCAACCACCACCCCCTCCCCCCACCCCACCCCACCTCCACCCCATCGCAGCCCCCCCCCCCATTCCACCCCCACCGCAGCTTTACCCACCTTAATATGATTCCGGGAGTAGAACCATTCGGTAGCGGCCAACATATATTTTTAACAAGGACATCTGACGTAATACTTTTCTTTTTAAACACCCAATCATTCCTTTTAAGCCAAATGTGCCAAAGAGCAAATAAGAAAATAACCTTGGAAGGAACCTTGACATGAGAAGAGATTAAGAGAAGGTTTTCTTTTAACCAGTCATTGAAAGGAATTGACGGATTTACCCTTATTTTCAAACCAGCCCACACTTCGGCAGCTCGAGGAGACATCCAAAGGATATGATTCATATCCTCACTGATAAGGGGACAAAAGGTATAAAATTTGGAGAAGATGAGGAATCTATAATTGATGTTATCATTTGTTGGCATCCTACCCACCAGATTTTCCAAATGAAGTAGCGAAGGTTTGGGTGACCCGGACAATTCCAAATGCACTCCCAAGAATCAATACTAGCATAGTCATAGATGGAATCAAGCGCAAGCTTGGAACTGAATGAGTTGGCTTTAGTCCATAGAGAATAAGTAGCATCAGAATCGTTATTAAAAGAAATAGCTCCAACTTTGTTCGTGATTGACCAAGGTTGATCAAAGGAGATGGTCCTTAGAATGTCATTATTCCTAATCTGGCTATGTCTCAAGTCGACTTCATGGGGGAGGAGGGGACCATAAATCAAGGATCTAAGGTTTGAACCAAAGAGCCAATTATCATGCCAAAGATTAATAATGCCAATTATCAAGTCAACTTCACTATTCTTTTCGCTACCACATTTTTAGGACAAATAGGGATTATGTACTACTACAAAAAAGGCCAAGGAGACCATCTATAGGAGACCGGTTGAGGTACTAACCCATTTCTTAAATATAGGAAACCATTGATTATCCAAAATCAGTCTCTTAAGTTTAACTATTTGACTTATTGAAAAAGTTGTTGTGATATAGGAGACTGCTTCTAAGTAAAACCGGTTCCTTGAAATATTTTAATTTTTTAATTTAATTTTTTTTTCAACATAATACTATGGTGTACCGTGTACGTATATATTTTTCTTGTTGTGTGATAGCAGACTACTTCTAAGTAAAACCGGTTTCCTTGAAATTTTTTAATTTTTAAAATTAATATCTTTTCAACATAATACTAGTGTATTGTACATGCTATATATTCTTCTTTTTATTTTTAAAATTGTTTTTCATTTTTGAAGCAACAAATACTATATACATAAAAAAAAAAAAATAATAATACCACGTATCTACTTTCTATAACGTTCTTTTAGAAGTTTAGGATTTCTTTTCTCAATCCCGCCACACTTGCTATGAAGCCGTCGTCACCAAATTAAAACCTCAAACCAGTAAACCACCACTCCCAATAAGGCGATAATCCAAATTCTCCCCATTCGTCATTCCCGCCTCAGATAGAGCTATGATAAAACGCTCATCATGAGCGACAACCTCACCCACTCACAGATTTATTTTAATAAAATATTATTGAGAAGCATTAAAATAATAATAAGAATGAATTCATTAGGAAATTAAACTTTTGTAATTTATACTAATATGTAATTAAGGATTATAATAATACAAAATTGCATTCACAAAAGTGAAAAAAAAAATGAGAATATTTTTTTAGAAAACGGAGGGAGTCAGGGAGTATAATTTAAAGAAATAAAAGGATTATCATGTTCTGTTCTTTTGGACTGAATTAATGAAAATTCAGTTCAGTTCAGTTCATTTCAGGTTTATTCAGTTTAGTTCAGTTAGTTTCCTCTCACAGTTTTCATTTTATTCAGTTCAGTTCAGGTTTATTCAGTTCAATTCAGTTCAGTTCAGGTTTATTCAATTCAGTTCAGGTTTATTCAGTCCAAAAGAACATATTATTTTCTGAAATATTTCCCTCCACTTTCCTCAAAATAATAAAAGAAAAATTCCCTCCACACAATAAAAAAAAAAGGTTTCAACATAGGAAGCAGATGCCCATTGATCTAGGAAACAGTCCTCAGTCCTCAGTCCTCAGTCCTCAGTCCTCATTCCTCATTCCTCACCCACTTCTCTCATCTTTTTCCTTAATTATTTCCGCAAAACGATTAATTTACTGCAACCTACAAATCTGCAGATATCGAATTATTTGAACAAGATTGAGAAGAAAAGATAAAGCATGATGCACAACATCTACCTCTTTGGAGACTCATAACTGGTACGTTATGCACACCACCTGTTCGACGTTATGTCTCTATGACACATTCATTACTTTAAATCCATTTTAATGGGCACCATTTCATCATATTCAAGTTTTTAATTGTTGGCTTTTGTGGGTTTTAATTGATTTGTTTAGTACTTTCAAGATTTGAAATCAAGCTGATATATATATGGTTAAGAATATATAATGGGTACAACACCAATATGTAATAAACTGCAATTGCACATGAACCGTAGCGTGAAATATGGGGATCCCTTTACAGTTTATATTATAATTTAGATATCATTATCTCTAGTAACACCATTAACACACCATGATTATGAATTTCTTATTAGTCTAATCACCAGTGAAAACGTGGACAGGTGAGATGTGCTGTTTTTATATGAGCCATTCCCATTACTCCGGCGCAATTAGAGATCCCAGTACCGTAGTATTAAAAACTACTATTACATTATATAATATAGGGAACCAAGTGTAGCGACAAATCATGGGATAAACAAAAATTAATTAAACAAACACACATATGAGTTACTTCATTATATAAAGAGTATAGAATAGCTTGCAATTTCTACGCCTGCCAAAAAGAAAATCACACTTACATTCAAGTTATACCACCCTTTTCTGCTTCTTTCCGCCTTTAAATACTTTCATCACAAATGGCAACTGGAATGGTACTTACTGTTGCTCAGACACTGTTAGCAGCCTTACAGTGCACGGAATTACGAGACCTGTGCTCCACGTTCGGGTATGTTACTCAACTTGAAGCTCTTGAGCACACTGTCACTACAATCAAGGCTATCCTCCTGGATGCGGAGTCTAAGCACCAGGAGCTCTCCCATGAAGGCCGAGTTTGGATTAACAAGCTCAAAGATGCTGTTTATGACGCTGATGATTTGTTCGATGAATTCACCACCATTGCTCAGCGCTATAAAGCAATGCCTGGTAGTAAAATCTCCAAAAAGGTACGTCGTTTCTTATCTAGTGAAAACAAGGTGCTTTCTGCTTTTACTACGTCTCGAAAGATTAAGAAGCTTAGGGAGAAGTTAGATGGCATTGCCAAAGATCGTAGTCAATTTGGGTTCAGTGATGGGTATAAACCTGTTATGAAAAGAAAGGAAACCTATTCTTATGTGCGTGAAGAGAGTATCATTGGGAGAGAGGAAGACAAGGAGACCATTTTGGGAATGTTATTGTCAAATGGAAACTCATCTGTTGATATTCAGGACAATGTTTCTTTTGTCAGTATTGTGGGGATTGGAGGGTTGGGGAAAACTGCTCTTGCGCAACTTGTCTTTATTGATGACCGGATTAAGAGTGAATTTGAATTGAAATTATGGGTCTGTGTCTCTGAAGAATTTGGCATGAAAGAAGTCCTTTCTAAAATCCTTGAGGGTAGTGAGCCTAATTTAGAAGTGCTGCAAAAAAAAGTCAAACAAAAGATAGAAGGGAAAAGGTACCTTCTTGTTCTAGATGATGTATGGGAAGAGAACCCTCATGAATGGCTTGAGTTAAAGGATTTCTTGTTTTTAGGTGGAAGAGGGAGTAGAATCATGGTAACTAGTCGCTCCAAAAAGGTGGCAAGAGCTATTGGTAGCTATCCAATGCACGAGTTACCAGGTCTCTCTGATGAAAATTCTTGGTGTTTGTTCAAAAAAATAGCTTTTGAACATAAGGAAGAGCCAGCCAACAAAGATCTAGTTGAGATAGGCAAAGATATTGTCAAAAAATGTGTTAATGTTCCTCTCTCTATAAGAGTGACAGCCAGTTTGCTGTTTGATCAGAATAAAACCACATGGCTATCTTTTAAAAGTATGGATTTGGCTAAAATGGCTCGCCCTGGTGAGGATGTGATAATGCCGACATTGATGTTTAGCTATTACCAGCTTACTCCTGACTTAAAGAGCTGCTTTAGCTTTTGCTCACATTTCCCTAAGGATTATCAGATAGAAAAAGAAAACGTAATTAGTCTCTGGTTGGCACAAGGCTATCTTGATCCAGGTCATGAAGGTCAGAGCATGGAAGATGTGGGTGAATACAATTTTTCTGTTTTGTTGCATAGATGTTTCTTCCAAGATGTTAAACAGGATGAAGATGGTGAAGTTCTCACATTTAAAATGCATGATCTTATACATGATCTTGCTCAACAAGTAGCAGGGAAGGAGGTTTTGATGTTCACAAAAAGTACAAGCCCTTTCGACACCAAAATCCGTCATTTATCTGCAGTTGCATGTACACGTTCGTGTCAGAACGATATGTTTCATCAAATTCATTCTAGAAATGAGATGAAAACGATGCGAACATTTCTTTGTAGATCGAATTTGGAGTATTTTGGAAACTCTTTCACATCTGATAATGTAGATACAATTATTTCAAGATGTAAGCATTTGAGGGTATTGGAGTTAGCTAATAATTTCAACCTAAAAATAATACCAAATACAATAGGTAAACTATTGCACTTGAGATATCTGAATCTCTCTGCCAACAAATTACAGGTGCTTCCTGATTCAATCACCAATCTTTATAACTTGCAAATATTGAAATTATGCCAATGTGAGCATCTGAGGGAGTTACCAAAAGACTTGAGAAACTTGGCAAATCTCAGGCACTTAGATATTTCTGGATGTATATGGTTGACCCATATGCCAGCAGGAATGGATAATTTAACATGTCTTCACACACTAACAAATTTTGTTGTAGGTGGGGAAAATGACAAGCAAGTTCAGAAAGGGCAGCTCATTGACTTGAAAACTCTTGTTACCTTGAGAGGTGAACTCTTTATTACAGTAAAGGATTTTTCTTCAAATGATTCGCCAACTGGTACAAAAGGAGCTGATATATTAAGGAAGGCACGTCTGGATTCTTTAAAAATATATTGTTATAGTTGGGGCCAAGGTCATTTCCACGAAATTTTGTTGGAGGGACTCTGCCCCAACCATGATCTTAGCAAAATTGAGATAGATGGATACGAAGGAACAACATTGCCAAGCTGGGTGTTGATGATGGGAACCTATCTTCCACAGCTTGTGACTATCAAGTTGTGGGGTTTACGTAAGTTGCAGCATCTCTCATCATTGAGTGAACTTTGTCATCTGAAATGTCTTCAGCTTTCTTTCATGAATGATCTTGAGGACATAGAAGGCCCTTTCATGCTAGCATCAAGGTCTCCAGAGTTGATGACATTCTTCCCATCCCTTGAGAAGCTTCGGCTGTCATATATGCCAAAGTTAAAGGGATGGTGGAGAGACTTAGTGTTGCTGGAGGCTGATGCAGCTACTGCTGATAGTTTTATCGACGGCAATGGTCGCAGGGAACAAGTGGTGATCCCTTCATTTCCTCGTCTTCATGAATTAGAGATAGAAGATTGCCCAAGCATGACATACTTTCCACCATGCCCACTTGCAAAAAAAGTGAAGCTGTTAAGATGCAATGAAGCACTGACATTTTGTATGAAGGAAGGTGTTCCAAGCGCAGTCATTATGGCCTCTTCTTCCTCGTCCTCCTCCAACTTGTCGCCCATTAGTGTGTCTGGTTTGTCTGATTCTACAGGTTCCCTATTGTTTGAGGAGTTGCATATAAATGATGTTGGGGTTTTAAATTCCCTGCTTCAGGAGTTTGGTCGAGGTGCTGTTCGTATCTTCATTGAAAATTGTCATGGGGACAATTTTTCAGCGTGTAAGGAGGGATTTCAAAGGTTCTCTGCCACTTCTCTTCGGCACCTTTCAATTTATAGCTGTAGGAAACTCAAGAATCTGTCAGGAATAGAGCATCTCACCAATCTACAAGATCTCTATATTGACGAATGCTATCTGCTGGATTTGGAAATGAAAGAGAATACGCCATGGAAATCTCTTCACTCCCTCTCTTCTTTGACATTACACAATCTTCCAAAGCTGGTTAATCTCCCAAAGGGCCTTCAACATGTAACCACTCTTCGGTCGCTCCGCATTGATTCCTGCAAAAAATTAAAGGCCCTTCCACAATGGCTTTACTCACTCTCATCCCTGCAATCGCTTGAACTCTTGAGGTGCTCTGAACTAAAGTCGTTGCCAGAAGTATTACGCCAGATGAGCTCCCTTACAGAACTTGTAATATATTGCTGCAATCAGGAACTAAGTGACAGATGCCGACAACCAGATGGCGAGGATTGTCCCAAATTCCGCCATATCTCTAAATTACATATCTGGTGAAGAACAATGATTCAACTTTGCTTTTAGTCCACTGCCGTAGTCATTAATATAGATATAAGTTTCTTGTTGAGCCATTGAAATCAGTTCAGATGAATGTTCTGTCTTAAATTATTTTTAAATATACCAGTATATGTTTTTTTCTTAATACTCCGTAGATATTACCCATTTTAAAGCTTTGTAAATATTATAAACTGTTGTGTATAGTACGAGTGTAAAATGTTTATTAAGAATTATTCTCAGGGATTATGCAAATCCCTTTTATCTAATGAAAAAAAAGTTTTCTCTAATCATCACACCCTATATCATACTCAAGTTATACTATTCGTTTTTTGTTTTTTTTTTTTTATTTTAATAAAAGCTAAGCTTTTATTAATCAACAAAGGACCATATACACCCCATAGCATGTCTACGAGGTCAAGCCAAATAGACACCTATGGACTAGTTACCAAAGTTTACAAACCAAAACTCGAAAAATCATATACAAATAACAAAGACCAAGCATATAACTCAACATGACTCAAAACCAACACTTATTTGGCACTATAGACATTTCTTGGCATATTTGCTTTGATATTTAGTTTAACAACTTCTTTAATGCCTTTTTTTTCTTCTTACTTTTGTCTTGTTTATAATTTGATAGATAGTTGTTCCATTTCTACCATACCCTATACCACTTAACTCCACACGATCTAACAACTACACTTTCTCTCTCTTTGAAAAACAAAAAGACCTACTTCACGATTGCCAACACACATATTTGGTCATGAATATATTTCAAATTTAAATTAGTAAAAGTTAGAAAAGTTGAATATTTTCAAAACATACATTTATAAATCTTGACAATAAAACATTATTTATATGTACTCCTCCGTTTTTATAAGTTCTTATTGGCCGCTTCAAAAGCTTTATGTTATGATAACACTTGGATTCAAAGAATCCATACTTGTACTTCGATGTTCATACTAATCACAAACCGAATCACCCCATCTACAGGGCTGCAACATCTCATGATCTCATCAGCTCCAATTATACTATTATTATGTCTGATGTCTCCTATTTGCGGAGGATAGTCTATTGTTTCGTAAAGCTACCTCATTTTCCTGTCTAAAACTTCATAACCTTCCAGCTCCAATCTCACGCCAAATGCTTAATTTTCATGAATATGTAAGTTGACAAGTGAGGCATACTAAAGAATGGCTGCCTTTAATGTAAATTCTCAAATACATCCAATTGATCGAATTGAAACTATTGTTATGGAATCATGACTACATCAACACCTAGTCCTCTAATTCCATTGGCAAGCAATTCTGCCTCTATTCTCGAATGGTGTATTCTATCCATACCTTCTTTGCCATACCATTTGCATGGCTCGCCCATTTCTTCGGTGTTGTACGGATTAAAAATAAACTTGCTCACCAAAGGAGCATGCTCAGCCAGACATAACGCAAGCTCAGCAGAAGATGCGCTCCCATTAAATCCAACAAACTCGACAGTCTTAAGATGCTGATGTGCACGTACTGCACTTATCTTATCATTCTTTACTGCTGACAATGACGACATTTTACGTGCCCAAGGCTGTAGCTGTAGACCAAGCACGAAAAAGAATTTACTAGTCGCAAAGGTGATCATGATCACATTAGCACTCTTCGAGATTTTGATACAGTTCAGAATGAAACGAGTTCCACATGTTTACTATGTATATATGATCTCAACTGTTCTATGCAAAAAAAATACTGCATGATGATTGAACTTAAGTTATTAAAAAGTGCAACTACCTTCAACTTGAAGGTGTGCAATAAAGGGCATGCCTCAATTAAAGAGATCAAACCCAGAATATTTTCATCACGTTTTGCTGCATCAGAGACTGTAAACTCCAACTGCTTAACATTAGGAAAAGCCGGAAATCCAGTAGGAGCAGGGGAATCCTACATACAATTGAAATAACCCAAACCTAGTTAGTTTATACTTTTACAAACAGTTATGCAAAGCTAAATCTTCTATCCCATATCTTTGTTTTTATCTTTATTTTACTTTTACAAACAGTTATGTATGTTATTCGTTACTACAGGTTGGTATTAGCAATACATTATACGAACCAATGGAAATAAGTAGCATACATGTAGCTAGTAAACAAAAAGTTGAGATAATTATATAAACATAATTGCACAACTAACCTGACTCCAGCTAAGTGAGAGTTTCTCTAATTGATGAGAGAAGTCTGCAAAGAAGTCAGAAGCATATATCCCTGCAAAGGTTACATTCACAAGTGATGGGACACTAGTATACTCCACCTTTACCTTCGATTCCGGAGCAAATACAAAAGAAGTAAGCTTTGGAGCAGAAATTTCGAGTGATACGATGTTAGAACACCAAGTTAACTCTAAGTGTATCAGCTTGAGGGACAAAACTACAAGTTGTTTTTTATCATGAACCTTAAGATGTTTCCGGAACACAAAAAATTCGCACCTCCTCACCACTAAATGCTCGAGATTGACACAATTAGATAAACTAGATTCAATCAAAAATCCAATGATATCTACTGCCTCCAAGTGAAGAAATTTGAGGTTAGAATTACAATAATAACGTTTGTAGACGAAGTTGTGAAATAATGGGGTCGGTTGCAGGATAGGACGGCCAGTACTAATAGATAAGTTCAACTCCAAGTTGCAAACATTTTTACTTAAGGCAAATTGGATCCACTTATGGATATTAGCAGCATATAAACCATAAACGGGACAATGTATTCTAAAGGTACTCAGATTATTTGTGGCGCGATTCGCAATTATAGCCTGGTTAACACATTTAAGATATTTTTGTAGTTCACTAGTATCCGGATTTCGGTGCTCCAAGATTAAATCTTTTAAGTTTTCTGAGATATCAAAATTCAGATGTGTCAAGTAAGTCCAAACATTTCTCCACCTTCTTGAAAGAAGGCTAGTTCTTGCTGCTGTTTTTATCTCCACAAAAGATAACAAATACACCAGGATATCATTAGGTAACCGGCTAATAAAATCCACATTCTTACTTTGATCTCCTTCATTATCAGTGTCCTTGTTGTGCCTCTGCAAAATAAAATAAATATATGAGTATGCTTTATTATAAAAATTGACATGAATTATACATAATCAGCCTCGACTTCTAGGGTTGCCTTCTCAAAATGATTCGAACTACTAAATTTTCTATATATTATAAACCTAAAATAGATTAGCATACGCAAATAAAGTTCTCCTAGAAGTTGGGATTATTATTTGATTAGGAATAATCTAAAGTATGGATTATTTTGAAACGACAGGTAAAAGTTGGGATTATTCATGTTAGGTTGTAGAAAACTCACTCTTTTATTCTGATTACACGTCAAGGAGAGTGAGGCTGTTACATGTGGTTTAGGTTTAGCATAGATTTTGGCAAGGATATCCCACATTTGACTAGTAGTTTTGGCTTCATAAATAATAGGAACGATATCTGAGGAGAGGGTGCCAATAAGAGCACCAAATATGAGTTTGTCTTGACGATGCTATATATGATAAGCAGTGTTTGAAAAGGTGTGATCGTCATTGGTTACGGCTTCGAGTTGTGCGGGGGCGTTGCTATTAAGATGATTGAACAAATCGTAGCCGATGAGGATGGCTTCAATTTGAGTCTTCCATGAAAGATAGTTGGTGGACGTGAGGGTGATAGGGTTAGGGATGGTAATCATGGTAAGAGGTTTTGAGGGCTCATTCATATTTGGGATTAGAATTTGGTTATTGGAAGTAGCTATCAATGATGAAAAGAGCCAAAACTGGTGGCTTTAAAGTGTGATACAATAATTATCTGAAGACCTTAACAGGAGGATTCTTTATCATTCGTGTGCAGTGTGAACTTGCTCTTGAACATAAGATTTGATCCTTATATATTTTCTACTGCTTTTTGCTAGGGATTTGAACTTATTTTCGGTTGTTGATTAGGAAACGACGGTTCGGGATCACTTAGCTTTTTGGTTTGTGAATGTAAAAAGTAAAAAACTTACATGGACTTGGTTTAGTATAGACCTAATGTTAATATATATGATTTATAAAAAAAAAAAAGGGCCATTATTTTAAAAAATAATAGATATAAAAGATGGATATCTATAGATAGTAAAGGATGACTATGTGAGAAAAAAAAAGTTACTATGTTATGAAGCGTAATTTTCATTATAATAATATAAGAAAGGGTGACTGCCCGGAAAAAAAAATTGTCACTATATTAGATTTTGGTAGATCGGTGTAACTTTAAAATTATAAAAGGTGACTATATGGAAAAAAAAGAGTCACTATGGCAGACCCATGCAAGACTTATTATATGACTAGTTGTTGCACGGTACCCCAAAATATTGCAATGGCAAGAGTTATATGAAATTTGTGTATATAGTAGAGAGCAAATTCTCTAATACTAAAATACAATATAGTATAATTAGATGTATAGTTAATGAAAGTATACTATATGCATCATGATTTAGCAATAATTTTTAGGCCTTAATAATTCGAATCATTACGATTATCTCAAGGAACAAATACAATTTCAACAACCTCAAAAGCGAAGTAGAGGAGAGAGATAACAAAAATAGGTAGCATATATGGGTTAGGTTATATACTTCTTTCATTATCTCTATATATAATTTGGGAAAAGGAACTTGAGGTACCAATTCAACATATTAGTTGAAACACAAGTACCTGTAGACGCATCACAAGCAAAAGTAAAATATTGTGTTCTCATGATTAAAAGTTTAATCATCTTTAAAACACAAGAGTTCGTACAGCTCAATCTTTACATTTCACGAGATAATATTAAATTTCAAACACAAGTACATTGAGGAATTAGTGCCTAAAATGCGAAACCAAGCGAGAAGAAGAAATCCCATCTATCTTGCAAGTATGAAAGAATTGAGAAGTACACAATAATTACACAAGTGATGCGAGTACAAACATGGATAGGAGCCTAAATTGGACATACATAAATCTAACACCCTCGAGTTCTAACACAGAAAAAACATCATTTTAGTGATAAATTCATATGTAGACATATCTTATATCGCAATACCCTTAGAAGTAATGCCACTCTTGACTCCTCCCTTTAGCTTTCACAAGGGGATACTTTGAACTTCCCTTTTCAAGATCTTGAGGAACTTGCAGAGCACCAAAATCATAATCTTCTATAGGTTGATGTTCTCGCTTATATTTCTTCGGAACTCCATAGACCTCATTATCTGCCGGCCTCCTTACAATCTTTCATAGCTTTCCATCACTCTGTAGATGTACAGCGGGCAGCAGGAACACAGTTGAGGTAACGTTACTACATTAGAACTGTTCCTACTTTTAGAAGGGTTTGAAATACCTTATACCATAGCATGTGCGAACTCCAAAATCAACCAGAAAGGCATGTAGTTCCTCAAACTGGCTTTTTCCATTCCTTTTTCAAAAGATGCCTTCCAATTTTTTAAAATCACATTAGCCTTCTTAACACGCACATGTAACACTGTCTCAGGTTTGTTCTCTGAATCAGGTATTGCATCGCCATGGGAAAAAAAGGATATTCCTATTTTAATGTGATAATTTCAACATTTAGATAAAACAAAAATTATTAGAGAAGAGATACAAAGGTGAGAAAAATTATATGTGGGTGATATTACTATGGCTACACAGAGCTGATATATAGGGGTGTAAACAAAAAGTGCATAGCTACCATGTTAATTTTCTAAGAGAAGATAGAATGAAGGATTTCTTTGGCTAGATTGGAGTTTCTTAGTATTCCAAACATTACAATTCTCATATTTATACAAATGAACCCTACCCTCTGTATGCAAGACCCCAATAGAGAAAATAAAGAGGCATCTGAAGTGAAGATTGTTTTATACTTCTATAAAGTACAAACCTATTATGGAAAAGAAAAATAGTTACCCAAAGGAACAAAAGAAAATTACTCAAATTGCCCAACTCACAACTTACAAGGTTTCATGGTTCGTCCCAAGTCTCAATAAGTAAATTCGTCCTCCAAGCTCCAAAGACCACATAATACTATGGGTTAAGATGGGTAAACATAAAATTTGATGAATTTCCCCCCCCTAAGTTCTCGGTCCTGATGAAAAGTTTTATTCCCCCAATACAATATTACCTAAAAACTTAATTTTCTCATTCCACATTGTTTGTTGCTAAAAATCTCATAACATAATTAATTGTTTGATTAACAAACCAACAAATTATTACTAATTTACCTCCTAGGTATTTGCATTACCTTAAACAGCATGTGATATGGATGAAGTAATTAAAATAAACCTCTTGTCAGTTGTCATGAACTCATACGGACAATAAGAGGTGGCCACACTGTGCAGAACCGGTGTAATACCTATTGATGCAAGCCAATGCTGTTGAGAACTGGTCAACACCATGGTTGGCTTGAGCCAGTCTTGTTTCAGACGTGTCTTTGCTTAACCTTAGCATTAAGAGAAGTTAAGCATGTCCTTAGCAACCGAAAGGTAGCTCAAATAGGTTTGACTCAACCGACTATGAACCATTCCGAGACTTCTTTAATCTTTTTGGCATTAGTCAACCAATTTAAGGACCTCGCTAAACAATTGAGTTCTACTTTGGGCATCCACGACAAGAAGCTACACACGTCCACCAACATAATCCATAGTTTATCCTCCAAGGCTCCAATTCCTCAAGAATTTCTTACTACACATAATATTTTGGCTTAGAGAGATTATCTACAATGTAAGTTACCTCCACTTCGGAGATAATTGTTGGCACCTATTAGGAGAATGTTTGACTCTCTAAGAAATAAAGAGATTAGATCATTTTATACGCACAATCTCCTTACTCTGGTACTCTAGTGTTCTGCTCAATTACTCCTTTGTGAGTTTATAGTAAATAGTCAGAGTTGTAATTTTATTACTTACTCAAATTATTTAAGGTTCTTAAAGTTTCATATTTTTCATAGTGGATTATTGGGTGCTCGTTGTCCATCGATTTTTGCCTCTTGAGGACTTCTCCCGAGTTAAATTTGTGTCTCCATTTATATTACTTTTCTTGTCGTATATTCAACTATATTTTTTATCAATCTCTAAATCTTCACTTCCGCTCAAAACCCTAACATTCACCCATCACATTATATAGGCAAAGCAAATTGTTTTTTTTGCAAAATACAATTATTTAGCAACAAAATTTAGCCAATTAGCTATATTTAAGTTTCCAAACTAAGACTGGTCTAAGTAAATCATTCAACTTCTATCAAGATTGAAATTTCTCAAAAAGATCTAGCTCATCACCATCATATACAAACTTTTGCACCCCTGAGTCCATCATATTCATCCTTGCCTGCTCTTAAAGTTGAAACTTGTTGACAAAACTAAATGTTCAATTTTCCACATTGTGTTATTACACTTTATAGTGTCAATTACATAACCAAAAGTGACTAATCTTTCAAACCCTAGATCAAAATCCAAATTCCCTACTTCACTAACGTATTCAATAGGTGTTCCGTCATCTTCTCACACATTCAAATTACAACAACTAACAAACCCACAAAAATGCAAGTTAATGGCATGAAATGATGAAACCCAAAACAATCAATTATCATTCAACCAATTATAAACCAGAAAACAGTAATCAAATCAAATACCTACTACCCAGTAAAATTAATTCCAAACATCAAAAACCCAAATACAAAATCAACCCAATAAACGAAAAAAGGGGAGAATTCAAGACTAAGAAAGAGAGAGAGAAATAAATTGGCAAATTCAATCTCATCTTCAAGCTCATGAAATCGATTATTAAGTTGACTGAACTTATTAATATTCTGCTGGTCTTTCCATGTGATTTGGGTCTCCTTGTAAAATGCAAATTATAAGTAAAAATCGACACGAAATAATCTCCCGGAAAATAAAGGGGAATAAACTAACAATGAGATTATTAGTTCCTGCATAATGCGTTTTTCAATTTGAAGAAATTGAGCAGGTAGATTTACTACCTCTGTTGCATGTTTACTTTTTTGCAAAATTTGGACTGTGAGAGTAGGTTGAGATGAAGATGGTAGAAAGAGGAGATTTCAAGGTGAGGTTCGCAGACTGATGGACTAAACGATTGATTCCAAACCCGAACTGAAATTGCGAACCCGTCTGAGAGAGCGCTAGCCGTTGGATGATGGTTAGACGGCAAGAATTTCTCCTAGACAAGATCAGATTTTGTTAAGGAGTGAAAAAGTTTGCAACAATGGAAGATAGAAGAACATAGAAGGGAGAAATGATTTGAGAGACACAACCTTCTGGTAACTCTTAACAAGTTCATCCCTTTCTTATTGCTTTCTCTCTCCTCCATTTTTTGACCAAACATTCAAAAAGCTACTAATTGACATCCCAAAGTTAAAAAGCGTTACTCCACATGAAGCAACCAACAAGGTACTCACAAATTTCAATCACAACATGAAGCCCTAGCGTTATTAGTGCGGGAATTGCAATTTGAATTGGGTTAAGTCGGACTAATAACAGTTGCTTGCAATTTCAATCACAACAGTAGGACCATGTTTTCAATTTTTGACATGCCCGCTTTACAAAATAAGCAATGCCCACCTGCATACTCACTTCTGCTTTCGATCCGCCGCAACTCCCTCAGCAAATCTTTGCCAATAATCTTAAGAAACCCAAAAGCAAAATCACCAAAATCATAGTAAAAGATAAATTACAATAGATGCAAATACTGGAAAACAAAAACACAAATAATCGGGAAACTCATCAAGAATTAGAAATTCCAGGATAAAGTAAGGACCAAGCTTTACCACTTGCCGGAAAAGTTTAGCAGAGAAGAATGTTCAAGTTCTTCGACAATAGTGGTCTCCAAGCCATAATGATTGAAACCCTAAAATTCGATCCTAGAAAAAAAAAATCAAGAATAATTTTCTCAATCTAGCAAAATTGTCTCAATGTTATGGATACAAGAAACGAAATGAAATTCAAGGAGAAAAGCTCAAACCAAAAAAATCAATTTTTATATTACATACTATACTGAAATACTAATCACAAACGATTTGATACTAATAAACAAAAATAGTAATGAAAAAAACCTCCAATCCTCATATTCAAACGATTTGATACTAATCACAACATTCATTTGAGAGCGCCTAATTATGTGCAGCAAATTATAGATTCCAAATATCTTCAAATCATAATTCATATAGATTAAATCTGATGAATTCACCAAACAATCAATTAAGCCAAACAATCAAGTACTCAACAACAAGCAATTAATAAAAAAATTAAGCCTCAAATTAGAATTAGATTTCCTAAAAGAGACTTCAGAAGATTTTCATAATATACATCACATTGGCGGGTGAAGGAAGCTGAGCACCACCACTGTCTTTCGGCTGTGCAAATGCTTCTAGCAGTTCAAACAAGTTACACCTTCGATCAAATCGACTTCTCCATGGTTGTTGCAAAAACGAATTTTCCATGAGTCCATGTCGATGAGGCCCTGAATTCCTTCACCAAGATCAACAATCAATTCAATTAATTTAACAACAGATCACAGAATTCTCGAATTAAAATCATCTAAAGAAAATTACTCAAAAAGGAAACCTTAAGCTGAAAAACCTACGAAAAATAGGATAGGATATTCAAGAGGACGATTCAAAGCAGAATAACTTCGCCATGTTTCCACCATAGTTACGAAAAACAAGCTTTCTCTCTCCTCAACTTCTTCTTCTTCTTCGATCTGAAGGTCATTCGCAGGAAGAGAGAAAAAATATATGGCGATTTAAGAGAGAGAACTAAGAAAATCGAAGAGAGAGGGGGGTTGGAATTGGAACTCTGTAGACTGGCAGACGATGATGTAGATGGAGGATTCATAGGGAAACCCATGAACAGAAAAGGTAGGGGAAGGTGAGGGTGTAGTCGTGTAGAAAGGAAGAATAGAAATTGGTTCCAGCTGTGGGATGTAGCTAAAATAAGGGTAGAACAACAGTTTTTTGGAGTTTGAAGGGGTAAATGAGTCAGTACACTATTCTTAAGCTACAGTAGCCAAACTTCCCACTTTTCAAAGGTTAAGGATAAGGATTAAGGATTACACAATTGCCTTTAGCATCATATCTCACTGTCAACGAAGTGAGTTAAGGATTACTTACATTGTCAAGCTCTTTTGCCCAAGCCTCGGCCTTTTCAACTTTTTCATCATTGTCCATCATCAAACTGAATTGCAGGGCCTCCATGTTTGCCTCTTGATCGAAATTAAACTTAGAGGTCATATACTCTTTTGTGACATTCTTTCTGCTTCCTTGCAATAGGGTGCCTTGTGTTTGAACCTGTATGTGGAATACAATGGAATTTGAAAGCATAAGGGCATAACTCAACATGGATTCCCTTTATTCAGTCACTTTTCTCTTTACAAGCAAAAGCTAATTAAATATATTGAATCAGAATGTGCAACAGGTTACCCCATCTTGAAGTTCTCTAGCTGATACTTTAGGCACCCTGCACCATTTTACAAAAAGAAAAATCAAGTTAGTTATCAGGCACCCTGCCATCTTAGTAGTGTCTTTCGCTTTCACTGGGTGAGACACGTTTTGGTGTTCGAAGTTTTGCTAAACTGGTATCAGTAACCTGCCCATTGGTTTGATAAGTTACTACGAAAGCCTTAGTAAGGGTGTCAAAGAACTAGAGATGACATGATTTTGGGAATAACCTCAGATGGTTTGCGCTTCAAAGATGGAGTCGGAGGTGTTTTCTTCTCTGTAGAAGAAACTGGGGAGACCGTCTTGATCATGGTTTGCAGCTTTGTGCTTTTCTCAAAATTTCCCAGAGATCTGACATTTGCTTTAATAGTGGGTGAAGGTGGATGCTTGTTTGTAGTAGTACTTCTATGGGAAGAATCAGTTGTTAAGATTAATAAACTGAGCCATGGACATAAGAAATGATATATGCAAAATTCAATTAATTATTCCCTCCGTCCCAGAAAGATCTGAACACTTGTTGGGACACGTAGTTTAAGGTGATAAGTTGTAGTGTGGTTATCAAATGTTATTTTATTTAAAAAGTAGATGTGATAGGAGTTGGTGGGGTATTTTTTATTAGAGGAGAGAGAAACTTAGGTAACTATTTATTGATAAAAGGTAGAGTGTGGGCCAAAGATGTGTAAAAGAAATAATATATTAATGGTGGGACCATGCCAAAAAAAGAAGTGTTCAAACTAATTTGGGACAAACATAAAAGGAAAGTGTTCAGACTATTCTGGGACGGAGGTAGTACTATTTTTTTCTTTCTTATAGCAAAGCCAGTAAATCACTAACATACCTTGTTAGTTTCAAGCTTGGAGAGCAGTCATTTTTTTTGTCGATTCTTAGAGATGAAAATTTATGGCCCTGACCAATATTAAATTTCTGAATAGATGCAATGCTTGGAATCTTGTCTTCCCTCGGACCCGGGTTGCCGCTTTAGTTCTCTGTTCTAGAGGGGCCGATGAAGGAATCTTAAATCTGCGGGAAATTCAAACATGTTGCTCGAACATGAGCAGAACGAAGGATTATTCCACAAGTTCCCATAAAGTAATCCGAGGACAGTTGCCAGATTTTTACATAATGCACGAAAATAAGTAGATCCAACTGTTATAACATTTATAGTTAAATGTGTTCGTTGTTAATATGTGATGTTTGCGTTTCGATGTTGTGGCGTAATGGAACGTAGTTAGTTAGATTGAAATAACAAAAAGGCATTGTAGAGCGCTCGCTCTGTGAGAGCGTCCGCACGAATTAGGCAGGGACTTGGAATCGCGAACAATTCCTTCCCCGCAGGCCAGGAGCGCACGCTCCTCCTTGGAATTGGTGAATTGGTGCTTGTCTTTTCGTCTGAATGGTTGCATGCTTTCAGGCTTTTCTTCTGTAAATCTTCCAAGGTATATATACACATATTGGAGTGGGTTAGATTCATTCACCAACTTGCCTTAGGAGATTCATTTCTAGATTTCTCTCCTTGTTCAAAGTAAAACAAATCCTTCAAACACATTGTAGTGAATGTAGTTTGTCATCAACCAAACTTCATTGATATTTCTTCGTATCTCACAGGATTTTACCGTGAACCTCGTTGATCATAGTGGGTCGGTAAAATTCTTGTAGGAAAGCGTATAGTTACGTGCTTGGAAGTACCATCCGGTTTCCCACAAGATACTCATCCTATTTATCCATATAACAATCTACAAGAATTTTAACATTTGAGTGATGGCTTCCTTGAAAGAGATGACTACAAATTTCCAGAAATTGGAGAAGTTTGAAAGGATTGGATATCGCCGTTGGCAAAAGAAGATGCATTTTCTGTTGACCACATTGAATGTGGTGTATGTTCTTAGCAACCCCATGCCACCATCACCGGAAGAAGGGAAAACTGAAACCCCGGAGCAAACTCGTGCAAGAACAAAGTGGGAGAATGATGATTACATTTGCCGGGGCTATATCTTGAACGCGATGTCGGACACCTTGTTCAACCTTTACCAATATGTGGAGAGCGCCAAGGAACTTTGAGATGCTCTTGATGCAAAGTACATCGCGGAGGACGCATCAAGTAAGAAATCTTTAGTTAGCAATTTTAATTCTTACAAAATGATTGATGGTCGTTCCGTTATGGAACAATTTCATGAGGTTCAACATATGTTGAACATGCTTTTTACTTTTCTTTATTCCTCATATATATATTTTTTTTTGCCAAACATCCTTTTTCATATTTTTTTTTTCAATTTTTTCGTTTTTTAGGAAAAAGAAGAGAAATTAAAGCAAAATATTTTTGGATTTTGAATTTTCTTTTTAAATGCAAAAAGTAAAGAAATAAAGTATATACACCTCCCCCAAGCTAGCGAATAGCTACTCCCCCAAGCTAGAATAAAGCATTGTCCTCAATGCTTGAACAAGACGATCAAGGGAGGGAGGAGGTAATAAACATCCAAACCAACAAGCATATGCTCCACAAATCATAAAGCATTGGAGAAATAGAAAAGGAAGGAAGCTACCGGATAGTAGGTGGGTATAATACCCGCAAATAACCCAATTTCTCCATTTCTAATCAACTTCCTCAAAACCATGATTTGCTTTCTGCGTGCTATTGAGAATGAGTCTTATTCCAATTTTGTACCTAAATCAAAAACAAAGATAGAAAAGAAAAATGAGTAAAATTAAAAGAAATAAAATGAAAGCAATAAATCACGGGTTACTTCCCGATAAAGGCTTATTTAAGGTCCTAAGCTTGACCTTTCTAATAAACAACAATTCAATGATCGTAAGAGTTTGTCATATGCACTAGCACACATTTCAATTATTATTAAGTATGCAATGATAATGCAAAATATGCATAAAGTGCGATGCAACTCTATGCAAATGAGGAGAAGGATGCCTAAAAGAAGGAACAAAAGGAAAAACAAAGAAATAAGAAGAAAAATAAAAATGAAATGACAAACTCTCCTCATCAAACTCTTTTTTTGTGGCAATCTCACTTTCTTCCTCAAAACTAATCACATTGGGCACTTGAGAGGGAAATGAGGAAGGGGGCTCATTTAATGGAGGTAATTTGGGTAAATAAGGGAAAGAGATGGGAAAGGAAGGAACTAGGTCGAGCTTTCTTGAAAACGGGATATAAGGTGAAGGAATGGAAACTAAAGTTTCACAAATGACTTCTCCTATATCACAAGTTTTCAAATCGCACGCTTTTTCAACCAATGAATCCTTACCAACATCTCTTTCATCCTCTAAAGCCTCAAAAACATCACCAACCACCAAATGATGTATCTCACTCTCAAATTGACCAAGATCTTCACTTAAGCAAGAAGGGGTAGGAGAGGGTGGGTACTCTAAAGCACAAGGAGGGAGAGTAAGGTCCAATTCATTAGAGGAAGACACATTAGACTCAAAAAGAGAATGTATAGACTCATAAACATCTTCAATTTCAACAATATCCTCAAAAATGGGTCTTTTCTCCTCAAGAGCATACTCCTCATCATCACTACTCAAAAAACCATCATCAAGATCTAGGCTACTCTTTCCCAATTGATTTTCAACTTCAACATCCCTCGAATCATCAATAATCTCATCATGGTCATCATAAGATCCATTTTTCTCTTGATTTGCAAAAGTAGGCTCCAACCTAGACTCCAACAATTGAGAAACTTGAGTATCTAGCATTTTATTATGGAGTTGCATTTGTTTTAAGCTCTCTCTCAACTCATTAGTCTCTTTAGCTTGATTAGTCATGAAGGTTTGCATCATACTCTCTAGACTAGTGGTGTTGATGGGCGGTCCTAATCAAGAGGTGCTTGGAGTCTAATTTGGAGACCATTTTGGGGAGGGGGATTACAATCAAGCATATGAGAATCAATATCGGGAATATGAGGCAATTGATTGAAATGCATGCACAAATTCGATGAAAATTGAGAAGTGGCATGAATATCATCAACATTGGAGTGCACATCATTGGTATAAGCATAAGAGGGAGGGGGGATTAAAATCATGTATAATAGGGTCACTAGTGGGAACATTTGACTCATCAAAGGAATTCACGCCAACATTTGATGAATCATGACAATTAGCACAATCAAAATCGAAGTATCCCTAGCTAACCACAAATAGAAATCCCAAGCTTCATCTAAAGATATAGTTCGAAATGCACCATCAAACATATTTTCAACCACTCCTCTAGTATGCTCATTCAAACCCCAATAAGTTATCTTACAAGTCTCCCAAAGACCATAACCATAGTACTTTATAAAGTCCTCAAGTCTCTCAAAGTAAACCCAAAAGGACTCATTTTCATATTGAGGAAAAGAGATACTTGCCATTTTTTTAGTAAGGATAAGAAAAGAAAAAAAAATCAAAGAAAAACAAGAATATTCACAAATAGCCTAGACTCATCTAATCAACACAAATCAATGTAAGCCGAAGTCCCCGGCAACGGCGCCATTTTGACAGAGGGAGAAACTAGGTCGTTACTAGTCTCCTAAAGTCAAACAAAACCTAACTAGACCACTAAACTAAGTAGAGTGGTAAGCAAGGGTCATTCTTCCACAAGGACTAAGGAACATCGAAATGTATTAATTTAACAATAAGCTAGGCCGAAGAAATCATCAAGTTTTGGTTAAACTAAGGGTATAAACTATTGAAATCAAATTAGGAAAAACACTAGGAATGGGGAATCACCACAATCATAGTTCACATCCAACAACCAAGTAGAGGTAAGGGGGTTGACATGTATTGGGGATATGCAAAGGGAAATAAACAAACATAAACACCTCTAAAATCGTTGTTAGGGAGTTTAGAGTCCTAATTATGGCAACAAAACCTATATTTCGAGGTGTTATCACCTAACTAGGCCAAGTTAGGAATTGAAATCAAACCCAAGTTAATACCAATCAACAAGTGATGTGTAACAACTAATCAATCGATCATGAAGGTCAACCACATAAAAGTAAACCATTAAATGGGCAACAAAAGGATCAAAGATGATGGAGCTCACATCAACTAAGTCACCAATCAACATTAAAGATTGAAATTGCACAAATCCCAAGCATAATCAACCCAATAAACTCTACTCATAAAAATAGGATGCAAACAATGATTGAGCTACTCCCAATCCTAGTTAATGAACTACTCACTACCCATTATACTACCAAACATCCTAAACATGGAAAAACTAGCATTTAATCACCAATCTAAAAATAGCAAAACCAAAAATCAATACTTTAAAGTAAAAGCAAAACAAAATCTAAAGAACAAACAAGAAGAAACTAGGCAAAGATAAAAACTTTAATCTAGATTAACTATTAAACATTAATATAAAGCAATAAAAGAGGAGAGAGAGTAAGAAATGCTCATTGATAAATTGTTGAATCTTAAATCCAAGTTGTCACCCTTGAATCTCCAAACTTCAATCTCTCTTTGAGTTTTCTCACTTTTCCCTAAACTAAGCTATGGAGGCTAATCCTCCCTAAAACCCTAAAAATATTCTAAAACTCAAAGTAGGGAATAAAATAAAACTTGGCTCCTCAAAATGGGCTAAGGGGGTATTTATACTCCCCCTCAATTACATCGTCGTAAACAAAATGGGCCGAAGAAAAACGTGCGAACAACAAAGCGCGGGCGGGCTCAACATGGCCCGGGCGGGCCGACCAAGGTACCCGGGCGTGGGTCAAGGCCGGGCGGTGCAAGGTGGTCGGGCCCGTGCTGATCCACTTGGGCGGGGCATGCTATCCTTCTTCGTCGAGGCGAAGCTCCACTCTTCAGCAGCCCGGGCGAGCAGGACACTTGCTCGGGCGGGTTGGGCATAGATCGGGCGGGCCAGCAGACGCGCCTGATTTCAAAGAGCAATATCTCATTCATTTTTCATCGAAATCAGGATTGTGACCACTCGTTGGAAAGCTATCGAGCTAAACTTTCATCTCCAACTTAAATCACTGAAAAATATTATTTGTAGTGAAAGTTATGACCATTTTAATATGACCCTTGTGCACAAATCCTTCCAAAAGCCCTTATTTTGGCAAAATTGCTCCACTCTATGCTTGGTGTGTGGTATGGATAGGTGGGAAGTGTGGTGCAGGATAAGCTCTATATTATAACACTAAATCAAGCCACCCCTCTAACTTTAGCTCCAAAAAACTTACCTACATAGAAAACCAAACACAAAGGGGAGAAACTATACATATAAAATAATAAAATGAAAATAAATAAAGAAAACAATAATAACTAAAAAGGAAATAAAATTAGAAGAATAATTACGAAAATTAAACTGAAACGACTCTAATTAAGCACGAATTATTACACTATGAGTGACATAAATGTCTCTCATCAGTTGGATACAATAAAAGCCTTGTGATTTTTCAAGCATTATATTATCCTAATGATTGTCCTAAGCTAATTTGTTCCCAAAATCTGCTATTAGCTAAACAAATTAAGTTACTAGAGTTCCAAGATTCTCATTGGAGAATAAAAGCCAAGACAAATCACATAAAGCTTGGGGATGCTAACACTAAATACTAGCATGCTTGTGCTATGATTAGAAAAAACCTTAATCTTATTACCTCGATAAATGATGCCTCAAATGTTCAAATAACTCACCCAAAGTTAATAGAAGAGTATATTTCTAAGGCTTTTTGTGATCGATTTAAATCCAATGCTGCTTGTGGTTTCAATGCTCATTCGGATTTTGATTTACTAGATTATATAGTCTCGGATGCAGACAAGGTTTTTTTATGCAAGGATATTTCTTTTGAAGAAGTTAAGGAGGCTGTTTTTGATTTGGTTCCGGATAAATCTCCGGGCCCGGATGGTTTCCCTCCTTTTTTCTTCCAAAAGTATTGGACTTTAGTTGGTCAGTCTGTTTACAGAGTCGTTAAAGCATTTTTCATTTTGGAAAAATTCTTAAGGAAACAAATCATACTTTTATCACTTTAATCCCAAAAATAGAGTCTCCCTCCAATCCCGATCATTTTAGACCTATAAGTCTTTGTTCTACTATTTATAAAGTTATCTCTAAGATAATGGCTAATAGATTGCGTATAGTGATGGGCAAGATTGTTCATCCCCTTCAAGGAGCTTTTGCTCCCGAAAGGTTGATCCAGGATAATATATTGTTAGCTCATGAAGTGTTTCATTCTTTTAAAAACAAAAAAGGCAATCAAGGTTGGTTAGCTATTAAATTAGATATGGAAAAAGCTTATGATAGACTTGAATGAAATTTCATTTTTGAGACGTTTTTAAAGCTTGGTTTTTGTCAAAAATGGGTAGATTGGCTAAAACAGTGTATTACGACAGTTTCTTTCTCTGTTCTAGTTAATGGTACCCCAGGGGATACGTTTCTTCCCTCTAGAGGAATTAGACAAGGGGACCCTCTGTCTCCCTATATTTTTATTTTGTGTGATGAGATCCTTGCTAGACAGCTTCAAGAAGCTAATATTTCTGGTTCTCGTTTGATAGGTGTCACTCTGGGTCACTCAAGAGTGAAGATACCCTTTTTAACGTTTGCAGACGATACTATGATTTTTGCTAAAGCTAATCATGAAAGCTGTAGTATCATTAAAAATATTCTTAATAAATATTGCTCTATGTCGGGTCAGTTGGTGAATTTTCACAAGTCAGCTTTCCAATGCTCCCTAAATATTTACTTTCCGGAATTTGCTTCCACTCTTCATATGCAAGATTCCTTTTCGTTAGGAAAGTATTTAGGATGCCCTATTATAAGTGAGAAGGTAACTAACAATACATTTGTGGATATTCAATAAAAAATCTCCTCGTAACCGTATAAATGGAAGGCCAATTCTTTATCCCAAGCGGGCGTCTTGTTTTGATTTAATCTAATTTAGCTACTAAAGCGAACTACCAAATGCGAGTTTTTCCTTACCAACAACTATTAATTCCTCTTTAGATAAGTGTTATAGAAGTCTTTTCTGGAATAAAAATTCGAATTCTAAAGCTCCCAATTTAATAGGATGGGGTAGGATTTGTTGTCCTAAAAATTTGGTGGTTTAGGACTCAGGAAAGCTAAAACTAATAACTTGGCTTTGCAATTTAAATTGCTTTGGAAAATTCTTAAGTCTCCAGAGAATTTGTGGGTCAAGTTTGTTAAAAAAAGTGTTTGAAACAGGACTCCCTATTTAGTTATGTGACCAAGGCTAACGTGTCTTGGCAATGGCGAAAATTAATGGCTTTGCGAACGATGTTTCATAAGGGCCTTCGATGGTCAATTGGAAATGGTGAAGGTATTTCTTTTGGTATGACAATTGGGTCTTTCCTTACTCGTTGGCGAAGCCCCCCCCTGTTGGGTCTTCAAATAAGTCATTTTATCTCAATGGATGGAAATTGGGATGTAGAGTTATTATCCTTGTTTGTGTCTATTAATGTTGTTAACTCTATTAGACAAGTTTTTATTCCTTCTAATGAATCCCAAGATAAGCTTTTTAGGGTTTATCTCCGGATGGAGAATATTATGTCAAGTCGGGTGTGTCATTACTTCGCAAGGTTTGGATTCAAGTGTTCCTATTGATTATAATTTTGGGTGGATTTGGAAGTTGAAGGTCCCTCCTAAAAATCAAATTCTTTTATAATAGATTTGCATTGATGGTCTTCCAACTAAGAATAGATTAGAAAAAATTCATGTATTTCTCCCGTTAGAATGTGTGTTTTGTAATCATCACTCAGAAGATTCAATGCACCTTTTTTACTCTTGTCCCTTTTTTGTGGATGTTTTGGAGATATTGGTGGAAGCTAAGGTTAGTATTCCTCTCCCGCAGTGGAATAGTGAGGTGACTTCTTTTTAAAGATTTCCTTTTTGATCTTAAAAAAAGTGTTCTTATCAAATTGAAATTTTTGCTATAATTTGGTGGTTTTGTCCGGTTTACCGTAAAACAATATTATTTTTAGAAATGAGTGTAAATCCCCAAGAGGGTTGGGTGAGCGAGATTAAAATGTTTATTAAGAACTTAACCGATTCCCGATGTTTCTTGTTTGAGTAAGCCTTTTTCTAGTAAAAAAGGCTCTCAAAAGAATTTCCAAAGATTAAATCTTTGTCTGGTCGCTTCCTCCCTCGGGTTTTTTTAAACTAAAATTTGATGGTTCTAAGTTGAGTAATGGCAAGACTTCTTGTGGTTTTGTTATTGGAGATAATGCAGGTGAGATTTCTCTTTGTGGTGCTAAATCTCTTGACCCCTCTTTTTCAATTCTGATGACTGAAGCGTGGGGTCTCCGAGAAGGTATTAGGGGTGCGTTGTCTTTGGGCATTGATGATCTTATTGTTGAAGGAGATAATCTTGCTGTTGTTAATGATGTTAAGAGATTGTGGAAAATTCCTTGGTCTATTGATGGCTTAATTAGTGATGCTTGTCAAGAGTTAAAAAAAAAGTTTAAGGATGTGCAAGTTGACCATGTGTTTCGTGAAGTTAATAGTGTTGCGGATTGGATGGCGCATCATGGTCATAATTCAAGTTCTTCGACATACCGGTTTGACGTGATTGATGTTTCTTTTTCTATAATCATTCGTAATGATGCTTTAGGGTGGCCTTCCTCTTGGATCCCTCCCTAGTTTTTCTTTCCTTCAAAAAAAAAAAAAAGCATTATATTATCCAACATGCATAAAATTGAGCTAGTCTGGCGTGGACCCGGTCCACACTAATATTATTGTGGACCAAAGTCAATTAACATAGTGACCCTTTTTTTCATATAGTAACATTTTAAAATCTCAAGTTACATTATATAGTTACTATCTATCATAATCAACCGCTTTTTGTTTAATATAATAACTCTTTTTTCAATTAGTTTATCATAATGAAATTTTCATTTTGTGACATAGTAAACTTTTTTTTTCATATAGTTAAACTTTGCAATCTATATCTACTCATTTTTTATATCTATTTTTTTATATAGCGACTACGAACCGTAACAGAACCGTTTAGACTCTAGCACGCCTAGCGGTAACCGTTCTTTTTCGGTACGGTTTTCAAATTAACCATTAACCGTTATTTCAAGTTATAATTTTATATTTTACTTAATGTAGATATATATTTTCTAATTTTTTGTGCATATACTTTAATATTATATATACTTAAATGTATTATAAAGTGGATAATAAATCCATTGGAAGACATAATAACACTAATACTTTACTCCATTTCCTAATTATAGTGATTATATTAGTACTAAAGTTTCCAAATAATCACATACTTCCTCTAATTGTTCTTACTTAGTAACAAATATTAGAATTAAGGTAATTGTTGGAAAAAGTTTCAAAATAATTATATAGAGGAAATATATTTACTTTTAGTTCTCATGTCAATGACATGGGAATAAAACATTACCACAAAACATGGGTTTTCCTTTATAAATTTTCATTACCACCCAATACCACTTTCCCAATGGTAATGGATAGTAATGAGATTTTAGGAAAAAAGATAAGCCATCCAAAATCATCTCAACTAAGACTAACCATCCTAACTCATCTAAATGAGTGGTACAAAGGCAATGCAATCTTTGATAGTTGAATTAGAGCCGCAAGTAGGACTAGCTAATGAGCGGGGTTGGATTTGGTCCGGTGGTAGCCAATTTGGGCCGATCCGATCCAATTCAATTCCGTCAACATTCGGTTCAATCTAGCTAGGAAATGGCCGCATTAGGGTTGAGATTTTCTAACCTAGTCTCAATTTGGTGTCGGTCCCTGTGCATGGATTTCTTATTTCTTAAATCGATTGGAGGTGACCTAACCCGATGATTCGTACTAAAGGAGGGTAATAAATAAAAACAAAATTTCTTATAATCACTGTTTTTTTATCCATTTGAGCCACACGAGGCAATATAAAGAAGGAGAAAGGGGATTCGAACATGTGACCCATCGCTCACAACACCTCAATCTTAACTAGGGATGTCAAGTGGGTAATGGACCTATCCTAATCCGTGGATCCGGATCCTTTTTAGGGATGTTGAGGTTGAAGAACAAAGAGAATCGAGAAGAAGAACAAAGAGGTTGAGGGCAGAGAAGAACGTGGATGTTGAGGACGGAGAAGAAGTGGAGGTTGAGTGAAAAAAATTAGAAATACAAAGATTAAAACGTGGGGGAAAAGGGGTAGTAAGTGGCGCACTTGTGAATAGAGGCATAATGACATATATACCACTAATGATGACATTTAACACAGTTTATAACGATATATATTACACTTGTAATGTCATACGATTAACACATGAATGTATCTTTAATGTTATAGATTATATTCTTAGAAATTTAAGTTATAATGACACGGATTATATTCTCAATCGACCCACAACTAGCAAGTACAAGTCGAACCCACAAGGATATTGGAACTATATTAAATTACCCACTTGATTATATGACTTAGTCAATTATGAGGATAAATTTCATTCAACAAAGAAGACCACCGCAATATCTACATTCTAAATCAAACAATAAATTTGTCGGCAAAAGAGAGAACCGACAAAATTGAACAGATCAACTATTAGAAACAATAAAGAAAATTGCGCTAATTGAAGAAAATTTACAGATTTTTCTAATCACTGATAAGTGCATAATATAATATATTTATGTCCCCTTATTGTATTATAATATGTATGTTTATATTATTATTTTGATGCATTTTATATACTTTTAATACTATTAGATATAATATTCTATGTTTTTATTTATTACTAATATTACTTAATTATAATGTTTTTGTTTAATGAGGCATTTTAGTCCAAAACTTAACCTACAAGTCAAGCACAATTACTTGTGCAAATCTCAGCCCAAGCTTCAATTAAAGAAAAGAAGAGAATGGAAACCCAATTCTCTTTACAAGATCATCCCAAAGCCCAAAAGCATAGGAAAGAAAAGAGAAAAGAAAGAAAACAAAAAGAAGAAAGAAACACGTGAGAAAAAGAAGAAGAAAGAACGAAAAGAACAAAACCCAGCAACATCTCCATTCGTTCTTCCTTCTTTTCTACGTCGATCATCATCATCATTCAAACAACCATTCATCTCCCTCCACCAATCGCACAACACCACCGCATCTCCACCAATAAAAAAAACTCGCAACTTGCATCAATCCACCAATCAGAAGCACAGCCGAAGTCGGCGCCGCAAATCACGACCAAAGAAGAGTCGGTTTTAGGGCCGAAACTTGGAGGCCAATCCTCCTATTTGATTGGTTCGAAAATCACAACTTGAGGCGGCGAATTGGGTATAAATACCCAATTGAGGGGTCCGAGAACGGGAGGCAAGCAAATTCCACAAAATTTGAGTAAGAAAATCAGTGAAAGTTCGTGAAGTTTCGGGGCTGATTTGGGGTGCGCGAGTTCGACGGAAAAAAAGCTTCGGGTTGGAGTCCTAGCACACAACCGGGGGAGGGTGAAGTTCAAGCTCGATCGTAGGTGCGAAATCCGAAAATCGAAGGCGAATTCCCCGCGTGATACATAAATCTTCTCTCTTTCTCTTGTACTTTCAAATTAGTCTTGAAATTTCTCGATTATACTTTTGAATTTCATAGTATGTTTGGATTGTATTGTTGTATTATGTTAGATTATATGGTTTGAATTCAAAATTGGTTTGTGATGTTTGAATCAAGTTTGAATTGTGAGGTTTGAAGTATATTTGTATTGTATTGTTGAATTTCTAGTTGAATTCAAGATTGTGTGATATTAGATACTCAAGTTATATTTGATTGTAATGTTCATATTTCAATGTTATGCTTAATTTGCTATCTTATTAGGTATAAAGTTGAGATTTTTGCTAGTTATAAGGGTTTTAGCTTAGTCTAGATTATATAACAACAAGTAGTAACTAGTTTAATTTAGGCCTGCAAAGATGGTTTTAAGTTCAAACTTAGAATATAACTTGGACTAGTTATTTAAACATAATGATATGATATGTTTAGATTAACTAGGGATTAATGATGTACTTCTAGTTCTATAATGCTTCTAATTTAATCGTTGTAAGTTGCAAAATACTTGTGGTAATTAGATTAGTTTAGAATCGATATTCCGCCTAGTTCAATGTTGATTAAAGTATGGAAGTATAGGGGGAGTTTGGCTACTTAAATTCCTACAATTAATCTATCTAATTAATCTTGGATTTATGAAATTGGAAGTATATTCAAGGTTAGGAATTTATAAATCTCTAAAAGAATTATGAGCTTAAAAATGGGATTGTTTGTCATCACATGTAAATATTAGGTTAGATTTATCTTTAGTAGTTTTTATATTCATATAAACGTTTTCCAATCCCCAAAAAAACAATGTGAATATGTATATGACATGTATATACTAGTTAGATTCTCTTGATTAGTTGAACTTGGATTTGAGAAATATATAAACTTCTCTGTGGGATTATTTATCATTGTACTAAACTTAAATAACTACTAATGTGGATGAAATAAGGTTTTTAATTTGTGCGCATAATGACACGTACCATCTGGTCCTATTTGTGTCTACCCGATCTCCTTAGTCCCTGTTACTTGGTTTTAAACCCCGACTCTCCCTTTGCATCAGCGGCCTTCTTAGCCTCGGCATTCTCCTCCCCCTTTCTCAGACAACGGAGTTTTTTTTCGCTTCCTCGCTGCTTTTACGAGCATCAGCCTTCTTAGCCTTCATTGCCTTCTCGGCATCGTGATTTATTTGCCCGTTTGCTTCTTTGTCCCTCGCATCGGCTGCTTCCTTGCCCCCACCTTTATTTCCTTCTCGCATCTACATTTTTCTGCCGTGAGTGCTTCTTTTGAATATTCTTTTCGCATTGCTCTCGGCGATCTTAGCCTTCTTAGCCTCGGCATTCTCCTCCCCTTCTTAAAAGACAGAGTTTTGCGCTTCGCATAACGCCTTTTTGAGCGGTCTTTTTCACGAGCATTAGGTTCATTCTCCTCCCCTTCCTCAACATTCTCGACATTCTCCTCCCGTCCTCAAAGATTCTTTTCTCGAGCATCGGCAGCGAAGCAGCATTCTCGGTCTAATTCTTTTGCTCCTCGGCATCGGATTCTTAGCATTCTTTTTCTCCTTAGCATCGGAGAGCATTCTCGGCATTCTCCTCCCCTTCCTTCTTTGTAGAACTGTGCCCAAGATCCTCCTCAATATATTGAACTTCAGCTTCCGGAAAATATTCTCTTGAAGAATATTCCCGATATCACTCAATTTCTCAAAGAAGGATCCACGTGTTATTAGAGTTCAATTTTTTTTCTAAAATACTAATGATGCCTTCACGGGGGAGGGAACTCATATATGTCCAAGCTGCTCCTCTTGCCCATTGCTTGTTCAATAGCATGTTGAATAGAAACTTGAAGGTGGGGAATGGAAGAGTGTGTGCAAAGGCAAAAAGGGTGATTTGTATAAATATGCAAGGGAACTCTCGTGGCTAGACCTATATTGACGTTAAACAACGGAAACAAAGTTGCTTGTGCTCTAATCGAACCCGGAGTTAAATGGTACAGATATGTATGGAATAGGTATACTCTACCTAAACACAGATTTATTATGTGGGTT